>ONZH01028970.1:85000-460223 GCA_900303285.1 Rhinella marina
CTTCACCTGCCGGATCCAGGCTGCCGCTAGTGTGAAAGTAGCCTAAGTGTCACCAACATCTTTACAGTTCAGGTGAGGTCAGTTCAAGAGCATTATTTGGTAATGGATACAGTTCAGCACCACCCCAGCTGACAGTCTCACAAGTCTGCTGTCCTCAGGATAGGTCATCAGTATCAGATCGGTGGGGGTCTGACTCCAGACACCCATGCCAATCAGCTGTTAGAAGGGACTGTGCCAGTTGTGGGAGCGCTCCATCCACTTCAATGTTTACCTGCACCTACATTGGAGAAGTGCTACAGCTTTCTTTCCCATTCAAGTGAGTGGGCAAAAAAATTGTAAGTAGTCTGCATACAACTACAATGTAGACAGTGTGCAGGTAACCATTGAAGAGGATGCAGCCCCTTCAAACAGCTAATCAGCGGGGGTGCCAGTATTCAGACCCCCACAATCTAATATTGATGACCTGTCTTGAAGAAAGGTCATCATTATTGTGAAACCAGAATACCCCTTTAAGATATAAGGGAACTAAAATTGTGAAAATTGTCAGAGTTCAGAACCACAGACACTTCTTCCTGTTTTTATTGTTCAGAAAAAATGAAATTTTGTAGAACTAATTATTTATTTATTTATTTACTTATTTTATGAAGTAAGCACATATATGTGATTTTATTTATTTCCTTTTTAGTAAACATAAGGGGAGATTTACTAAAACTGGTGAAAAAGTAAACTCACTTAGATTTTACCTTTCATTTTTCAGAGCTCCTTTGGAAAACGAAAGGTGGAATTTAATTGGTTGCTATGGGCGACTAAGCCAGTTTTCCTTTCCTTTAATAAATCTCTGCCATAAAGTGCTTGAGAGCAGTTTTCACACCTTGCACAACGAAGTATATTGTAAAATGCATACGTGTCAGTAACTTTGCAACATAACTCTCATTGACATAAAAGTATAATTGTTGCATGATATGATTAAATTGTAACGTGATTGGTGATCCTCTGGCCAGCCATATAACTAGATTATGATTACAAAATAGTTCACTTCCAAGTTGCTTTCACCATTCTTTCCTCATTTTCTTCTGGTTTTAAAAAATATAAAATCCATTTCCATAAACTAAAAATACAAAAAAAATTTGAAAATAATTAAAAGTGGAATTAAAATTGTCATTCTTGCCTGGTTAGCATAGCAGAATGTATGAATTTTAGGACACAAACAGCGAAAGGACTCATGCACACAACCATTGCCTTTTCGCAATGTAAAAAGCAGATCCACAAAACACGGATACCAGCCATGTGCATTCCGCATTTTGCAGAACGGAACATCTGGCCCATAATAGAATAATCCTATCCTTGTCTGTAATGTGGACAAGAATAGGACATGTTCTATTTTTTTTTTGTGGATACCATGGAAATGTGTGCTGTCCATATCTTTTGCGGCCTCATTGAAGTGAGTCCGCAAACAATGCAGATCAGATGCGGACAAAAAATAAATTCATGAGCCCAAATGATGTGTGCAGGGAGCCTGTGTAGGATTACTGTAAACTCATAAGCCCTCCATGGAGTCCATAGCAGACCCATACTAGTGTAGAATGTCTTTATGGTGTAACTAGCTGAAGGACCCAGCTTTGCCCGGGTATATTTAATCTATTTAATTTAGTTTGTGTGTGTCGTTAAAAGATATCGAGAGTGACCTCTACAGTGCCCGCCCCTTTAACAGTGACCTCCAAAGCAGCCCGCCCCTTAACAGAAACATCCACAGCGCCCTCCCCTTTAACTATGACCTCCACAGCAGCTAGGGTGGCCGCTGTCTTCAGCTCAGAAAGTTGGACCTCACCGGCCATTCCCCCAAACGTGAAGCAGTGCCCCCGGTCTCCATGAAGCCACACCACTAAACATGAGGCCACGCCCCCTGGCTCTGTGAAGACACAGAGGAGAAGCTGTCTGAGCGTGAGCTACTGAAAGGGTGGACATCCCTACATCCGTCCAGGCATTGCGCCAGACAGAGGACAGGGAGCCAGAAAACCGGCCTAAAGCCGGACATCTGGCCACCCTAACATCAGCCTGCCCTAGGGTGGCCAGAGGTGTGGTTTTAGGCTGGACAGTCTGGCTTTCAGACTCCCTGTCCACTGTCCGGCACAGTGCCTGGACAGATACAGGGATGTCCACCCTTTCAGTCATCCACAGACAGCTTCTCCTCCGTGTCTTCATGGAACCAGGGGACATGGCCTCGTGTTTAGGGGTGTGGCTTCATGGGGAACGGTGGCATGGCTTCACGTTGGGGGAAGGCTGGACATTCTGGCTTTCAGACTCCCTGTCCTCTTTCATGCGCAGAGCCTGGATGGACACAAGGGGGTGTGGCCTCATGTTTCGGGGTGTGGCTTCATGGGGACCGGTGGCACAGCTTCACGTTGGAGGAAGGCTGGACATTCTGGCTTTCAGGCTCCCTGCAGGGCCGGTTTTAAACAAAGTGTGGCCCTGGGCAAAATTGAAAGTGGGGCCCTCAAATCCTGAAATATTGGACCAGAAGTCTGATAGGACTTTGTAGGCACGGACAGCGGTTACAACCACAGCACCTGATTGTAGATTGCCATATTATAGCTCTTTAGCCTTTCCACTGTAAGCTGCTGATCCTGCAGCCTCTTTGGGTATGTTCACAGTATTTTCTGTGCTTAAAAAACCTAATGCAAAATCTGCATCAGGTTTTTTTTGGATGTGTTTTTTTCTGATGCATTTTATAACACAGTTTTGGCATGCATTTTCATTAATGCCCATTTTCAAAGGGAATTCTGGACATAGAATCCGCATGAAGAATGGCCAGGGCACTTCTTTTTTTCATGGTGCAGTTTATAAAACCTCAAGCTGAAAAAAGGGTTGTCCCATCGGGGCCCTGAAGTGAAGGGAGAGCACAGTCTGCATGTATGGTCATCCTGCATTATGCTATGAGTGCGCTTAAAATAGCCGATCTCTGGCAATTCCATAGCAGTGAATGGAGATAATGCTGCGCATGCACACTGTTATGGGGGGGATCTGTGGATGACATACTGTTATGAGGGATCAGTGGATCACACTGTTATGGGGGATCTGTGGATGACATACTGTTATGGGGGGATCTGTGGATGACACACTGCTATGGGGGATCTGTGGATGACACACTGTTATGGGGATCTGTGGATGACACTTATGGAGGATTTGTGGATGACACACTGTTATGGGGGATCTGTGGATGACACACTGTTATGAGGGATCTGTGGATGACACTTATGGGGGATTTGTGGATGACACACTGTTATGGGGGATCTGTGGATGACACACTGTTATGGGGGGATCTGTGGATGATACTGTAGTGGGAGATCTGTGGATGACACACTGCTATGGGGGATCTGTGGATGACACTGTTATGGGGATCTGTGGATGACACTGTTATGGGGGATCTGTGGATGACACACTGTTATGGGGGATCTGTGGATGACACACTGTTATGGGGATCTGTGGATGACACTGTTATGGGGGATCTGTGGATGACACTGTTATGGGGGATCTGTGGATGACACTGTTATGGGGGATCTGTGGATGACACTGTATTATGGGGGATCTGTGGATGACACTGTTATGGGGGGATCTGTGGATGACACTGTTATGGGGATCTGTGGATGACACTGTTATGGGGATCTGTGGATGACACTGTTATGGGGGATCTGTGGATGACACTGTTTATGGGGATCTGTGGATGACACTGTTATGGGGATCTGTGGATGACACTGTTATGGGGGATCTGTGGATGACACTGTTATGGGGGATCTGTGGATGACACTGTTATGGGGGATCTGTGGATGACACTGTTATGGGGGATCTGTGGATGACACTGTTATGGGGGATCTGTGGATGTCTCTGTTATGGGGGATGTCGCTGTGATACAGCCACAATGTGTGACATACACAATCACAGAAAGAAAGTGGTCTCAAATGGCAGAAAATGCTCAAAAACCCCACATGCTGTAGCGCATTTATAACCGGGGGAGCAAATCCTGCACATGTGGTCCGCTGCTGAATGTAATCCCCAGCAAAAATGCATACAATGGAGGATGCCTGCAGCAGACCACATGTACCACAAAGACATCCTACACAGGGTAGCCAAATGTGCGGATGTGACAAACTATATAAAACAAAAATTCACAGAACATGGTCTACTACATCGGCAAATGCAATTGACAATATATGGCTAAACCCTCACACTGATATTAAAATGAGACTTTCGACAATATATTCTTATATCAAGAACATACCGGAGCCCGAGCACCCAAGGGTATCTCAATTGGCACGGGACCTAATGCTAACCCTACATGCCGTTGGGCATTTTCAGATAGGGGCATAAAGTCCGACACACAGCAACCAGCTCCCAGTTACCTCCAGCGTGAAATCACACATACAATGGGAGGGGGGCGGAGGCTGTGAGTGCCACCCATCCCTGACGCCATGTGACCCAGGCTGCACAGGTGCACCAGAATGTTACCAATTGGTCAAATCAAGGCACATTCAACCTGGAGTTGCCACACCTCCAGGTATACATATACAAACACAATCACAGAAAGAAAGTGGTCTGTGATTGACACTTATGGGGGATCTGTGGATGACACTGTTATGGGGAATCTGTGGATGACACTGTTATGGGGGGATATGTGGATGACACTGTTATGGGGGGATCTGTGGATGACACTGTTATGGGGGATCTGTGGATGACACACTATTATGGGGGATCTGTGAATGACACTGTTATGGGGGATCTGTGGATGATACTGTTATGGGGGATCTGTGAATGTCACTGTTATGGGGGATCTGTGGATGACACTTATGGGGGATCTGTGGATGACACTTATGGGGGATCTGTGGATGTCACTGTTATGGGGGATCTGTGGATGACACTGTTATGGGGGATCTGTGGATGTCACTGTTATGGGGGGTGTCGCTGTGATACAGCTATGTGTGACATAGCTTTACAGATGCCTTTATTAGCAGCCCTGGTCTGCTCCCCCCAAGTACTGAAAAAAAAAAGACACTGCCAATTTGGGCCTCAGGTTCTTAATCTATACTCCAATACCTCGCCCCCCTCCCCAATTAACAATGCTCTTTTCAATAGTTTAACTAGAGCCCTCTATGGCCCAGACAGCCATGTGGTAATTGAACGCAGCATGGCCACGTCACAAGCACGCCGTTTGGTGGTGTCCTAAAAGTGCTGCAGACCTAGCTCACAGAGGGGGCGCAGGAGGCTCACAGAGGGGGCGCAGGTGGCTCACAGAGGGGGCGCAGGAGGCTCACACAGGGGGTGCAGGACGCTCACACAGTGGGGACGCAGGACGCTCACAGATCAGTGACCATTAATACTTGACGGACAGGGCAGGGCTGTTACAATGAAGGTGTGACCCCCAGCAGCCCTGCACCCCCTTGTCCACAGACACTGCTGCATACCTTTTACTGGATGGACTTACCAGCCAGAGAGGTAACAGGCAGGGTGCTTTCATTTGACAGGGTCCTGGGAGCAGCCAGCAGTCCAGGAGCTGAGGTAAAAGCCAGCAGAAGGCCCAGTCATCCCAGTCTGGTTTGGGTCTCCAGCCTGGAGCAGTGCAGGCAAAGGTGTTAGCTCCACCCACACCGAACGTCCGTGGCAGCAGGAATCAATACGCTGCAGTCACCAAGGTCCGGTGAGAGGGAAAGCTGTGTGGAGTTGACAGCAGCGGAGCGCTGCAGCAGAGAGCCAGTCAGGGAGCAGGGGGAGGGAAAAAGGCTACCGCTGTTGGCCCAGTTAACTTTCAGACAGTAGGGGGCCCCTTTTGGAGAGGGGGCCCTCGGCAATTGCCCTGTTTGCCCCCCCCTAATGCCGGCCCTGACTCCCTGTCCTCTGTCATGCGCAGGGCCTGGATGGACACAGCGATGTCCTTTTGAACAGCTCACACACTGAGCATGAGCTGCAGGGAGAAAGTCACCCTCCTCTCTCCCCTGCAGCTGACAGAAGTTGATTTTTACCTTCATTTTCTCAATCCCGGTCAGATGCAGAGTGGAATGGGCATGGCCTGACTGAGTTGGGGGCGTGACTTAGTGGGACTTGGGGGTGGGGCTTTTAAGTCCTTCTTTTGAGGGTGGCCTGAATTACAGGTTGATGCCATAGTAATTTAGGAGGAAACACAGTGGGTAGCAGTGGAAGAAAACATTTTTTATTACTACTGAACGGTAAATATGTGAAATTTACATTATATGAGGTAATGATTCATGATGAGTTAGTCTAAAACATAAGTTATATTTATGGTAACCGGAATAGTCCTTTAACAGTCTCATCCACAGCACTCTGTCCCTTTAAAGCAGACCTACAGCAGTGAACTGGCTGCCTGTGAGCTTCTATTGGCTGATAAGGGTCATGTGACCAGGCTTCTATTGGCTAATGCATTTTTTTGGGAATATCTCAGTAATGGTACGTCCTGGAGAGCTGAGACCCATTCTAAAACCTTCCCGGACACCTGATGTACCTGTGTGCCAAATTTCGTGATTGTAGCTGCGACGGTGCGGATTCCTTTAGCGGACATACACACACACACACATACACTCAGCTTTATATATTAGATATGCAATAAAGTGTGCCACAATTGTATTATCACAGATGATCATAGAATCAGTGAGATAAAAGCTCCTCTGTGTAAAATTGAAAGCAAACATGTTCAGCGTACACTCTATGGACAACTTATTTTGAGCCTGTACTACACACATGGGTTTTTACATAGGAAACAGACACTTTTTACTGAGAGAACACTGTATTTACAAGGCACTGTAGTGCAGAACAGAGTAGGGTTATATAATAGTTTATAACAGACTCCAAATGAGGTCATACTGAATAGAATAAAGAAATGTATAAAAATCTCTGGTCACTTTCTATGCTCGTAACAGCTGGGCAGCATACTGTATTATCTTTAATTTCTAGTGAACTTTAATGGAATATTCTATGCACATCCTACTTCCATTTGTGGTTTTATCCTTTAGCACAGGGACAGTCCCTAACACTATTGGACATTTTACCTTTTGACGTCCTCCACTTTTCAGCTTCTGCAGAATTAGCAGAGACATTTTGTGAGAAAGGGAACTACGGATAGTCCAGCCCGGGGAGCCTGATCTTTCAACTGCATAAGTTAGAATTGTGGTTTAGCCATTGTCCATTTAAGGGAAAGTGATAGTGAGAAAGCAAATGTTTCAACCTGCTTTAGTTGTTGAGATTTACAACAAGTAAAGTAGAGCACAGAAAAATAATGTATTACTGCTTACGGTATGTGGTTAGTGATAGAAAAATAATGTATTAATGCTTATGTGGTTTGATACTGAACTGTAACTTCCATTTAAATTCCTCTAGAAGAATTTTCTTTCAGCAGTTTGAACTAGACATGTAAATTCCTAATATATTTTCTATTCAGATCTAAATGTTTTATATTTTATTTAGTATACATCTTTCAACCATGTGATCACAGATTTTCCTACAAATCTGTAGAAAATCAAATTTTGCCGCCCATTTTCACCTTTTCCATTGCAAATCCGCTGGTGACGCTTGCATATTTTGCAATAAATCTTCTACACTGCAATGTAGGCACACCCTTACCATACATATTTTCAGACTAAACCCAAATGGTTTTTAATTCAATTGAATTGATAGATGCCCTTTAAGACCAGGTAATAGGCCACTGCTATCTACCATGTGGCACATAGAAATCCCATGAATTCCTATTGTAAGACAAATAAGACTCAGTCTTTTAAACCATCATAAACAGCCAGGGATGACTGGGTTAAACAGCCCAAATTATAGTGATTGAATAAAAATGTTATTGTCTCTTCTAGAAATGTCCAAATGCAGGAGCAATGCAATTATAAATATACCCCCACTTGAGAATATACTAGCAGGGAGAGCAGAATTCCTTCTCACAATCTGCTTGACATCCATTAGAAGGTTTTCATGGGATGTATTGTTGGAAATTAAAAACAACCCTTTTAATTTAAAAAGTATTTAAAAACTGTTTTGAAAAAGATGAGTTAATAAGATAAAGATACCCTGTTTAGGATCCTGACGGGAAAGTAACTACAAGAATCATTCTTCATTCTGGAGGACCGAGCACATCCATGCATTACACAGACAGCTCATTTATTTCAATGAGAACCAGGCAATGTTTCATTTACCTGTGATGGTACTGTATGAATATGGAACACTTCCAGGTTCAACCACAACTTACAGCTAAATGCTAGGAGTCCCAGAAGCAGGGAACTCTATGACCATGTTATACTTGCTGGACCCTTCTAACGAAATGTGTAAAACAAGGACAAATCTTCATTTGATTGAAAACCATTTATTGCCAGAAGATTTTATAAAAAGAAAGTTTTATAAAAAAAAAAAAAAAAACATTTTATATTCTAAAGTATAAAATAAAATACATTATATACTGTAGATTTATAATATAATTTTCATTGTGTAATCATGCAGATTTATTATCAAAATCCATGCATAGAGACGGGTGAATTTCCTCTAATTCATTTCGGGTCCTATGTTCATCCCCCCCCCCCCCTTCCCAAACTATCCTGGCCTCCTTCGTCATACCCTTCCTTTCCCTCCCTTTCCAAGTATCCCACCCCCCTCAGAGTCATTCTTTCCCTAATTTTGTTGCTCGACATTTGCTCTTACGTGTTGCAATTGAATATTACCTCAATACTGACTTGGCGATACAACACTCAGTGTATTTCTGTATTTAAAATGAAAATGGTGTGGAATACTGGATATTCTATATGCTGTTTATTGTACTTTCTCCGTGCCTTAATAAAAAGTAATTAAAACTAATTTGTTTCGGGTTTGATTTGACCGAGTTAGTTCAAAAATTCAATTTGGGGCTGAATCGATTCTACCCGAATGAAAAGTGCTCCAACTGACCTGAAAAGTGTTATATGACACTCTGACCACAACTAGGATCATTCCTTCCTTCTTACCTCCCATGGGATTCAGCCAGTTTCCTCAGGTTCTCCAGATCCAATTGTTAAAATTACAGTGGCAGCTGGAGATGAGCCCTTCCATTCCAAAGTTTAGCTCCTTAGCCTTTTTAAAAGTTGGGTGGTATGTGTGTAGTGTATATATTGTGTATTTATGTATGTGTACCATGTATATGGTGTATTTATGTGTATGTGTGTTGCATATATGTGATGTAAATGTAAACATGTGTCATGACGCCGCATGTCTGCCGTTGAGTACCTGTTGTTAAAAATTTGAATCCAACCCTGGCTACGCCCCTGTACTATACGTCAAGTAACTGCATATAATGTCATTGTGTAATACTGTTGAGGGGGCCCTGACAAAATATTTCAGTCCTCCTCCCTTAGCTGGGCACCTTTTGAGTTTGGGGCCCCATAGCAGCACTTCCCCTGCTTCCACTATAGCTACGCCCCTACACTGACATACATAGCTAGGTAAACGCATGTTTTTTAAACATAAACACATTCCAACAATTGTTCCTTACTGGAACTATCAGTGTTTTAACGCACATGGTGTTATCAGAAACAACCATGGCTTGTTCTGGACAAGCGTTCCATAAATTATGTCTAAACGGGAGCAGATGCTTATCCGTGTTTATACACATACAGGGTAGGGTCAAAAGAAGCTGTCGCTTGTTCTCAAGGCACAGCACAAGCAATCGGGATAACCACAGCCTTAAAAGGATTGTCCAGAAAAGGTCATTCAAAAATTGGGGGGAGTTTCACAAGGAGTGGACTGTGGCTAGAGTCAATGCTTTTAGAGCCACCACACACACATATTCAGGACACGGCTACAACTGTCGCATTCCTTGTCATGCCACTCATGATCCAGAGACAATGTCAGAAGCATTTTATTTATTAAAAAATATTGAATAGGGATAGTGCAGGGACAGTGTAGGGAGATCAAGAGAGTTTTTAGACACTGTAGGGAGAGCATAGGGAGACAGTGCAGGTTGAGAGTAATTGTTGTGTGCATCTTGTTAAACTGCTGCCACAATCCTAGTTAATCTGTTAGTTTATACATTTAGTAGAATTAATGTGCCTCAGTGTTAAAGGGTGGTCTAATATATTGCTGCGTGCATCTTGTTCAACTGCTGCCACAATCTCTGTTAATCTGTTAGTTTTTGCATAGAATTACTGTGCCTCAGTATTAAAGGGGTTTTCTTGGATTTTAATATTGAATTACTATGCCTAAGTATTAAAAGGCGGTCTAATATACTGTATTTTTGTGTGCATCTTGTTGAACTGCTGCCACATTAGTTAATCCGTTACACTACTTATACAGTAACTGTACAGTATGGCCAACAGACAGTTGTTTGGGCCCACCAAAGGAACAGGCAGTGGAAACATTGTTGTGGCTGACACAAGTAGCAGCAGAAGAAGGGGTGGTGGTTGCAGCATGCCACAGCAACAGGCCAGAGCTGCCACTGTCATCCCCTGGTTGTGTTTTGACAAACAATCCAGCTGTACTGGAATGTTTGACTCGCTCTTCAACATCATCTCAAGTGACAACAGATCCACACAGCCATGAATCAGTGGGTTCCCCTGACATCACGCTTAGTTGGCATGGCCCAGGAACTGCCTCTGTGCCCTCGCCTGTCCTGAACCTGCCTCTTGCTTTTGCTGCTTCTTCTGCTTGCCAAATAATGTATGCCACAGCTCTGCTCCTATTTTCAGCAAGGATGAGCTTTGTGGGGGCAATCAGCAGTTATAGGCCAGCACAGACTTGGAGAAGAGATCCACTGCAGACTCCTCTGCAACTACTGATGATGAAAGTCAGGTGGGAGCACATATTGCGAGAGGTCAGGGACCTGCGCAAGAGACAGGTGAGGGTGACACAAGTGATGCCCAAACAGATATAGATGATGATGCAGGTGGGAGCTGGGTGAAGAGGGGTCATCATCAGGGGGTGAAGATGGCAGTGTACCCATGAGACAGCAGGGTGGAAGCATGCTTGTGTGTAACACTGCTGCTGCCCTCCTCCCCAATCTGTCATAGGGCAGCTATTGTCACTGCTGCTGCCCCTCCCTACTCTTTCATGGGGCCATTATTGTCCCTGTTGCTGCCACTGCTGTTGGACATCACCCCCCCCACTGTTATGGGTCCATTTTCTTTTCCTTGTCACTGCCACTGATGTTGGCCTCCATTCTCACTCTGTTATGGGGCCATTATTGTCCCTATTTGTCAGTGTTGACATCGCAGTTAATTTTTCCATTCTTCTGATCCGTCAGAAGAACAGAAACAGAAAAAAAAGAAAGAAAGGTCAGCATTTAGTCAGTATTTGATCAGTATTTGTAAGTGAAAAGCAGGAGTTGGTTCAAAACACAGAAGAGATGCAAATATTTCCATATTTCCATTACATTTAATCTTTGTTTTGGACCCGCTCCTGTTTTTGGCTTACAAATACTGATCAAATACTGACCATCTGAAAGAGGCATCCAGTGTTCTGGCCGAGATCCCACTGGTGCATGCGCACTGCATGGAACGATGCTGCTGCCCACAATGGTCATCACAGTGCACATGCGCCAGCGGGATCTCAGCCAGTACACTGGATGATGTAAGAGGCTTATAGGGCGGGCCAAGCAACAGCCTGGGAAGGGGTTATGTGAGAAGAAACAGCCCAAACGCCGCCCCTGGGCACTTGTGAACCCTCATCTACATATTTTTTTTTCCCTGGTGAATATCCAAACAAAAGGACAAAGGTACCATTTGACTGATCTATAGTTATGCTACAGTGGTCTGTAAGGGCAAATTGTGGTGACAGACTCCCTTTAACTTTTTCTATGATAAATTCCATTTGCTGAAGTGAGACAACTCATTTATATCACCACTTCAAATATAACCTACAGATATCATACAAGAAGTAGGAATTTTCATATGAGGATGTGAGAATAAGCATTCGTAGGAAGATAGTCCTCTGCAAATGAGAAAATGCCAGAATGTAAAATTGTGACATTTTATGTTCCCCATGAGGAGCTTGTGTGATCATTAATAATAAGGTAAAATGTTACATGCAACTTTACCATTATCATTTACTATGGAAGTGCACTGGCCCCTTCTTCAAATTCTGCTTATTAACATATCAAATTTTTGCAGCTTTCAATAAAATATTTTCTATGGTTAGAAAGGTCTTTCTGAAAAATAGATTGGCTTCGTAAACCACAAATGTCAGATCAGAATGTGAAGTTCCTTCCTTTGCAAACCAATCCTTTTTGGTTGAGAGGCTGTATTCTCAAAACACATCTACTAAAATTGGACATATACCAGTCTTAAACCAAAGTAGGTTGGAGTTAAATACACCAAATTTATTAAGATATGAATGCCTCTAAATAAGTTTGGTGCATTTTGGACTGTCCTAACGTCACAAATTTGAGAAATTAATTTGGCCGAATTCCAATTTTATAATGCAAAACAAAAAACACCTGCAAAGCTTCTCATAAATTCCCTCTAAGGCCCGTTTCACACAGTCAGTATTTGGTCAGTGTTTTGTATCAGCATTTGGTCAGTATTTGTAAGCCAAAACCAGGAGTGGGACCTACACAGAAAAGTTATAATAGAAATATTTGTGCCACTTCTGTGTTTTGGATCGACTCCTAGTTTTGGCTAAAAATACTGATGTAAAAATACTGACCGTGTGAAAGAGACCTAAGTCTATGCTTGCATGACAAATATTTCATTTGGAAAAATAGAATGCCAGGATTTCCCTACGATTTTTGCTGTGGGTCTGCAGATACTTATGCTTAGTGCAGTAACACAGGAGTCAGGCTGTTTTCTCATGACGGAATTGTCAAGTGGATTTCAGTGCATGTGGTAATCCCCTGCAAGTTTCAACCACTGAATACACATTGAAACCATTTGAAAATGACATTATTGTGTCCAGGTGCTCATTTTAACTTCTAAAGCCCGTGCACTGATTTCTCTCCATTGTATACTCAAAACCTTTATTTGGACATACGCCCTATGATGAACTCTGGCAGGATCTTCCTCTGCTGGAACAACCTGCCAGAAGATTTTAATTCTATTGTGATATTAGCCTAAGACTCTACATCTAAAGGTATACATTTGGATCCATGTGGGAGAAAAAAAATCAGTTTCCCTTTCCTAGGTCATTTATCAAACTGGTGTAAAGCAGAACTGGCTTAGTTGCCTATATACCTTTCCTTTTGGACAACTCCTTTGGAAAATGGAAGGTGGATTCTGATTGGTTGATATGGGCAACTAAGACAGTTCTACTTTACACCAGTTTGATAAATGACCCCCCCAAGTATATACAACTATATATAGTTAGCACAGTATGCTATGCTTTGAAGTGTAACTTTTTTTCTGAAAAAGTTGCTTTGTGTTCATAGAGGAATGTCTTGAGTGAGAGCCCCCTCTATGATGTTCAAAAGTCCTAACAGGGCAAATAAACAAAAAATAAGAGTTAGGGTGGGTTCACATCGGCGTTATGCTTTCCGTTTGTGTTTTCCGTTATAACATGGTTATAACGGAAAATAACGGAAACCATAAGACGGAAGTCAAAACGGAAGCCTTTAGAGGCATTCCGTTTTGATCCGTCATAATAGAAGCCTATGAGAATCATAATGGATCCGTCTGAATTCCGTTATGTAGAACGGAAAAAAAAGTCCTGTCGACAGGACTTTGTTTTCCGTCTTGCATAACAGGAACCAAACGTATCCGTTATGATTCTCATAGACTTCTATTATGACGGATCAAAACGGAATGCCTCTATGTCAGGACCGGCAGTCATTGCACCCGTTCTGCTGGTCCTGCCCCTGACTCTGGTGGCGAGGTGGTTGCCCGGGGTCAGGCTTCGTCCGCTATTTCGGCAGACCCCACCCAACCAGCTGACTGGGAGGAGAAGCAAGGAACAAAAACTTAACTCATGAGATACCAATGAACAGAAAATAAACAGACACTATATTGCTCGCGTTTTCCGGCGACCAGTAACAGGCTGCAAGCGAGAGTGCGCACCAGCCACGTCCCTGGCACTTATGACCGTTGCGCGCGTCCCCTGCCTGGGACGCGCATCCATAGCCAGAGACCGCCGGCTGGAGGAGGAGCCTGCCGAAATAGCGGACGAAGCCTGACCCCGGGCAACCACCTCGCCACCAGAGTCAGGGGCAGGACCAGCAGAACGGGTGCAATGACTGCCGGTCCTGACACTCTAAAGGCTTCCGTTTTGACTTCCGTCTTATGGTTTCCGTTATTTTCCATTATAACCATGTTATAACGGAAAACACAAACGGAAAGCATAACGCCGATGTGAACCCACCCTTACCAGTGAATATTATAAAACCTCCCCTTTAAGGACTAGTTAGGCTGTTCACTGAAGGAATTTTTGAAGATGTTATTTCTAAATTTGCCATTTTTTCCAATTTACGCACTGGCCACCATGTCTGATAATTGGGTTAATTTCTTGGTTTATACAGATCACTTTACTGCAGTTAACTCATTCGAATTCTGTCTGTATTTCAATAACCTCTGTATATAGATAAGACAGGATCCACCATTCACAATATGTGACTGTCAGAGCTTATCTGTTCTTTCCTTGTACAATGACCTCTGCACAGATCACAGAGCATTTCTAGAAAACTCTCCCATAGAAGTCAATGAGGTCCCCTCCTGACCATTGTGTCTATGGACCATGTGACTACCATAAAGCAATTTTCTTAATACTTTCTAAATGCTGTTAAGAACAGATTGGGCAAGATGGCCAACCCCATAATCATGTTCAAGAAATAGAATTTTAAAATCTACAACCACAAAATAAAAGCAGTTTAGAAAAAAGGATATTTTCTGCTATCTGGTGTTAACTGGCAGATAAAATGTTTGGCAACAAATTTCCTTTAAACAAATATTCTGGAATTTGATGGCTGTAGCAGTGAAGTAATTTATCTGTGGGACTTTGGTTTATTTGACAATACCTTACTTGAATTATAGTTTGGATAGTCTTTATGTTGGCAAGGGTGTCTTAATTTTGCTCATAAGTGCAAAATACTTAAAAGTGTTTTCCAGGCTCCTGATACTGATAACCGATCCTCAGGACAAATCATCAATATCCGATTGGTAGGGGTCTGACACTCTGAACCTTTATGATCAGTTGTTCCCTGTAGCTTCTGGGGCTAGAACGAGTACTCTGCATGGAGTGGGGAGCAGAGCTCCTTTCAAAGTGTAGTGGCCGTGCTCCTGATAATCTTTCCTCAGGATAGGTCATGTGGAACCTCAACTGTTTCCTACAGCATCTGGCACCAGAACTAGCTTTTTGAACAGAATGGAAAGCACAGCTCCATACAAAGAGTAATGGCTGTCCCGGGTTACTACAGGATGCAAGTGAATAGGAGCTGAGCTGCAGCAACCCGGGACAGCTGTTACTCTTTGTATGGAGCTGTGTTTTCATTCTGTTCAAAGGGCTAGTCCTGGTGCCAGAGGCTGTAGGACACAGTTGAGGTTCCTCATGACCTATCCTGAGGAAAGATTATCAGAAGCCTGATAAACCCCTTTAATCCAAATAGGTGACGGTATCTAATGTTATATTGTATGGCTGTAACAGGTGCTGGTGAACTGTATTATGGGAGCAACAAACAATGACTATCATCCAAAAAGCAGCATCCTTAAAACCGTTCTATCCACATACTGTAGCAGTGCCCACAGAGTAGTTACTGGTACCATGTACCCATACTGTGCAATACAAACAGTCCTGCACATCTATCAATATCATATTACTTTCTTTTAGATGTAAAATATTTCAGCAAAGTAAATATTGTCTCTATAGCATTTCCTGTGACAGGAAACAAATAATTTGTAAATCGTCTCGACTATACATAAACTTGTGATGTCACATTATTCCAGACCTACTTCCTGTGGGTCCACTTAATGATCCTACTTCCTCTTGTAAATTTTACACTTAAAATTATCAGCTTCACCTACGTATGAGGGGACTTTCACATTTAAATATAGGTTCCTCCTACACTCAAAATAAAAATAAAGCCTCAGCAATGGGTTTATGATATGTCAACCCCTTAAAAAATTCCATTATCAACATCCCACACCTTGAGGAATAGTATAAAACTAAAGAAAACATCACATAATGTATCCAGAAAACAAGAACCTCAAGAGAAGTCATCATGAGAGCTGTCTGTCTGATTGTGTGCATGGCTCTTATGCTACAGCTCACACTTTCAATCTGTAAGTATTTCTACATACAGAGGATACAACATACTTTTAGAAATGGACTTTTCTGTACTGTTTCTTTTCCTGAATGTTTTCATTTATAAACTTTTATTTTATTTTATTTTTTTGTGAACAGATGTTACATTCAAGTCTAATGGGGTTGTCTCACTTCAGCAAATAGCATTGATCATGTAGAGAAAGTTAATACAAGGCACTTACTAATCTATTGTTATTATCCCTATTGCTTCCTTTGCTGGCTGGATTCATTTTTCCATCACATTATACGCTGTTCATATCCAAGAGTTATAGCCATGGCTGCAGCTGGGATGGGAGCTGCTGCCCATACGTGTGTATGCACACTCCCATAGTCCTGGCCACTAGAGAAGCCATCGCTTTTTCTATAGTGTGCAAGCACAGCCACCACTGCTGGATTGTAGGGTGGTCATAACCATGGAAAAGAGCAGTATATAATGTGATGGAAAAATGAATCAAACCAGCAAAGGAAGCAATATGGACAATGACAATACATTAGTAAATGCCTTGTATTAACTTTCTCTACATAATAAATGCCATTTGCTGAAGTGACACAAGCCCTTTAAGCCTACTACAACCCACATTTTTTCTTTGTGACATTTTGGTACCTTTTACATTTTTTTGCGTTTCTTTAGGGCCAGTGGATTTTTCCTTCCAAAACACAAACTGCTCTGAGGATGGCTTTTTTTTCTCGCGTTCTTCCAGTAGGCTTCTCTCCATGACATGAAAAAAGCAGAAAAAAGCATGTAACAAATATTAACAAATGCCACCAAAAAAAGCAATGCAAACTGCATTAGATTCATAGCATGCGAAGGAAGCCTAAATGAGCTATTCTGCTTATTAGTTTGCTGGAGTTAAAAATATTTCTATGTAAAAAAAAAACTAACTTCCTGTTAAGATGTATTTCTCTGAAAGGCATTTATCATGTCTAGCAGATGACTTTTTGCCTGCTCACTTTTCTATTTTTCACAGCCTGATGTAGTATAGCATAGTGGATGAAACAAATCTGCTAATTCTGAGCGTTTATTAAGAACTGTCTTCTTTGGTTTGGTACACTGGGTGATTTCTTATCTATATCTGGTATCGGGAAAGCACAGTGACAACCAACAATGTCACTATGACAGCCCACACAGGGATGTCACCCAGACTCTTCATTTATAAATCTGTATTCTAATCTAAAGCATCTTATACTCGTATTGAACTCCCTAACTATGCAGATTTTGCTTTTTTTCTAGTAGATTCAGGTAGGTTAAAGAGCTCCAGACTTGTTTGTTTTAGCAACTACTTGCATTCCCCATGTAATAACTATTCTGGGGCATTGATTCGTATGACTTTATGATGTGCATTTCCTTTATTATTCCTGCTAGAAGTTGTGAATTAATTACTAGCAGTTTGCATTAAACGTCCAGATGGGTGTTACTAGTTGGGGACAATCTGGCATTTTCCAATCAGTGCTGCCACTGCAAAGACACATCCCCAATAGAGAGACCATTACAAACTGCCCTCAATTCATTCATAACTTCTAGAAGGAATAATAAATGATGCAACATAGAGACATAAGAACAGATTCTGCAGAATTTTTATTACAAGGGGAATGCAAGTAGTTACTAAAACAGACATGTCAGGAGAGGTGACAGATCCTCTTTACGTTACCAGAGCTAATAAATTTTTCTTCAGTTGCTAAAAAAGCCAAGAATTTACCACATGTATTGGGGACGTAGAAGATATACTATTACTGTTACTTTTGTATACTTCTACCGTGTGATATTTTTGTTACTTTTAACCTTAATTTAATTTGTACTTGTGATTTGTATTTCAGATACTAAAAGCTCCATCTCAGCATGCTGTAAAACAACCTTCAATCGCCTAGACAGCAATAACATACAAAGCTATAACAGGACTGAAGATAAAGCCTGTAAAAACAAGGCATATATGTAAGTACGATCTATCTCTACATGCAAATGCCTTTATATGACTCATACTTGTCATCCGTGTTTTTAGCTTTTCATTAATATCAATTATGAGTTACCCCATTTTAGATTATAATTAGAGATGAGCGTTTCTCATATTTAGAAATTCGTTTCTGCTTCATTTAGTGGTAAAAGCAGAATTGCGTTATAGATTCCGTTATGACGGAATGCATAACAGAATCGCTTTGGAGGCATTCCGTTATTCATTCCGTCATAATAGAAGTCTATGGGCTGCATAACTCATCCATCCAGTCTCCGTTATCCAGAAACGAATACAACGCCAACTGGTAACACCCTTAACTAAGACATGTCAGGACAGGCTCGCTATAAATGATCCTCTTCAAAGCTGTTGACTGGTTGACACCGCATTGTGGCACTGTAATGTACGCCTTGTGACATCATGTGCCATTTGGTTTTCTGTGGTGCTGTTTATTGGATGTAATTTTACCCCTTAGGTCGCCATCTTAATAGCTCTGTCATAGTGACGGGTTTTCTTTAAGAATAATCAATGTTTCTAAATATCTTTCTCCATCTTCTCCTTTAGTGTAGAACTCAAGACAGGAAAATCGTCTTGTTTTAATGCCACCTCCAAGCATGTTATTTCAGCTATCAAGAAATTTGATAGCATCAAAAAAGACTCAAAGAAATCAAATGAAACGGCTCGCCAATGATGTCTCCAAACTCCAAAGCAGGATATCAACTGGACGGTTAGAATTTTACCCGTCACTTCTGCCTCTGTGACTGCAAATATTTGGGACCAAAGGAGAAAACTAAAGCTGAAGACTAAATGTTGCACTTTCCAAACCAGCATAGTAAGCTATAACGTTTCAGTAACCATCACATATGTAATAGAAAGTGGATTAACCTGGAACACTCTTTGTATCTGACGCACAGTTTGCTTCTCGTATTTATTTTTGTAGATTTCCACTTACCTATGCTTTGGTTTCATTTTACTCTTAATAAAGTATGTGTGTCTACCATTGAAATGTCAAAAATCTTTTTAAGTTTAGAAATTGAACTTTTGGAAAATACAGGAATATTTATATATCCGGATGTCACTTGTCCAATAGTCTAAAGCATAACAGTGTACAAAAATGCCCAGGGTTCATCTGAAAATAAACTGACTGGCACTTTGGTTGCTTCCATGTTCTGTATTACTGAAACAGCTTTGTCTTGTATCTTGCCTTTCATTGGACATAATCAAGAATATGTTCACTACTGCTACATATGAACAGTGTCCAATGGGTATGTTCCCACTTGGCATAAACAGTGCAGACAGCCTTATGGCTCATTCACATGATCACGGTTTTCGTCCCCATCTACATTTTTTGTGGGTTGGATTCGGACCCATTCACTTCAATTGGGCTACAAAAGGTGCGGACAGAACAACGTGTACGGATAAGGATAGGACAGTTCTACAGAGGGCAGGATGTTCTGTTCCACAAAATGTGGAACGCACATGGCCAGTATCTGAGTTTTGCAGATCCACAATTTGTGGACTGCAAAAATGGGTAGGGCCGTGTACATGAACCTTTAAGAAGGAACTAAAGCCAGAATACAAAAAGAAAAAACAACCAACAAAATGTAAGAAAACCTTTTTATGTGTCTTTATTTGCTCTTGTTTCATCAGATGTCACAATTGTGGACCATGAAGGATAGACTACGAAAGCAGTGCATTGTTCTTTCAGGCTGCAGTCATATCTATACCCCCCCCCCTTCTCCCCATCTTAGCTGGTGCATGTTAGGGCTGTTTCATGCTGCCGGCAGGCTCTTCTGGCAGATAGCAGTCTATAATTGGGTCCAGCAGAGATCTGGCTGAATCCCGGCATATTTGCATGCGGCGGTTAATAATAGTACACAATACTTTTGGTTACCACCATGCAGAACTGTAATAGACTACAGAATACTAAATCTACCAAGATAAATCCCCCTCGCCACTCAAATATATACAAATACAACCCAGACAAAGATTTGTAGTAACAGTGTCTGTTCTGATGGAAACCATCCCCATCTGTCAGAAATGTATCAGATATTCCTCTATAGTGACAGTCGTTAGTACACAAGCTTATAAAGCTAGGGCCACATGGAAAATGTTGCGCAGGATTTTGGTGCAGATTTCACATAATAAATCCATGGAAAAAAAAACACATGCACAACAGCCCCATTGATGGGGAATCCACATGTTAAACCATACTCTGCTTTTTTTTCCATTTTTGTGTGGAATCCGTGTCCAAAATGTCCATTGAAAATGGACAGAAATGAAAACCCCTGCCAAAACTGCACCAAAAGCCGCATTAAAAAAACGTGTCAGGAAAAGGACACATGCAAAAACATGCAAAAAAAAAACTGATGCAGATTCAGCATCAGGTTTTTTACAGCACTGAAAATCCTCATGTTAACCTACCCTAGGGACAGTTCATACAGAGTTCTTTGGCTGATTTTTGGAGTGTTTCCGCCTCAAAACCAGCCTCAAAAACACCCCTAAGCAGTTCCCTACTCATTTCAATGGGAAACAGCACTTGCTTTTTTTACATATAGAAAATGAAACATGAAATTTTTGTGCATTTTCTACGGATCTGCACAAAAACCACCCATTGATTAAAAAAAGTGTAAAAAAACAAAAACAAATCAAAAACACATGGATTCTACGCTTAATTCTGTACAGACATTTTCAAAATCTGTCTGGAACATATCCTAACACTGTTATTATGGGGCAACAGTGAACATTATAGGGAAAGGGGAGAGGGCTACAACTCCCAGCATGCCCAAGCTGTTATTATGTGATATCAAAGGACATTACAAGGAGGAGGTAGAAGGGAAAAAAATTACAACTCCTGGCATGTCCACAGGAGAAGGTATAAGAGGAGAGAACTACAACTCTCAACATGTCCCGGCTGTTATTATGGGGCATCAGAGGTTATTACATGGAGAGGGATACAAGAGAGAACTAAAGTCCCAGCAGTTCTAGGATATTATTTGCTATCAGAGGACCTTACAGGGAGAGAGAAGAAAAGAACTGTAACTCCAAGGGAAACCACCAACCTGTCACATACACACAGTACAGGAGCTCCGTCCACATGGTGACATCACTACGCTCCATACAGGTCCTTCACCACTTGTCTGCACTGCTGAGCTCTTTCAATTGGTAAATGGGGTGAAATAAAATTGTCTGGAGTGGAGTGAGCGAGTGTGCGAATCTAGTGAAGTTTTGTAGCTTCCATACTCTTTTACAGTGTCTGACAGTCTGTTAAAGTGAGTGCAGTGTTAGGCCCTGCCTGCCTGTGAGCTCTGCTGGGGATGAGAGAAAGGAGGGCCTTCACTGACTGCAGGATTTCTGTTTAACTGCTGTCTGCAGCAACTTCAGATGTCCATGAAGAAATTACCACAGACACACTTTCCTGAGCAGGGTTTAGTGGCCTCTTAATTGACTTGCACGGTTGGTTTTCACTCCGCAACTTATCAATTCACGCTGTGGGTTTTACCCATGGCTTTCAACCTTTGCACCACAAGACCCCTACAACTGCTGAAGAAATGCGCCAAAGAAACTAGTAGTGGATTTCAGCAGTGGCTGGAAATTCAGTAATGGAGTAGTCCTGTGTAGCCGTATCCTAGAGGTCCATTTACACTGGTTAGTTATAGCCACTTCACATGTTTCTCAGCAAACATAACAATAATTCAGTCTGCATGCAGATTAATGGGACAATACTGTTACTTAGCAATTATGCCACCATACAAACTGTTAGCGAAAGTACTTGAATACATAATTATCACCACTATTGTAATTCACTTTACTAATTATACAAGACATAGCTGCCTAGTGTACGGCACTCAGAAGAGCTGTGGCTAGGCAACAGTAACAATTCCTTTTACTGAAACGAGTTATGCTAAGATTGGTGTAAAAAAATGAAAATCAGACAAATGGAGGCTCATTTAATAAGACCAGCATTTTAGATGCCAGTCTTAATACCCCTTTAGCTGGCAGTGGATGTGCCAAATTTATGTAGTGGCACCAGCCTCTATATAACTTAAGCATATCCACCGCCTGTCTAAATCTGCGCCAGCTCCCTTGCTAGTGTAAATTTAGACAATTTTCTATGCGTAGAAAATGATAAATGAGACAGGCCTTTTAACTCGCCCCAATGCCCACCCATGCCATGTCCTATTTTTTAGACCTTGTGTGAGCAGGGAAAAGTAGCAGATTGCGACGCAAATAACCTTTGCACCGCAACCTGTGACAGGTATATGCCTGTACTCAGACCTTGCCCTCTCCACCTTGGGCCATCACAGGGCCTTGAAACCCATTACACTGGCTCTCCAACAAGTCCAAGTACAATATCATTGGCGCTTCCTGTTCTCTATTGCATTCTCATTTGCCATACCTCATCAGTTCTCCTGAAGAGGATAAAGAGGCATACCAATGTAGACCTTGTTCCCTCTCCTGCTTTAGACCCCTCAGCCTGCGTGTTCCTGGACCACCAAGCAAGGACATAAGTCGACGCTGAGGACTACCACCTGAATCTCTGGAGGCTCGAGGATATAGGCCCTTTCTGATCGTCAACATTTGGGGTGCACAGGACCACTTGCCTTGCTCACCCTGCGGCACCTCTGGTTTTCTTTTTTTACTCCTTTTTCCATGCTTGCTTTTTCCTATCAGCTGTTTTTTGTTTTTCTTTGGTCGCCATGGCTTGCCTCTCAGGCCTATTGAGCTTGGTCTCAAATAATAACCTCCCTGTGATTGTTTTTCAGTGCCATGAGCTACAGTTCTCTGGCTATGGAGGTTTTCGCTGAGGCATTATCTGGTCAGATCTACCTTTTGTGGAGTCCCATACAGTGGTTTGGACTACCATGTTGCTCCCCCAACCCTGGTCTAGGGATTCTGATATTCAGTTTCCCCATTTCAGTAAGACTGGTTCTATTCTCAGTTCCACCTATTTGGGTTACTGTTTGTCCCAAGTAGTCTTTCTCTTCACACTGTGGTGGGTGAGCCCATGTGGGGGGGGGGGGGGGGGCTGTGTGGGATT
Source organism: Rhinella marina (assembly GCA_900303285.1). NCBI lineage: Eukaryota > Metazoa > Chordata > Amphibia > Anura > Bufonidae > Rhinella > Rhinella marina. The sequence continues at coordinate 108,230 of ONZH01028970.1, forward strand.
TCTCTTAGCAGACATTCACAATTTTTTAGTGTGTCACATCCTCTTTCAAAATGTACAGTGATTCAATCCCCCACAAGGCATTTATAGATTTTTTAACACGCTCCTGACAACTGTCTGCAGGAGTCTCACTTTTGCATTGCCTGTGCTCAGGGGAGTAATTACCTTACTCAAGAATACTTTTCCCTTTCAGGCGATAAGGTCTACCAGTGACCTGGAGGGCTGGTATTAGTGGGCACTTTACATGAAATTACTATATGTGTGGTCAATTCCTACACTCCAATAGACCATCCTATTGCTATTTTCGGGACCCTGGCTGATATTATAGATCCACTGGAATATCGTCATCTTATCAGGTGTGGGGATTTCAATTTTGTGATGAATACCACTTTAGATCGATCTGATCTCTTCAGCTCTTACTTAAAGGGAACCTGTCATCTCTGAAACACCCCCTGAACTAGAGTAAGTGTTGTATAGTGTAAATGATGCTGAATCCGAATATGTAAGTTTTATCTTTATATTCACTTCCATTCCGATGCTGTGCACCCACAAACCTGCAGTAAAATGCATTGAGAGGACTCTTTGTCACGCTCGGGTGTGGGGGAAAAAGCCACACCGAGCGTATGAGGGATGGGAACAGACAAAACCAGGGAACTGGTCACCTCCTGCAGGGGACCCTAAGACTAGGCCCTAACTGGGTACCAGTATGAACTAACCCGGGTGGTAGGAAAGCTCATACACAGGAACCTAATCTGAATAAACCCTAGAACACCCTGCAGTCTAATGACACAAGAGAGTAACCCGTTCCTCCAAGCGTACGGAGGAACAGGAGACTCAAACAGGAATAACCAAAGGAAGGGAAAACACTTAACTTTAAGTAGAACTCAACAACAGGATCTCAGCCGAGATCCACACCACTCTCAACCAGGTAAGTAGCAGATATAAACCGCAAGGGATACTGGGAGAGGAAGAGGTAAGTAGGAGACAGCTAATTGCCCAGCGGCAACAGCTGAGGGAAAGGGGTGTGGTGAACAGCACCCAAACCACAGGGAATAGCCTGTCAAACCTGTCACTTAGAAAGCCGCGCAGAACGTCTGATTCCAGACGCAAGACCACTCGTGACATTACCCCCCCTTTTACGGGTGACCTCCGGGCACCCAGGACCAACTTTATCAGGGTGACACCTGTGAAAGGCTTTTTACCAAACGACTGGCATTCACGTCAGATGCCGGTACCCATGACCTCTCCTCAGGACCATAACCCTTCCAATGAACCAGATATTGAAGGGTCCCACGAAGAACTCGAGAATCAATGATCTTGACAATCTGAAATTCCAAATTACCATCCACCAAGACAGGCGCGGTTGGCAAGGGAGATGGCTCCAGAGGTTCAACATACCTCTTCAACAAACATCTGTGAAACACATTATGGATTTTCAGGGCCTGCGGAAGTTCAAGACGAAATGCTACAGGATTAATAATGGCCGTGATTTTATATGGGCCAATAAATCTTGGACCCAACTTCCATGAAGGAACTTTCAACTTAATGTTCCTAGTAGACAGCCACACAGAATTACCCACATTTAGGTCCGGACCATTCATGCGTCTCCTGTCAGCCACACGTTTGTACTTGTTACCCATATTTATCAAGTTACTTTGAATTTTTCGCCATATGGAAGACAATGATGATGAAAGACGTTCTTCCTCAGGAATACCAGAAGTATCAGAACCACAAAATGTGCCAAACTGCGGGTGAAAGCCATATGCACCAAAAAATGGTGACTTACCAGTGGAGTCCTGTCTGCGATTATTTATGGCAAACTCAGCCAGAGACAAAAACGAGGACCACTCCTCCTGGTTCTCAGAGACAAAGCATCTCAAATAAGTCTCCAGATTCTGATTGGTACGCTCAGTCTGTCCATTCGTCTGGGGATGAAAGGCAGAGGAGAAAGACAGTTGTACCCCGAGCCGAGTACAGAACGCCCTCCAGAATCTGGACACAAACTGAGTCCCACGATCAGAGACAACGTCAGTGGGAATGCCATGAAGTTTCACAATATTGTCAACAAACACTTGTGCAAGAGTTTTAGCATTGGGGAGTCCAGGTAATGCAATAAAGTGCGCCATTTTACTAAAACGATCTACAACCACCAGAATAACTGTCTTACCAGACGACTCAGGCAGATCAGTGATGAAGTCCATGGATAGGTGAGTCCATGGTCTGGACGGGATGGGTAATGGAAGTAGGGGTCCAGAGGGACGAGTATGTGTCACCTTAGAGCGTGCGCAGACACTACAGGCTGACACATATTCCTCAACACACTTACGCAGACCTGGCCACCAGAATCTACGAGAGATGAGGTCGACAGTGGATTTACTCCCAGGGTGTCCCGCAAGCACCGAAGAATGATGCTCCTCAAAAACCTTATAACGCAAATCAGCAGGAACAAACAACTTCCCGGGAGGGCAAGACTCCGGCGCATCTCCCTGGGCCTCAAGCACTTTAGCCTCAAGATCAGGTAAAGAGCGGATATCACCACTCCTTCAGACAGTATAGGGCTAGGATCTTCAAAATCACCACCCCCGGGAAAACTACGTGACAAGGCATCCGCCTTCACATTCTTAACCCCAGGACGGTATGTGACAATGAAATTGAATCTGGTGAAGAACAAAGACCATCTGGCCTGCCTCGGATTAAGTCGTCTAGCCGACTCCAGGTAAGACAGATTTTTGTGATCAGTGAATACCGTGATTGGATGATTCGCCCCTTCCAACCAATGACGCCATTCCTCAAAAGCCAACTTAATGGCCAGTAACTCTCGGTTACCCACATCATAATTTCTCTCCGCCACAGAGAGTTTCTTCGAAAAAAAAGCACATGGGCGCCATTTACCAGGTGACGGGCCCTGTGATAACACAGCTCCTACCCCCACATCGGATGCGTCAACCTCCACAATGAAAGGTTGTGACACATCTGGCTGCACCAATATAGGGGCAGAAGAAAAGCACTCCTTTACAGCAGAGAAGGCTTGCAATGCTGCATCAGACCACACAGAGACATCCGTCCCTTTCTTAGTCATGTCAGCTAAGGGTTTAACTATAGTCGAATAGTTCTTAATAAATTTTCGGTAATAGTTGGTGAACCCCAAAAATCGCATAAGAGCCTTCAGATTTTCAGGTCGGTCCCAGTTCAGAACAGCACAGACCTTCTCTGGATCCATACGAAAACCTGAAGATGAAAGCAGGTATCCTAAGAATTGCACCTCATAAACAGCAAAAGCACATTTCTCTAATTTTGCATACAACTTGTTATCTCTTAAGATTTGCAACACCTGCCTCACGTGATCCTGATGTGTCACAATATCTGGAGAATAGATTAGTATGTCATCCAAATACACGACTACAAACCTCCCCACAAGATGATAAAAAATGTCATTAACAAAATGCTGGAAGACAGCAGGAGCATTGGTCAACCCAAAAGGCATGACCAGGTTCTCAAAGTGGCCCTCAGGAGTGTTAAAGGCCGTCTTCCATTCATCCCCTTCCTTGATCCTGACCAGATTATATGCCCCCCTTAAGTCCAACTTGGAGAACACCTTGGCATCCACAATCTGGTTAAACAAGTCAGGAATCAAAGGAAGGGGGTACGGATCACGGACAGTAATCCTATTGAGTTCACGGAAATCCAGACATGGCCTAAGGGATCCGTCCTTTTTTTTAACAAAAAAGAACCCTGCTGCCACAGGAGATTTGGAAGGCCTAATATGTCCTTTGGCCAAACTCTCAGCAATATATTCCTTCATGGCCGTTCTCTCAGGTCCAGAAAGGTTATACAGCCTAGATTTAGGCAATCTTGTTCCAGGGATAAGATTGATAGGACAATCGTATTCCCGGTGAGGGGGTAAATCCTGACATCCACCTTCAGAAAATACATCAGAGAAATCCGATATAAAAGAAGGAAGAGTCTTAGTGGTTAAAGCAGAAAAAGATGTATTAAGGCAATTGTCAACACAATAATCGCCCCAATCCACAATTTGTCTAGTATGCCAGTCAATGGACGGATTATGTTTGCTTAACCACGGTAAACCCAGAACCACAGGAGCAGGAAGACCTTCCAACACAAAACATGAAATAAGCTCCTGATGAAATTCACCCACTCTTAATTTGATATCATGCACCATCTGAGACAAACACTTCTGAGAGAGAGGTGCAGAATCAATGGCAAACACAGAAATCCTCTTATCCAAAGAACTTGGTGACAATCCATGCATACGGACAAACTGAGCATCAATCAAGTTCACCCCTGCCCCGCTGTCAATAAACACCTCAATTTTCACAACCTTTGATTCTAGCGCCACCTCGGCAGTCAGGAGAAAACGGGTACTGCAGGATGAAGACAAATGCACATTTTCAGTCTCCCTACCCACTCCACCAAGAGTGAGATGAGAATTCAACGCCCTCTTTTCTTTTCTCTCCTTTAGAGATAGGAAGCATGGACATACATTGATAAAGTGTCCTTTCTGACCACAGAAAAAACACACACCCTTTTTATTACCAAGATGTTTACGGGTGGGTACAGGAGTGGCTCCCCCTAATTGCATAGGTTCATCCCCAGACATCAACCTAGGGGAATATTCACCCAAAGTGTCATAGGAAGCCGGTACACTATGTGATAGTACGTCCTGAGAGCGGGGGCCCCTAGATCGCTCTCTCAGGCGCCTATCCATGCGTACAGCAAGAGACATAGCGGCTTCCAAAGACACAGGGGTTTCCTGAAAGGCCAAAGCGTCCTTCAGCCTTTCAGACAAACCTTGACAGAATTGGCTACGTAAAGCCAGATCGTTCCATTCAGTATTGGTCGCCCACCTCCGAAACTCAGAGCAATAAGTCTCAACCGGCCGCTCACCCTGACAAAGGTTACGTATCTGGGTCTCCGCCAGGGAGATACGATCCGGGTCATCATAGATAATCCCTAGGGTCTTGAAAAATTCATCTACCGACCGGAGAGACAGCGATCCGGCCGGCAGAGAAAAGGCCCATGACTGCGCATCCCCTTTAAGCAGCGAGATGACCACACCAACCTTCTGTTCCTCATTACCAGAAGAATGTGGACGCAGTCTGAAATACAATTTGCACGCCTCCCTAAATAGAACAAAATTATCACATTCCCCAGAAAATCTATCCGGGAGGGGGACCTTAGGCTCCAAACAGGCCTGACACTCAGCACCCCCAGAACCACCAGCCTGTGGTCTCTGAATCTGGTTGCGGATGTCAGCCACCTCCAAGCTGAGTCCCTGCAGCCGTTCAGCCAGTGTAGCAATAGCATCCATGTCAGCACAAAAATGACATAAATTTTTGTTAGTGGCGGTTTATAATGTCACGCTCGGGTGTGGGGGGAAAAGCCACACCGAGCGTATGAGGGATGGGAACAGACAAAACCAGGGAACTGGTCACCTCCTGCAGGGGACCCTAAGACTAGGCCCTAACTGGCTACCAGTATGAACTAACCCGGGTGGTAGGAAAGCTCATACACAGGAACCTAATCTGAATAAACCCTAGAACACCCTGCAGTCTAATGACACAAGAGAGTAACCCGTTCCTCCAAGCGTACGGAGGAACAGGAGACTCAAACAGGAATAACCAAAGGAAGGGAAAACACTTAACTTTAAGTAGAACTCAACAACAGGATCTCAGCCGAGATCCACACCACTCTCAACCAGGTAAGTAGCAGATATAAACCGCAAGGGATACTGGGAGAGGAAGAGGTAAGTAGGAGACAGCTAATTGCCCAGCGGCAACAGCTGAGGGAAAGGGGTGTGGTGAACAGCACCCAAACCACAGGGAATAGCCTGTCAAACCTGTCACTTAGAAAGCCGCGCAGAACGTCTGATTCCAGACGCAAGACCACTCGTGACACTCTTCTTTGAGTCCTCTCCATTATGTGAGTGATCACTGGAGTCCACGGAGTGCATTTTACTGCAGGTTTGTGGGAGCACAGCGTCGGAATGGAAGTGAGTATGAAGATAAAACTTACATATTCGGATTCAGCATCACTTACACTATACACCGCTTACTCTAGTTCAGGGGGTGTTTCGGAGATGACAGGTTCCCTTTAAGCTCTTAAGCTTACTTAAGATAATTCCTGGTGGGAGCATAATCATTAGGCGAGGGGATATATCTTTTGTGCTTCAGCACATTTTAGCCGCACCCTATAGACATGATTTTCTCCTCAGCCGCCACTTTGCCCCTTCTTTTGTTTTCTAGACATATAGTGTTATCCTGGTATGTTCATGATATTGTTTTCTCAGCGTCTGACTTTACTCCAAGTGGCAATTACCAATTCTCATGATGCTTGAATGAAACCCTGCTCACTGATCCTAGTATTCAGGCCTAAATTACTACAGACTTAACTCAGTTTTTTAGGGCTAATCTCACCACTGACATCTCTGCCCACTGGCTTTGGCTTCCCCATAAAGCATATATTAAGGGCAGACTTAAAGGCTTAGCCTCGAAAAGGAAAAGGGATAGAGGCCAGGCACAGACAGTCTTAGAGACTAAGCTGACCCAATTGGTATATGCTCACTAACAACACCCTTCTTTATATTTACACCAGGCTATCAGAGCTACTAAACTGCAGTTAGACACTGTACTTTCCCATAGGACAGAAACCGCCCTGCATTCGACATATATCGGCCAAGAAGCCCACTAAATTTGCTAACAAACTAAAGATCTGTCAACGTATTATTCATTATTTAAGCTCCAGACTTAGGAAGGCCAGGTCACCAGAAACCCTAATAAGATCTGTGACACATTTTCTAGTTTCAACCAGTCTCTCTACAGACGTAGATCACCCCCCTCATCCAGCACCATGGCCAGGTTCCTTGCCAAAGTGAATCTCTCTAGTCTCACTCAGAGGCCCTACAACAACATAATAGGGACGTTTCTGACACTGAGGTTGAAATGGTTCTCAAACGCCTGAAACTCGAGAAGGCAAAAGGCCCAGATGGTCTGACTCTTTATACTTTATGCTCTTTATACCAAGAAGTATGCTACCATTACTGTTATTATCTCCTCCAGGGCCACACTATGCCCACTGAGTTCCTAGATGCCCTTATTTCAATTATTCCGAAGCCCAACAGAAATCCTCTATCCCCTGCTAACTACAGGCCAATATCTCTCCTTAATTTGGATTCAAAGATATTTACTTTGATATTGGCCCATAGACTTAATCCGCTATTCCTCCAACTGGTGCACCCCAATCAGGTGGGTTTTATCCCCTGACAATGTGAGCAAGCTCCTTAATATCATTTCCTGGTTCTACCAACACCACAAGCACCTGTGAAGTGTACCAATGTGCCAAGTGACCGGTTTGACATTGGGCCAAACCCTAAGGGAGTTATTCCGGTGCTCCCCTGGTTTTTATCCCTTAGTCCCTATACAGTGATCTGGTCTTTACTGCAGGGGGGAGAACGGAACGCTACCTGGGATGGTTCCGGTACAGTTACAGCTGACCTGCAAGGAAACAGAGACACTGGTGCAAGGCACCAGCAATCCAAGCATACAATATAGAACACTGTTCAGACACCATTCCAGGATACAGGAACACAGACAGAGCCGCATAGCCAGGACCCCTTGCAAATCAGGATACACAGAGCATAGTGAACATAGACTGATCAGAATATAATTAGAGAAATACAAGCATGCCTGGAACCCATGTGGAACAGGGAGTGTGGCATTCAAAGACAGATATATAAACATGCCTGGAACCCATGTGCCAGGTCCACCAATGTTATAAATAGCACGTAGAGAGTGGTAGGTAATAGAATAATAAAAACAATTGTACATAAGACACCATAAACGAAAGGTTAAAATGTATAGAACTCACTTCACTGGGGAGGAGGTCTGCAAGATAAGCTCAAGACACTTGCAACCTGTCTCCCTCGCCAAGATCACCTGTAGATGGTACAGATGATGTCTTTTATTTAGATCTTAAAAGGCAGATGGATCTCACAATGTTCCTCTCATCAATACTCTTTTATTAGGGTAAAAGCTCAACGCCTTTTGGGGAGAGAATTCTCTTTCATCACAGTATAAAATATATATATAAATCACATGCACTCACCGATATATATATACACATTGTAATAAAGACTAGGAGACCGGCATTTCTGCCATTTGGAGCTGCCGTGCTGGAAGCAAAGTTGCTTTGGGGTCACCTCCAGTCACGTTGAAGTGTATATAGGTCAGTGCATTGCAGGGGACTCCATGTGAAGAGGGAGGCTCCATGTGCAGTGAAGCGTTCCTGGCGTGAGTGCTACCTGGCTTTCGGTTTACATCATTCTGCCTGTACTCCAGGCCCTTGTGTTCCAATCTGGAGCGCATAGGTCCCAAGGTGGATATGTAGTGTGTTCCACAGTGGAAAACAAGGGGGAAAAACAACCACGTAATCACACAGAGTGCCTTGGAACATTGCACTCTTTGTCAATGGGGTGAATATAGGATATATATATATATATATATATATATATATATATGATATATACTGTATATAGGGAGTAGGTTTTTCCATAGATATGCAATTACATAATTAATAAAAAATGTACAAAAAGTACAGTACTTGTGGAATATTTGATGACTTAATAATACATAATAACAAATGCTAATAAATTAGATGGGCTATTACATGATAATGTAAATGGCTATAAATCCATTAGGTGGATTATTAGATTATGATATAGACATAGGGCTCATTCAGACGACTGTATCTGTTTTGAGGTCTGTTTTGAGGCAAATTGCGGATCTGCAAAACACGTATACCGGCAGTGTGCGTTGTGCATTTTGTAGGAACGGCCACCTCTATGATAGAAATGCCTATTATTGTCCGCAATTGCGTACAAGAATAGTACATGTTCTATAGTTTTTGCGGGGCCGCAGAACCGAAGTATGGATGCGGACAGCACACAGTGTGCTGTCTGCATCTTTTGCGGCCCCATTGAAATCAATGGGTCCGCCTCCGTTCCACAAAATTACAGAATGGATGAAGACACAAATATATGTACTTAGACTATATGTACTTGGACTACCATTTTTCACGCGACCATAAATCGGTAGGGAGTTCGTGGTATATTTCTACCCATTTAGCTTTTCACTTTAAATATATAAATACATTTATAAATAAATAGTAAAAAATTGCAGAAATATATATTAATTATAATTATATTTATGCAATATGAGGCTACCTATGATCAATCACTTAGTATAGCCCCATATATCGGTACGTGTAAAAGCTGCATATACATATAAAAATGTATATAAATATAGTATATGTAATTGGTTAGTTTTGTGAATTCCAATGATTCATGGAAACCTGAGGGAGATAATGAATTACATTTAAAAATGCAATATATTTCTTTTCTGCACAGTGTTGATAGGACTGGGGTACCCATTTTTTGGAAACAGTTTCCATATAGTGTTGCAACTAAACCTTCTCACCGGTGCTAGAAATGGAAAGTGACTCTGTTTAGTTTTTAGATTATGTTGCAGCATTTACACCTTTTAGAACCGCATTTGGAAGGAAGGAACCCTTCTTCCCATTTGCCTCTTTTGGGGTTGGTGGTTTGAAGGTTTGTAATGGCGTCTGTTGTGGTCACAGGTTTGATACTTTAGGGCAGGATGGGGCCAGTAGGCTCTTCAGGGTGTGAGCCCTCCAAAAGTGAGATTCAGGTGCATTGGGAAAGCATTGCCTATTGTTGGGTCTATTTTCAGAATTGTTCAATGTTTCCTCAATATCTGCTTCATTGTCTTGTTTGGAATTATATTGTGTGATAAGGTAATAGTTGTAGTTTGTCTCTCTGTTTGGTTCCTTATCTATTTTAGGACGGGATTTTAAACAATTGTTTTGGTTTTCTTTCATCATTTGTTTCATAGAGTCTTGTATCAGTTCCTTAGGTTAACCCTTTTCTCTAAATCTAGAGCCTACCAGTTGTTCTTTCATTACTTAATCATTTGTACAGTTACGCCTAATTCTTTTCATCTGGCCATACAGTATGTTTTGCTGCCATTTTTGGTAGCGGCAGCTCTGGAAATCCAAATAACTGTTCACGTCAATGTCCTTAAAATGTGTCTCATATGGGAATACCCCTTTAAAGGGAGTCTTTAAAGGGGTCTTTAAGAGCAGTCTGTATTCCATGTCCAGGAAAAGCACTTTATTCTACAGGAAAACAGCTCCCAAGTGGCCAGCTCTGCTGCTGCAAGTGCCCATAGTAAACCAGACTGAAGAGGGAAGGGCTGCTTTAGCTGCTCATATCTTGGGATTGGTAGCAGATAGACAAATGGACTTCCAAGCTTTCAAATGATACCAAAATCACAGCATTATATCCACTATATCAGAAGATATAGCTGTTAGAAATCGAGTCGGGAGAGAAAGCTGTTTTTAGTTTCACTTTCTGTTTTCCTGCAGAATAAAAGTGCTTTTCCTGAATATGTAATACAGACACAAAGTGCACACAGGTATGTCTGGGATGTGTATGCAATCTTCTGTGGGGTAGTGCTGTTAGTTATATAGGTAAAAAACAGGTGAAAGACTCCCATTAAGGCGCTTTTACAGGACAGTATGTATTTTGTGGTCAGCAAAATGCGGATCCTCAAAAATACAAATAACATCCAAGTGATGTCCGTGTTGCATCCATTTTTTTGCAGACCCATTGTAACAATGCTTATTTTTGTAGGTTTTGAATAGGACGTGTTCTATCTTTTTTGCAGTGCTGCATAATGGACATACGGATGTGGACAACATATGGCATGCTGTCCACATTTTTTGTGGCTTCATTGAAATGAATGGGACCGCAGCTGATCCGCAAAAAATGCAGATCGGAAGCAGAACAAAAATACAGTCGTGTGAATGGGATCTAACAAACATGCAACCAAAGACTCTGGGAAACACTTATCATGGTGGGAATTTTTAAAGCCAGTTTTTCAGGTGTCTGTGTAGCTGTATTTTACATCAAATTTATTAACTGTCGCACAGTGCTTGATAAATTTGTTGAATGTTTAGGTCTAATACATCTGTATTGAGATGTTAGCCAAAATTCTACACCATCCAGAGTAAGATTGCGACAATTTTTGTGACTTTTAACATAGCTAATCACACCCACTTTTCAAAGCTCGAGTTAGTGGTACAAAGATGCCAAATGTTGCTAAATTTTTGAGCAGTAGTAAATCTTTTAAAAAACAAGTCACGTGATAAGATGAAAAAGCCCCGTCATAAAAGTTGTGGATAGGAGACTAAGGGAATAAGAAAACTCAGAACACTAATGGGGTCATTTACTATGCTGAAGTACACCTAAATTAGGTGTATTTCAGGTGCAGATGGCAGCGCAACGGTCTGATTGGTTGCTGTGGGCAGCTAAACCAGTTCTACTTTACACCAGTTTGATAAATGACTCAGTATGTCCTTGAATAAATGCAGATGCTGCTGTGATTGCATGACTTTATTAACTAGCATTATTTCTCTACAGGCAAAGTATTTTGGGTAGGATATTCATCATATTTTCGCTACATATCTCTCTCTCCCTCACATACCAGGTCTGAAACTGTATGGGCATGGCGTGGGAGGGGAAGGGGTCCCATCTCACTCACCATTTTCTATGCCTGTTTTAAGCATCGAAAATGGTCTAAATGTACGACAGCTCGGAAGCGCAGGAGCTTATTAGTTGCACATAGCAACCAATCAGATTCCACCTTTCATCACAGCTCCTTTGGAAAATGAAAGGTGGAATCTTGGTTGCTGTGGGCAGCTAAAACAGTTCTACTTTACACCAGTTTGATAAATGACAATATGTCCTTGAATCAATGCAGATGCTGCTGTGATTACATGACTCTATTAACTAGCATTATTTCTCTACAGGCAAAGCATTTTGGGTAGGATATTCATCATATTTTAGGTACATATCTCTCTCTCCCTCACATACAATACTTACTCTCAGCAGGGAGAAAATAAAGGACAGCAGTCTCCTACACATATAATGAATAAAATATGCAGGCTGCATGTAAATGCTAACAAACAGCATAGAGCACTCAATTTTTCATTTTAGATTACAAACTTAAATTTACATATTAGGGTTCATATTTTACAAAAAAAGCCGCAAAATCCCTATTATGCAACTTTCTGAAGCCAGAACTGTGGAGTGCAGGCTTTGATAAATTCCTCCCCTGACTTGATCTCTGATTCACATTATCTGTTATGTGATGCTTCTCACAGCTGTTAAGAAGCAGAAGTTGATTTGCCGTGCTATTTGAACAGATTTGTCTTAAGGCTACTCCTAAGGGAATTAGCTAAGTTTCTCCCTGGTATTCACCCTTTGTACAGGGAACTGGACTTCGCTGCACGTGAAGCACCAGGCCCCTACCTCTTGGAATAGTCTCTGTTCAATCGACGGGTGACCCACAGAGGTCAATAGACAGAGAGCACCGAGGGATCAGGCATAACTGTAGGAAGGAACAGCTATCCTTTCCAGTGGCTGGGCCCACTGGCAAGGAGGAAAGGAAGGCTGCTGGGTCCAAGTCACCAGAGAACAGGAGCAGGAAAGCCAGTGAGCAGAGCTGTGCCCGCCCATGTCTGCAGAATGGTGGCAGGCAAAGGCCATCATCATAACAACAACCCTTAGGTTCAGCATCTAATCAGTATTGTATACCTTCCTGGATGTTCTGTGCCATTTTGTTTAATCTAAATAAAGTTGAATGTTATTAATAATATTAATAACAAAAGCTGTTTATATTCAGGTGATGAAATAGCAAATGTACTGTCTAATATTCCACCTCAGGAACCCAGGGCTCCACAGCAAAATAGCGCAACTCCCATAGCTTCCAGTGGTAATTGATTGCAATCTATCTAACAGTCGAATGTTTAAATTCCCTAAGGGCACTGAAAATATGACTAAAATTCAAATCACCTCCCTTTCACCATAAATAATCCATTGCAGTGCTGCATCCTAAAACACACATGCTATTAAAATATATGAGTATTTATTCCTGTAGGTGAACGCTGTAACAGAAAAGAAAAATCAAAATTGTCAATCTGCCACTTTTTTGTCAATTCATCTCCCCCCAAAAATTCAATAAAAAGTGTTTAAAAGGTCATACACACTCCAAAATGATATCAATCAAAACTACATCGCCACACAAAAAAATGAGCTCTCGCGCCATAGACATAACTATAAAAAAAAGCTGTGGGGGTCAGATGCAAAGAAAAAATGTATATTTTCCAAAGTTTTTATTAAATTAAAACACAGGAAAAACTGTAATCGTACTGACTTATTTTGACCTGTTGTAAGCAATATAAAATGGTGCCATTAGAAAGTACTTGTCCTGCAAAAAACAAGCCATCATATCGCTAAGGGAACGGAAAAAAAAAAGTTATGGCTCCTGAAAGGCAAGGAGTAAAAAACGAAAGTGCAAAAACAGAAAGTCGACCTGTCCTTAAGAGGTTAACCCTTTGCTGCAAATGGACGTAACTGTAAGTCCAGATTGCATGTAACTCACTGCAATTGGGCGATATGATAAACATGATAAAGTGTCAGCCCCGGAGTCTCGGCTGTCAAGGACAGAAGAGACTATGAAGCAGCCGGCAAGGGATCAGAGTGATCGCTCTGATTAGTGCTGGCACTGATCCCAGCCATTTAACCCCTTACATGCCATGGTCAGAGGGAGGAAGCTCACCTTGCCTCCTAAAAAAATCATATAAAAAGCAATCAAAAAGTAATTTGTACCAATAAAAACTACAGCTCATGCTGCAAAAAATAAAGCCCTCCTACAGCTACGTTGACAAAAAAATAAAAATGTTACCGATGTTAGTATATGGCGATGCAAAATATTACTTTTTTTTTTTTTAAGTGATTTTATGATGCAAAAGTAGTGAAACATGACCTCACCACAATAATCATCACCATAATCTTTTCGACCCACAGAATAAAGTTACCTTATATATATTGCATGGAGAACCCCATCAGGGTAAAAAATACTGAGGTTTGTTAAGCTGTTTGGTTTGTTTTGGCTGTATTGCAGGAACAAATGAATAAAAATGGAAAATTTGCACAAAAAAATGTAATTTTAAATTTCACCTCCAACTGATTTAATTCCTGTGGAACACCTAACGGGTTCAGTTTTGAATAATTTGAAGGATGTAGTTTCTAAAATGGAGTAATTTATGGGTGACTTCATAACTGAATTGGTCCTTAAAAAAGTTGGTTTTGAAAATTTTCTTGAAGGTTTGAAAAATTGCTTCTAAAATTCAAAGCCTTGTAACGTCCTAAAAAATAAAATGACATTTATAACATGATGCCAACATAAAGTCGACATATGGTGAATGTTAATTAATAACTATTTTGTGAGGTATTACTATCCATCTTAAAAGCAGAGAAAAACTTAGAAAATAGCAAATTAAATAAAGATATAACATCAGCCCAAATTTACCACTAACATGAAGTATGATGTGCCATGAGAAAATATTCTCAGAATCGCTTGGATAAGTAAAATCATCCTAAAGTTATTAGCACATAAAGTGACACGTCAGTTTTGAAAAATGGGGCTTCAGTATTTGGTTCAAACTGGCTTTTGCAGGATGGGGTTGTGTACATTAGCCTCTATCAATATAATCCAACTAAGCCCTTTATGTTTCTTTATGTATTAATGTTTGTATTAATGTTGTGTTAATAACATATAAGCCTCAACAAAAATTCCTATGATATTACCTGCAGCATTATTCTAATTACTTGCAGCATTTGTTTGTTACTTACCCAGCTTCCCCCCATCATCCGTTATTTATCACATATCCTGTCGATGTTTTTGTGGAATAACCCCTTTAATTTCATGAAACACTGCTTCTGTACTACATCATTCACCCACTAGATGGCAGTAGCTTCCAGTTTTTCTAAACATGAATGCAATTTGAAACACAAACTTGAACTAATCAATTTCCACTGGTTTTGGAAGTGTATAAATGGGCATCATTACTATACTGATGCAGCCGAGCTAAAATTGACTCAGATAACACAACACAGTGTTATCTTGTGACAAAAGCCATTCAAATCCATTGAAAAAGTCAATGAACATTTTCTTGATTTTCATGAGAAATCGTTGAATGCTAGACATGTTTCTACAGCACACTTGAAGACATTTTGCCCAGCTGACATCACTGGAATGAGAGAAGCAGAATGGTTGTTTTGATGAACTGCCCGCCATCTAGGCCGTTCTGACCTAGCCGTGAGGAGGTGTTATGTGAGGGCATACACATACGGTGAAAAATGGATGGCCCAGACAGACCACCAGTAGAGACGATTGTTTGATCCATTGACAAGCATGAGCAGCTCTCACAGTTTTGTTGTCCATCTTCCAGACACAGGTGGCACCTTCATTACACACTCCTGTCTCTGCCTGTACCATTTCCAGGTGCTTAGCAGAAGGAAATTTGGTGTCACACTGCCCATTACGTGTCCTGCCATGGATAGCCATCCACCATCTCCTTTGTTTGCAATGGTGACGTGAATGAGAAACTTGGAATGCTATGGACTGGAACTGTATCTTTGTTAGTGACAAATTCAGGTTCTCTTTCGGTTCCCACAACAGGTATGGATGTCTCCTGTGAGTGCTTCAATCCTGTCTTTGCCGTGGAGTGGCACACTGCCCCAATTTTTGGTGTGATAATCTGGGGAGCCATCGCAAATGACAACAGGTCACCCCTAGAAGTGATACGAGGGACACTAAAAGCTCAGCGATATGTGCAGAACATCCTGCAGCTACATGTGTTGTCTCTCATGGCAGAGCTTCCAACTGACATTTTTCAGCATAACGCTCGACCACACACAGCAAGAGTTTCCCAAGAAGGTCTCTGCCAAATTATAATACTTATTTGGCCTGCCCAGTTGCCAGATTTATTGCCAATTGAGAATTTATAGGACCAGATGGGACATTAGCTATAAGTGTTCACTATCTACAGGCCCAACTGCAACATCTTTGGACAAATGTGCCACATAATACTATATGGAACCTGTAATCCTCCATGCCCAACTGTATCTCATCTTGTATCCAGGCTAGAGGTGACCCAACAGGGTACTAGAGCCTCCTTTCAATTGTACAGTTTCCCCAATAAACGTATCCTTTTGCTCTAATATTGTAATCACTTATACATATCATCATTATTTTCATAAATGCAAAGTTTTATTTGATTCACACAACTTCTTGATGCATTTTTTCTCAATGAGTGTATATCTGCCACTCCTTTAATGAAGCTCTTCTCTAAGTCCCTGTTGTTTGCTCATATCAATATCACATAAGATGACGTGTATACCAAATTATAGCAGTTTTTTATTTTTTACATAAATAATCAATTACTGCAGACAAAATACATTAATATAATGCAAGAAATAAATAGAACACTATTTAAATGTAAAACCATTACTTAAAATAATTATAAATATAGTTATTAGTGGACAGAAAGGTCTCCAAAAATAATAATAAATGCACAGTCATTGATTAGGAGAAGGAATATTCTGGGCATTTTTTTTATCTTCTATATGGTATCTCAATCAGTGTAAAGCCTTACATTCTAGGAATATTATTCTCCTGTATTACCCTACATAATTCTACATTTAGTTATGTGCTGCTAAGGAGCTAGACCTCTCTGCCCATTCAATGCTCTCTTTAACCCCACAGAAATAATGGCTCAGTCAATGTTCTATCAGAGCAATTGTCCCAAATTGTGGGATATAAGCGCAATCAGCTCTTACGCCACAGCTAACAGATGGTGGTAACAGCCTACGCCACATCTGCAGTGCTACTTCCTAGCTATTTGGTCATGCAACCATTGGTCGTGCAACCAGATATTTGGTCCTGTGCCTTGCCTGACAGCGTTAAGCTCTCACCACCAAGTAATTTTGAATTCATAGATAGGGCGCTTGCAATAATAGTGGTTAACAAGATGCTTATCACACACTCCAATGCACTGGTGCTCCACAGAGATGCCTCTGTCGGAGAGATCACTGACAATGCAATGGAGAAGGTCATACACATCAGCCACTGCTTCCCAGGGCCCAAAAGACACGTCTACATCACAGTGATGCTCAAAGTGCTTGGATTCACTCTCACTCCTCTCAAAACGTAATGTGTTGAATTGTGGGCACTCGTAAGGAGTAATGGGCATCTCTTCCTTGAAGACGCAAACTTTCAGCTTGGCAAACCTGGCCTTCCTCTGTATGGCTCGAAGTTTTCCGATTTCAATAATCCGCTCCAAGTGATCTTTAAAAGAAACACTATGTAAATATGCAATACACAATCAATATATTATATAGTATAAAGAAAATACAAGAACACCTTCATTTATACATGTCTTATAACTAAGTGCACCAAAAGGCCACCGTAGGCACATCATCGTGCTGAGATGACAACAGGGATCAGTGGAAAACCACATTTCGTTATGGCCTTCCTATACAGTGGCATACATTGGAACCTTCTGTTGGAGGTATACACCTGGAAATTCTCCTGATTTAAAGGGGTATTCTTATCTTAGACAATGGGGGCATATCGCTAGGATACGCCCCCATTGTCTTATAGGTGCAGGTCCCACCGCTGGGACCCGCACCTATATCCAGAACGGAGCCCCCGAACTGAATGAGGGCGCACTGTGCAGCCGCCCTCCATTCATTTCTATGGGGCCGCCGAAAATAGCCGAGCACTGGCTCGGCTACTTCCATCGGCTCCATAGAAATGAATGGGAGCAGTGGCCGTGCTTGCGCGCTGCGCTCCCATTCATTTCTATGAGCGCAGCGGGGAGCTGCGCCTGGTGGTGGCCAGACCCCCGGAAACCCGGGGTCCTCCAGGCGCAGCGCTCCCCGCTCCGTTCTGGATATATATCCTAGCGATATGCCCCCATTGTCTAAGATGAGAATACCCCTTTAAACCTCCAACATATGTCATTGTATAGGCATACAGGGGGCATCTGTTGCCCATAGTACCTTATGGTAAATCAACATAACACATAAGATTTTTTTATTGTATGCCTCTGCAGGGAATAGTGTAGTCTACATATTCCATGCAGGCATATCAGCTCCGCGTATATGCTATACCAGGGGTGGCCAACCTAACAGACACAAAGAGCCAGGAAAAAAAAAACATATGACTACCAGGAGCCACAAACTATACATTGGCACACGAGTCATCGTATTTTTCGCCCTGTGAGATGCACCTAGGTTTTAGTGGAGAAAAATAAGAAAAAAAATATTTTTAATCTGATCTGATCTTATTTTTCATTAGCAGAAAAAAAAGAAAAAAAATATTTTTCATCAGACCTCAAACTCCTAAATCAGATCCCAAATCCTCATCTGACCTAAAATATGATCATCAACACAAATCAGACTTCCAGTGTCAGACCCTCAGTACTTACATCTCCCCCATTACTCAGATCTCCTCCCATGCTCAGATCATAACCCCCATGCTCAGATCTGACCCCCCATGTTCAGATTAGACCGTCCATGCTCAGACCAGACCCCCCCATGCTCACACCAGATCCCCATGCTCAAATCTGACCCTTATGTTCAGATTAGACCCCCATGCTCAGACCCCCAATGCTCAGATCAGACCCCTAATGCTCAGATCAGACACCTCCATGCTCAGATTAGACCCCCATGCTCCGATCAGACACACCCATATTCAGATCAGACACCACCATGCTCATATTAGACCCCCATGCTCAGATTAGATCCCCCCCATGCGCAGATCAGACACCCCCATGCTCAGATCAGGCTCCCACCACATGCTCAGATCAGAACCTCCCATGCCTAGATCAGACCCCCATGCTCAGTTCTATAATTTAGAAAAATCTCCTACCTTCCCTGATTGGGCACTTGCTACTCTGCAAGTCTGACATGCTCTCTAATGTGACCTGATGCGCCAGGTGATAGCGCGAGTCTCCACATACCACATTCTGACACTGTATGCATCAGGACGTAGTGAAGAGTGAGCTGGAGCTGCAGATTAGTAATGGTGCACGATCAGGAAAGGAGATCTGAGCATGAGGTGGAGAGTGTTGCGGCCTGACTGCTTCCGGGCTCCACTAAAAGAGCCACACTTGAAGAGGCAAAGAGCCACATGTGGCTCAAGAGCCACAGGTTGGCCACCCCTGTGCTATACGAAAGGAGCACAGAGCCAGGAACAGGGGTAGGCAGACAGGGTACAATTTTATCTAAAAATAAAAAAAAATCTAGGGATTTGATATACACAGCAGATAGTGGCAAAAACAAAATAGAATCATGGAATGATCGTTAAAGGGGTTGCCGGCTTTTTACTATTGATGCCCTATTCCTCAGGATAGGTCACAGAATAGGTCATTAATATCAGAATGTCGGGGTCGGACTCCTGGCACCCCCGTCGATCAGCTGTTTGAAGAGAAGGCAGCGCTTGTACAAGCACTGCCTTCTCTTCTGTTTACCTGCTCGCCACAGCAATTGCAGTGGTGAGCAGGTGTAATTACAAGTATGGCGTCCTCATTCACTTGTATGGGATGGCTCTGTAGTATTCACTTGAACAGACTGATCCGTCCCATAGAAGTGAATGGGGACGCCATACTTGTAATTACAACTGCTCACCACTGTCATTGTTGCGGTAGCCTCGGATCATTCAGGAGGACCAAGGCTGTCGCACACAACATCCAGTTCCCTCGATCCTCACTAGTGGGAGCTCATGCACGGCAAGGAGTGCGCGCTCCACATTTTTAGACTCATAGATGCCGTGGTGGCATCTGAGGGGTTAAATGTGTTCAACCAACGTTATTATCGATCGCATTCATTAGCCCTAGGTGCGTGCTGTTTAAAACAGCAGGCACTCAGCAGCTATGGTGCCCACTACGATCGCCATCTTTATATACCCAACCACGCTCACCATCTTTAAATACCCGACCACCAATGTATATATATGTTAGGCAGTTGGGACTGGGTTAATTAAACACACTTAAAGGGGTTGTCCCACAAAAAACATTCTACAGTTTTCAAACCAGCACCTGGATCTGAATACTTTTATAATGGCATGTAATTAAAAATTTAGCATAGCCACTGAGTTATTCAAAAAAATGTATTTGTATAGTGCCACCAGCTGTTAGTTCTTTTTCTTATTTCTTTGACCTGCTCACTGAGAAGGCTGCACATGCTCAGTTTCATCCTTCAACTGCCTCCTGAGCTGTGATAGGGACAGCATGGACACGCCCCCTTCGCTGCAGCAGAAAAGACACTCCCCTTGAGCTTGCAGCTTATATAAATCTAGCAGAGCAATGAATGGGGAGATCTCTGGATCCATGTGAGGTACAGGGCCGGATCAGTATAGCAGGATCACTGCACTTTCAGCTTTTGTGAGCCTGAGAAGATGAGTACAACTGGATAATTGACTAATTTAGAGGTTCAGAGCTTCTGTCTGCATCCCTGTCAGTTTAACAGGGAGAATAATGTTCGATGCAGTACTATTCTTCTCATCAAATAGAAGGAAACCACAAGGGAACCCTGCGGAATCCACTGTAAGTTAATGGGGTCCACTGGGTGGCAGTGTGATCCCCTGTGTAATGCCTTATTCACACAGTCAGATGGGGAGAGTTATGAAAAACGGTGTAAAGGAAGACTGGCTTAGTTGCCCATAGCAACCAATAAAATTCCATCTTTCATTTTTCAGATCTTTGGAAAATGAAACTTAGAATATGATTGGTTGCTATGGGCAACTAAGCCAGTTTTCCTTTATACCAGTTTTGATAAAGTTTTCGGTCAGTGTTTCCAGCCGAAACCAGGTGTGGGTGTAATCACAAAACAGGTGCAGACCTTTCCCTTATGTCTTATCTCTGTGGAGGTTCCAGTGCTGGTTTGGTCTCAAAAATCACTAACCAAAACACTGGCGTGTAAATAAGACTTAAAGGGGTTCTGCAGTTTTTAAAAACTGATGATCTATCCTCTGGATAGATCATCATCATCTGATCGGCAGGGGTTCGACACCCGGGACCCCCGCCGATCAGCTGTTTGAGAAGGCAGCGGCGCTGCAGGAGCGCCGCGGCCTTCTCTGTGTTTATCGCAGGCCCAGTGACGTCACGACTAGTATCACTGGCCTGGGCGGGGCTAAGCTCTGTTCACATGAATGGAGCTTAGCCGCACCCAGGCCAGTGATAGTAGTCGTGACGTCACTGGCCTGTGGTAAACACAGAGAAGGCCACGGCGCTCCTGCAGCGCGGCTGCCTTCTCAAACAGCTGATCGGCGGGGGCCCCGGGTGTCGAACCCCTGCCGATCAGATGATGATGATCTATCCAGAGGATAGATCATCAGTTTTTAAAAACTGTAGAAACCCTTTAATCTGGCAAGGGGCCACCAGGGATATTTCCTGACATAATAATGGACCCTTGTACAGAAGGTGGGTAGGCCCTAAGAGTCAGTTCCTCTGTTGGTACCATAGAATCCAGGTAATCAAATATGGGTTCACAGTGATGTGGCAGGGATTGACGACTTTTTCCATCATTAGTACTGTTTTTGTCTCGTAATGTCAACGACCATGCAGCAATCTAAAAATGTAGCATATGCAGCAAATTCAATCTTTGCATTTTTGCTTCAATTTGTTAATAATTTAAACAAAATACCAGTAAGGGAGGGAACTTTTTAATAATTTATAAGCAATAACAGAGACTTGAGCCTGGTCTTACATAGTACATCACTGCAGCAGTAAGAGGCTAAACATTTTCTTACCTTTATAATAAGGCATTAAGTCCAGAAATGCTTGCCGCACTTTCTCCCCAGTAAGTGGCTGCATCTTGTCCAGAAGGTCAAGCAGTGGCCCGATTGAATAGTATTGAGCCTCTTTGTACACCATCTTGACACGGTTTTGTGGAGGCAGCTCACCACAGCGCAAAAAGTTTAATATGTCTCTAAAAACACAAAACAGTCAGTTACACCGAAGACAAGAACAGTCTCAAACTGTTAAATGATAAAGATGGTAGAGCCAGGGTGTTCCCTTTCCCCTAATATATAACCTTCTACAGTGACTTTACAACCAGAAATCCACCTCAGATGAACTGGGCCAGTAAATCATCTGTATGTGCAGAGTATGTCCAGGTGTAAGCTACTGCGGTTATGATACGGATATTGGATAAGGCTACTTTCACACCTCCAGTTTGAATTCCAGCAGAATGTCCGCCAGCTCCATTAAGTATAATGGGGTCTTGAGGAGATCCTTAGGCATTCCGGTGGACAAATGGAGAACTAACTGGACACAAACTGTTGCATGCCGATTCTCCACTTATCTGCCGAAACAGCCATGTCGGAGTTTCACAACAGAGGTGCAAAAGTAGCCCTAGAAAGCACTCCAAGTCCTACCAAATCTCCTCATATTTCTTTATTATAGGGTTAAAGTAGAAGGTGACTAAGGGGGGAATTTATCATCTGGTAAATGGCGCAATTTACTGAACAAACCTTTGTTTAAAACTTGCATATGAAACACCAGTCATAAGAAATGTGACCTATAATGTTCTACAAAGTGAATGTCCAAGTGAATGATGCTGAGCTGCAGTACTAGACACAGCATGGACAAAAGTACCACTATTTTTGGTACTAAGCAGTCATGTTTTTAATCTGATTTAATTTCTTTAGGCACTTCAATCTATTGTATACAAAGTTATTGTTCTGCACGTATAGTATGTAGATAGACTGATAGGTAGATAGATGTATTTTGAATGAGTGGTAGTGCTCCTCTGATGTACACACACAGATATAACTAGGGGCATAGCTATAGGGGGTGCAGAGGTAGCAGTCACTACTTGCTTGAGCTTGAGGGGCCCAAAGACCCTTGTGCCACATAAGAAGACACTGGTGTTATAGAAAGTGGTCAAGAATTCTGCATGGGAGAGGGGGTGCCATTTCAATTTTTCCCTCACGCAGCATGAAGGCAATGTGCTTCCCGGCCCCTGGCCTCAAAGCACTGAGGGAAGGGGGGCACAAGATGAACTCTTGCACCGCTCAGCGGTGCAAGAGCCTACATGCAGTTCTCTTAACTGAGCGGAGCAGGCAGGAGCCCGCTCCGCTCAGCTTATCCTGGCATGGTTCATGGGTACAGGGTACCAATGTACTGTGCCAGAAGTTAGTAGTCCAGGGAGCACAGGCAGGAGCAGCAATGTGTGCTCCTGCCCGTACTCACAGCGCTGCTGCTGCCCATTCATAGAATGAGTACTCCGTACACCGCTGACAGCTCAGAAGTAGAGAGAACAGAGTTTTAGCGCACCAGTGAATGGTGCGCTTTAGGTAGGGAAAAGTATAATAAAAATAGAAAATTAATAAATAAAGTATATTAGAAAAAGATTTTTAGGGGGTTAGCGACCACATACTAAAAGTTAGTATAAAAGTTTTGTTATTCTTTAAACATTAGGCCCCTAATCAGCCTTCAACGCAGATGTGACGAAAGCCACGGGCCAGGTTTACATGGTGGTTTTGTGTTGCTTTTTAAAAATGCATCATCACAAAAAATGCTTGCATTTCTACTGAAACTGACTTGTTGACAGGTGAAACATGTAGCATCAATGTACTTCACTAGTAAAAGTGGCAGAGACTATTACCACGTCGATTTAACATATTTCACCTGTAAGACAAAAAAAAAACAACGCAATTGCTGTGCCCGATACAGTAGCGAGTAGCATAACAAAGCCAAAATACGTTATTTGGTTTCTATTGGATTTTGGTATTTTATGGGTAAATGCTTCCATTTCAATAAGGGAATTGCTACTTGTGTATATCTTAATACAGTGCCTACTCCCAGGCTTTATGTAATGTAGATTAGAAGAGCTCTGGCCGTAGATCTATATAATGGGAGCTGCTTATTCATCTTTTGTCTACTATAATGAGCAGGAAGTCTGCATGGAGAGAGTTCACAGGTCCCCGCTGTGTGTTCAATTCCCTTTACTTCCCTTCTCATGTCACTTTCCTTGCATTGCTCATGCATTCATATGAAGGTCTAGAGTGTGTGGAACCAAGAAATGAATCATTATGTCATAGCATGTAACAGAGCCAGAGTGTTGTGTGTGCCTTCCTGTGCCTAGGGACTCTGACCCTCTGCATCAGCACAAGCTGACATACCTGCCCCATATGTTCCAAAGATTAAGAGCTAGACAAATGTCTGCAAGTCCAGACAGGCCCAGTTATTCCTGTAGCTATGTAACGGGCTAGAAACAAGCCTGCAGAGCATCTCACATGGGGCGCTACTCTTCTATGTACCTGCACTGGTGAAGCAATGAGGAAGGAACCACTTTAATGCAGTGAGGTGACTGACAGGTCTACGTATACCGCTGTCTACAAACATGACTACAGATGTGCAAATTAGGGTCTGAGTATCACTGATGGAGCTGTAAAATACTATATATATATTAGAAATTGCGTGTAATTTCTGGTGCAAACTAATCTACCTAAGGTCACCTGCACATGTTGCAAAATGCGTGCATTATTTCCGTATGTACCAGCGTATTATAGTACAATGAAAAGGTATGAGGTTACACTAATCTCAAGTACACGTTGCAGGGTTTTTTTTTCTGTGCGGAAATTGACCTGCATTGCAGTTTTCAAATGTAATAGTATGTCAATTATGTTTGTGGTTTTAGCTGCAGATTTCACCCTTTTCAATGGAAGGATGAGATCTGCGCCAAAACCACATCTAATTCGCACCAAAAATTGCTGTTCGACACTGCGGATGTTGGTGCGGATATGCTGCAGAGATGCACATAAATCCACATAGGAATTCGTGTGAATCTTAAGTTATTTCCCCCGCACCCATGTGCAGGTGGATTAAGAGATTCTGTGCAAAAATGCTGCGTGTAAATGGACATTTGTATTTTTTCCCTTTTATAAACATAATCTTTCTTTTGCCAAGTATCTATTAAAAGTGGCACAGCCATTGGTGAATTAGACGAGTTAGGCATATTGTTATTAGGCCTCATTCACATGTAAGTTTCCATCAGTGGTTGTGAGACAAAACTAGAAGTGGAGAGTACACAGACATAAGGTATAATAGAAAGATCTGTACTAGTGTTGTGCGAACTTGTGGTTGCAAGCTTGGTGTACAAGGTTCAGGTTTAGGTTATCAAAGAATTCCGTTATGGATTCCGCTACCACGGACCATAAGTTATGGTCCGTGGTAGCGGAATCCAACGGGAGTCTGTCACAGAGTTTTGATACTTTTTCTTAATAAGCAAATTAGGCCTTTGGTGCAATGACTGAATCACCATTGCTCTCATTGCACCCAAGCTCCATGCACCAGGGAGATGAAGAGCCGGTCATGGTGCAATAAAGACTGAACCTAGCAGCGGGGACCAGGTAAGTATGATCACCACTGCGGGTCAGCCACTCTGGGAGGTCTGATATAATGTTGGATAACCCTTTTTTCAGCTGTTCTGTATGGGGAGCAGAGACCCAGCCTGATACTTGTAGCCTATTCTAACAAAAGGCCATCAATATTCTAGTTGTGAATAATTCTTTAAAATTGTATCTGTTTGACAATTTATAGTGACATGAAAAGTTTGATTCTTGGGGTCCGGGTGCTGAGAAAATGAGGCAGACGGAAGTGCTCAACCAAGCGTTGTCAATAGAAAATCCATAAGGAGTGATGGTGTTTGGCTAAGCTTCTTCTACCTGCTGGCTTAGAAATCAACAGTGGCCTCAGAACCTGGACTCCCACCGATCAAAACTTGTGATCAAAAGTTACAGATCTAAAAGAGTACCTATGTATGTCAAAGTAATCTCAAATAGTTGGCCTAACCATGTTCTTGGGTAATGTGGTATTACCTTTCCAAACAAGCTGGTAATTACCCATCCTCTTACTTACCCAAAATATGCTCCATCTCTGTCAATAAAGTATCTGCCCTCTGCATCAGTTGGAATGTGATGGCGTCCACTAAACATGGCAGCCAGCATGGTGTCTTCATACCTCTGAAGAGTAGACAGTCTGGTGGTGAAGCACATCCCTCCCACACTGAGCGGAATGACTTCCGGTAGCTGCAGAAGCATAAAGAACAACGTACTTCTTCCAGCAGCAATGGAATTTGGACTGCGGTTACATTAAAGCAATTTCATGAGGATACGTTTTCAACCTAGATAACAATGACATAATAATTGGATTGGAACAGAGCATGCATACAGCATTTATTGCCATTAGCTTCAATTGTCTTCATACTTTCAGCCACAAACACAATACACAGAAATACATAGAAAGCCTCGCACAAAAGGACAATTCACAGAGCATCCAACAATACAGTGCATTGTCCACGTGCTGCCTGAGACTTGTGATTTCATGAAGTACAGGGTGGTGTAGCCATCTGACAGGAAAATCTCTCAGAAATGGAATCCTAGTTTCATTAATATCATTTGTAAATGTCACCGCACACAAATTCTACTGTCTGTAAGGGCAGTGAATGGGAGTTACAAGGGTTGTGTAAGAAGCTGTGGCCAACCATACCTTTCACATGCACTGCCAGCCAGGGGCAAACCATGTTCTCCCACATGTAATACTGCTCCATTTGCCAAAAGAATGAAGCAACATGAGCCTCAAGTAGGGTAGAGTGATATTTCACATGCAGTGCAGCTTCACATGCCCCCTATATCAAATCTAGCCATACCCCCTTATATAGAGTGCAGTCACACAAGGCCCCAACGTGCAGCCATATGCCCTCCATATTCAACTTAGTTGTATACCCCAAGATAGAGAGCAGTCACAAGCCCTCAAAGCCAGTGCAGCCTATTGCCCTATATCTTCTCCCATTGAAAATACTTACCTACCCCTACATTTTAGAATACTTACCTCTCCCAAACAGCAGTATCCTTCCCTCCATAGCTCTCTAATGCTCTTTGATATGAACTGGAGGAAACATTAAAGTGGTTGTCCAGATTGTAGATACTGATGACATATCCTCTATACAGTATACTGTAGGACTGAAACTAAGTTCAATGGCACACCACCATCACCATATGGTGCAGCAGATGGGTCCCAGACAAGTCAATCCAGTACTATAAAGACTCCACACTGGGAATTTCTTGAAAAAAATCATGTGTGTTTTTCAAATTAGTTCTTGGAGCATGGAGTCTTTATATTACTATATCCTCTAGACAGGTCATCAATATAAGATCTTTGAGGGTCCAGTACTCCTACCAATCTGCTGTTTTGGGCACCTGCTCGAAACCAGACAGTGGATGGAACCAGAAGCAGAAGGCTCTGTCCACTGTGTAATGGCTGTGTCGGTGTAATGCAGCTTAGCTTCCATTCAAGTAAATACAGAATGCCAGCACGGCCACTACATAATGGACATGATTGGGAGCTGCGCTGTAGCACATTGGACGTGAATGGGAGTTCAGCTGTAGTATGCCAGCATCTCCACTATACAGTGGACGGAGCCTTCTGCTTTGGGCTCTGTCCACTGTTGTTGTTTCCGGTGCTGGAATGGAACCACCACCAATAAAATATTCTTAGGTAACCTTAAAGGGGTTTAAAGGGATTTACGTATGGACAGCTTATCTCAGGATAGGTCACCAATAAGAAATCGGGGGGGGGCTGACCCCTGAGCTGTTTGAGAAAGCAATGGTGCTCACCTCACTGAAGCTCTGGTGAGCGCTGTGGTCCACTCACAGCTGACTCACAGAGTAGCATTTATTTGATAGCGGCTGTGCTCAATTTCGTAGCACAGCCCCATTCAGTTGAAAGGGACTGAGCTGCGCCTAGGCCTGTCATTAATGAAAGTAAGATGACATGACCTAAGAAGAGGCCCAAATGCTTACACAGCACTGCATCCTCTTCATACAGCTGATCGGTGGGGGGCCGGGAGTTAGTCACCCGCCGATCTCATATTGATGACCTATCCAGAGGACAGACCATCAATATGAACAACCCTTTTAGAGATAGGCCATCAGTGTTAACGTCCTAGAAACCTCCTTTAGGGAATTAAGAAAATGAAAATACACAAATATTACTTTATTATAAAAATATTCACAAATATCTTTTATTAGTTATAATGGCTCATTTTGTCTAGGCAGCAATGATTAGGAGAAACAAAATGGCCACCGTCCTGTAATATACACAAAACCTGTCCTATTCACACAGGACAAGTTACTTCACAACACTGAGGTAAAGAGCTGCCTCCTCTGTGCTCTACTTGTCAGGGATTATGATACTGACTACAGTTTAGTATGATATTTAGCTGAATGTTTGTGGGAATAGAGTTCATGATGAGATATGAAGTACAGAGAGGATGGAGAGGACAGAATGTGGTAATGGAGACTGCAAACAAGAGCTGCAGTTCATTAGCCACATCTGCTCATGAACTCTATTCCTACAGAGATTCAGCTAAAGATCTTATCATCTGTATTCAGGATCATAATACCTGACAAACAGAGAAGAGGATGAGGCAGCTCTTTATCTCAGTGTTCTGAAGTAACTTGTCCTCCTGTGTGTTTAGGACAGGTTCTGTGTGTACTAATGGGACAGCGGCCGTTTTATTTCTCCTAAAGATTGCTCCCTAGACAAAACGAGCCATTATAATTAATGTAAGGTATTTGGGAATATATTTATAATGAAGTAATATTAAATAGTTTCATTTTCTTAATTCCCGGAGAACCCCTTTAAGTTTTGCAAATTAATGTATATAGTATGGAATATGTAGAACAGTACACACAGGGTGGCATTTCCTGGACATTATCTCAGTGAGTTTCATCCAGATCATCAGTTCACTGTCTGGGGCTGTCAGCATAAGGCCGGGGATTATTGTTCCAGGCTGTTTTCCTTGGAATCGATTCCACAGGCAGCGCTTCCAGGACATCCTGAGCATATACATCTGGCAGTGCTAGTGGGAAAAGGATGGGGGATAGCGGTGTATGTGATCACTCTTAGGGAAGGCTATAATGTCCTTCCCATACACATTTCCAGACATTTCATGTACATGTCTCAGGTATGCAATACAACTGCTACTTTCATAAGTAGCCATGTGTCAGAGCGGTAGCTACATGAATTTCTACTAAACCCAAATAGGACGAAAAACTATTTAAACTACACTTTCCAGAGCTCATTTTTACAAATAGTAAAAGATAAATAAAACACTTTATAAGCTAAAAGTGGGCAACTGATAGTCCATGTAGCAAACAGGTGCCCACCCTGCTGCCCCCAGCTTTCCTCCTAGTCCTGCCAAGATGTGTTAACCTTCAATCATTGTGTCTCCCTTGAAATAATGATTCCTCCTCCTGCTAAATATAAGGGAGGCATTGACACTGTATATCATTCTGAACGCATAGATTACAAGGGGCAACCCTTATATAAGGATGTGATACATGATAGGCATGTGGTAGAGCTTAGTCTGGGTTCACATCACGTTTTTTCCCTTCTGTTTAAAGCATACGTTAACAGATGCCATAGAGAGATGCCATGTGGTGGCATACTTCTCCATAGAAATCCACTGTAAAAAAAATGTATATGTTAATGCAGGGATACTCAACCTGTGGCAAAACTACAACTCCCAGCATGCTCAAAGAGCTGCAGGCATACTGGGAGTTGTAGTTTTGAAAAGCTGGAGGGCCGCAGGTTGGGCGTCCCTGCATTACCGTATACGTTTTTACGAGTTTCTGAAGGATGGAAAAGCTGGTGCACCATGCTTTTGTATCCCTTTTTTCCCCAACACATATGGTAAACGGATGACAAAAACGTGATGTGAACCCAGCCTTAGTGCCATACTCCAATATCAAATGTCAATGCCTATTGTACTGTATCTACATGATGCCCATTGCCTAATTTAGAATACTGATCTCTTTAGTATTTTTAGATATGAGCAGAAGGAAGCATCACTGCCAACTGCTGTTTCCTCTAAGTCAGCGGTCCCTTCCTTCATTTAGCTGATCAGGAGTTGGAACCTCACCAATAAAATACTGATAGGCAACCTTAAAGGGATTCTGTCACCACGATTTTGACTATTAAGTTATTTATAGCACTGGATTCAGCTGACTATAAGCATCTCCAAAACGTTATTGTTATAGGGCATAAATGAAGATCTGATGTTAAAAATACCTTTTTTATCAACTGTCAATCTCTTTCTTAAGGAGCCCAAGGGGATGTGCCAGCGATGTTGGAGCCCGGCCACGGCGATTCAGTTGGAGCCCAGGACCGCCCACCTCATTAATATTCACTTCACTGCTTGAAGCAGTGAAGCTCCGGCACGGCTGTAATCCCGCGCAGGCGCAGTACATTAAGTGGTCTGCGCCGTGCGGTCTGCCGGCTACAGCTTCACAGGATGTACTGCGCCTGCGCGGGATTACAGCCGTGCCGGAGCTTCACTGCTTCAAGCAGTGAAGTGAATATTAATGAGGTGGGCGGTCCTGGGCTCCAACTGAATCGCCGTGGCCGGGCTCCAACATCGCTGGCACATCCCCTTGGGCTCCTTAAGAAAGAGATTGACAGTTGATAAAAAAGGTATTTTTAACATCAGATCTTCATTTATGCCCTATAACAATAACGTTTTGGAGATGCTTATAGTCAGCTGAATCCAGTGCTATAAATAACTTAATAGTCAAAATCGTGGTGACAGAATCCCTTTAAAAGGGTTCTTCGGGAATAATGCCCGCAGCCTCCATAAATAGGAGATTCATACGGACCTGTTCCCCACCACTCTACTCCTCTGCGCTGTATCCCGAATGTCCATGTTCCGGTTATCAGCACATAACTCTGCAAGAATGTTTCTGAACATCCCTGCCGAAAAAGGAGCTGCATGCTAATTGTGCAGTGGCAGAAGCGGCGAGTCAGTGGTCACTGACAGCCAGACTTCCCATAGAGAAGGCAGGATCAGCCCTCCCACAACATTTTTGATTGTCTGACCTGTTAAAAAGGTACATGACAATATTTTATATTGGTGGAGGTTCCATTCCAGGCACCAGTGACTGTATTTGTGAGTTATGACCTCCTGTCATGTGACCAACACTCTTTCTCTGCACTGTCCTGTGTCAGTTGGAGAGGCAATAGTAATAAACAAAGTTCCTGAACTCCAAAGTAGTTCCAAATGCTTCTTTAACTGTGATAAGTGCAGTCATAGACAAACAGCTAATCCAAAGAAGTTGGAGAGGCAGACTCTTGGTCACATGACACAGCTGAGGATCTGAAGGAAGGATATAACTCACAAATACAGTCACCAGTAAGAATATTCCCTTCACTACAATTTACATTGTGTACCTTTCTAACAGGTAAGAGAATACAAATTTTCGTGGGAGTGCTTATTTAAAACCTGCACAATGCATATACTGTATATACAGCAGCTGATGCCTGTTATTAAAAGCGGGGGGAAGGTATAAGTGATTTTCACCACTTCTGTCTTCTCTTCTCACCCGTAAACTGCACTAAATGAGCACTGTATTTATAATAGAGGCTGCTGTCCCTATTTCTCCCGGTGAACATGTGACTGGTAATGTGATCACCAGGATTCTGGTTCTCAGAGGCTGCTGCTGGGAGTAACTAGTCCCAGCATAGCCCTAACAGTGACAACTGTGATGTCACTATAACTGGGCAGCTCCATGTAAGGTGTGACAACTATGAGCACAGAGCCGTATACAAGGGGAGGTTAATCATAGACAGAGCCCTAAAGTGATCGAGAATAGTTCAAAATAAAAAAGATAAAGAGGGATAAGTATCGTCTAAGGTGCAAAATACAACTTATTGATCATGATACCAAAAATATTCATCAAAAACACACAAACGATATATAAAGTGCCAGAATATGAGAGCACAGGATCAAAACTCTCAGCACTGGTCATGAATTTCCATTCTCCATTTTCTCCAGAGAGGAACCCAAGACTAAAGCAAAAGTCACTGCAGTCATGAGGTCCCTAAAAGGTCCTGTTGCAATTCCCCATTACTAATGGTTCCTCAGGGGACAGAAATTACAAATCATATAAAATCCATCTCACCTGTAGCTTATAGTTGCAGTCCCTATAGACAACATAAGTACCATATTCTTTGTCAGTGAATTAGTTATGCATACGTGCAGGCCACACCTAGCGGATCTGTTAAGGTTTTTCCATGGTGTAAAATGCGCAGCAAATGTGCTTATATGCCACAATAATAAAATCCACCCCGAATGGGGCAGATTTTGTTGCACAAATTACCCTGGAAATGCTGTGGGTATGTCACAGATTGCTCCTCAACATAAACTGACATGACGCCAATTTCAAATGTCAAGTTATGGCGAGTCGACATCTTCTCTGGTTGTTCTCTTCGGGGGCCTCTGTCAGATTAAACCAAAAAGGATGAAAAAGTTCTGCAGGTGAGACTTTTTTGTTTGGTAAAAAAAACAGGATTATGAACAGAAGCTGAACAGACTCCATTGCAGTCGATGGAGTTTGTTCAGCAAAGTTTTGTTCTATCTTCCGTTATTTCCGTTTTTCTGCTCCTTCTTCGTGTAATTGTGGATTCACTGTGGATATTGGCGCAGATCTCCAGAGGATTCTTCTTTTTACATCACATGTGGACGGACCCTAAAAGGAAGTTTCTTCACTGGCCAGTACATTACACAGTCGGCAGGCTGCCTGACAGGTTTGTGCTATCTCCGCTATACGGCGTACTATCGAGGGGAAGGAGCATCCTGTGTCTCTTAGGGCGCATTCACACAACCATAGTGTTCTGCCGATCCGCAAAACACAAATACCAGCCGTGTGTGTTCTGCATTTTGCAGACTGCACGTGGCCGGCCCTATGATAGAAATGCCTATTCTTGTCCGCGGACAAGAACAGGACACGCTCTATCTTTTTTGCGGCCCGTGGAACGGAACTCCCATTGAAATGAATGGGTCCGCAACCATTCCGCAAAATTGCAGAAGAGATGCGGACTCATTTATATGGCAGTCTAGAGTAATCACAGATGTCACCTCAGATAAACGGAAGGTGCTTGCTGTACTTATATCCAGTCATGTACTAACAAGGAGGAGACGGCCAGCAGGACAAGTGATTACAACCAGCCTATAAGACGGGGCGATTATTGTTTTCTTTACTATAATAATTCAAATTCAAGAAATTATTGTCACATGTAACGGCAGCAACCGAACAACAAGCTGCAAATTATCGTTAATCGCCATCACATCCATGGTTCCCTCTGTGCTCTCTGGAACTCTGTCACAGCGGTCACTGGACTTAGCCCTTGTTAGTGAGCTGTTTTAACCCTCTCCTTTCCAGAGTGCACAGCTTAGAGAAAACGCTGATCACATCCCCTCATGTAATCAGATATCTGCCAGTCATTAGCAGTGTAAGGGTACAACCACGTTGAGGGGGCCACAGCGGGCTCTAATTAGACTAATGAAGACCGCACTGTTTAGTCAGTCTGCACTGTTAATGGCCTCTCGGTACTGAAGGTGTCACGCTGCCTTTAACCCCTTAAGGCCGAAGCTACTTTTACACTTAATGCCGAAGCCACATTTTTAAAATCTGCCATGTGTCACTTTATCAATTCATAACTTTGGGATTCTTTCACCGATTCGACTGATTCCAAGATTGTTTTTTCATGACACATTGTACTCCATGACAGTGGTAAATTTGAGTCAATATAAATCACCTTTATTTATAAAAAAAATCCTAAATTTACAGAAAATTTGGAAAAATTTGTAATTTTCAAACTTTGAATTTCTCTGCTATTAAGGCAGATAGTGATCCCTCACAAAATAGTTATTACTTTCCATGTCCCATATGTCTACTTTATGTTGCCATCATTTTGTAGATGTAATTTTATTTTTTGGGGATGTTAGAAGGCTTAGAATTTTAGAATCAATTCTTAAATTTTTTTAGAAATTTTCCAAAACCATTTTTTTTAAGCACCAGTTCAGTTCTGAAGTCACTTTGTGGGGCTAACATAATAGAAACCACCATAAATGACCCCATTTTAGAAACTACACCCCTCAAGGTTTTCAAAACTAATTTTACAAACTGTGTTAACCCTTTATGTATTCCACAAGAATTAAAGGAAAATGGAGATGACATTTCAAAATTTCACTTTTTTGCAGATTTTCCATTTTAATCCATTTTTTCCTGTAACAAATCAAGGGTTAATAGCAAAAAAAACCTCAAAAATTATTACCCTGATTCTGCGATTTACAGAAACACCCCGCATGTGATTGTAAAATACTGTATGGGCGCATGGCCAAGCGCAGAAGGAAAGGTGCGCCAGATGGTTTTTGGAGGGCGGATTTTGCTGGACTGGTTTTGAGACACCATGTCCCATTTGAAGCCCCCCGATGCACCCCTACAGTAGAAACAACCAAAAAGTGCCCATATTTTGGAAACTAAGGGATAAGGTGACAGTGTTATTGATACTATTTTGGGGAACATATGATTTTTGATCACTTTATATTACACTTTTTGTTAGGCAAGGTAAACAAAAATGGCTGTTCTGGCTGTTTTTTTTTTTTTTTTTTACTGTGTTCACCTGAGGGGTTAACTAATGTGATATTTTTGTAGAGCAGGTTGTTACGAACGTGGCAGTACCTAACATGTATAGTTTTTTATTTTTATTTAAGTTTTACACAATATCATTTTTGAAACAAAAAAAATCCATGTTTTAGTGTCTCCATTGTGAGAGCTGTAGTTTTTTTATTTTTTGGGCGATTGTCTCAGGTAGGGGCTCATTTTTTGCGGGAAGAGGTGACGGTTAGATTGGTACTATTTTGGGGGGCATACGCCTTTTTGATCGCTTGGTATTACACTTTTTGTGATGTAAAGTGACAAAAATTGGCTTTTTTGACCCTGTTTTTATTTTATTTTTTTTACTGTGTTCACCTGAGGGGTTAACTCATGTGATATTTTTGTAGAGCAGGTTGTTACGGACGTGGCGATACCTAACATGTATAGTTTTTTTAATTTATTTAAGTTTTACACAATAATTTCATTTTTGAAACAAAAAAAATCCATGTTTTAGTGTCTCTATTGTGAGAGCTGTAGTTTTTTTATTTTTTGGGCGATTGTCTCAGGTAGGGGCTCATTTTTTGCGGGAAGAGGTGACGGTTAGATTGGTACTATTTTGGGGGGGCATACGCCTTTTTGATCGCTTGGTATTACACTTTTTGTGATGTAAAGTGACAAAAATTGGCTTTTTTGACCCTGTTTTTATTTTATTTTTTTTACTGTGTTCACCTGAGGGGTTAACTCATGTGATATTTTTGTAGAGCAGGTTGTTACGGACGTGGCGATACCTAACATGTATAGTTTTTTTAATTTATTTAAGTTTTACACAATAATTTCATTTTTGAAACAAAAAAAATCCATGTTTTAGTGTCTCTATTGTGAGAGCTGTAGTTTTTTTATTTTTTGGGCGATTGTCTCAGGTAGGGGCTCATTTTTTGCGGGAAGAGGTGACGGTTAGATTGGTACTATTTTGAGGGGCATACGCCTTTTTGATCGCTTGCTATTACACTTTTTGTGATGTAAAGTGACAAAAATAGCTTTTTTGAACCTGTTTTTATTTTTATTTTTTTACGGTGTTCACCTGAGGGGTTGGGACATGTGATATTTTTGTAGAGCAGGTTGTTACGAACGTGGCGATACCTAACATGCTTGGGGTATTTTTTATCTTTTTTTACTAATTTCAAATTTGAGTTTTGGGGGGAAAAAGGGATTTTTTTTAACACTTTTTTTTAATTTTTTTACACTTTCTTAGACTCAGACCCACTTGGTTCTTGAAGATCCAGTGGGTCTGATTGTTCTATAATACACTACAGTACACTGTATAGTGTACTGCAGTGCATTTTCACTGTTGCTAAACCTTGTCAGGCTCCTACCTTTAGCAGGAGCCTGATGAAGCTTAGCTTACACCATGGCAACCGAGACGCTTCTGAAAGCGTCTGGTTGCCATGGTAACCATCGGGACGCTGCCACAGCAGAGCAGCGTCCCGATGGAAGGGAGAGGGAGCTTCCTCCCTCTCATCTGGCCACACCATCGGCGCTGCCAGCGCCTGATGGGAGAGGGAGGGAGCTCCCTCCCTGTTAACCCCTTCCATACAGCGGTCCCTACGGACCGCGGCATGGAAGGGGTTAAACTGCTGTATGCTGATACTCTGCTTGATAACGCTCGGCCATCCTGAAATTGCGGGCGGCACTCTCGCCGCAGCCGCCCGCAGATCGCTCACCCGCCCGCTAGCTATATCTCCCCCCCCACCCACCCAAACGGCCATCAAAGTAAACAGTGGGGTGGGGGGGGGGATATATAGTATATTGTAAATTTTTTTTTTTTTAATTTTACAGTTTATTGCAGCACGATCGCTGCGATTGGCTAGTCTGAACAGACTAGCCAATCACAGCGATCGCTAGCCCGGGACCGCCCCCATTGGTCCCGGGCTGGTTAGCTGAGACCCCTGGCTGTAAGTAACAGCCGGGGTCTCAGCACTGTCACCATGTCATCAGACATGGTGACAGTTTAATGCCATGACGGCTTATCCCGTCATGGGGCGGCAAGCGGCTCCTGCCCATGACGAGATAAGCCGTCATTCGGCGTTAAGGGGTTAAAGGGGTTGTCACACCTCAGACACTGGTGGCATATCGTTAGGATGCACCACCAATGTCAGATAGGAGCAGGTTCTGAAGGGAGGACCCACACCTAACTCCAGAATGGGACCCCGGTGTGAACGGAGGGAAGATGCGCATATTCGGCCACCCTCCATTAATTTCTATAGTACTATTAGGCTGGCTCAGGTATTTCTTGCAGTCTCATAGAGGTGAATGGAGTAATGGTCGTCATTGCGCTGTGCGTTCTTCATTCACTTGCATGAGACTTCCAAAAATAGCTGAAAGCACTT
The DNA here is from genome assembly GCA_900303285.1 of Rhinella marina. Classification (NCBI taxonomy): domain Eukaryota; kingdom Metazoa; phylum Chordata; class Amphibia; order Anura; family Bufonidae; genus Rhinella; species Rhinella marina. The sequence goes on from ONZH01028970.1 coordinate 145,062, forward strand.
GGCTGGCTATTTTCGGAACTCCCACAGAAATAAATGGAGAGCACACTGTTTTGTAGATAGATCTGTCACCGATCTGCTGTTGGCAGGGTTGCCAACCAGAATTTTTCATTTTTCTGGACAATTTATCCCAAAATTACGGACAGCCAACACTTTTTACGGACAAATTGAAAAACCATAATGAATGATAAAGATGATAAGCACTACAGGGCTACAGTTCAATATACTAACAATAATTCATTACCAGCTCTTACTGTGAGCTGTAAAATGATGATAATTACCACCAAAATAATCTACTCAAGAACCACTAGCCTCAAAAAAAATCACGGACACAGCTATTTTTTTTCATGGACAGAGGAAAAAAGTCACCTATTTTTACGGACTGTCCAGAAATTTCTGGACGGTTGGCAACCCTGGCTGTTGGTGGCATATTCTAGCGATATGCCATCAATGTGTTGGATGATAAGACCGCTTTACCAATGCAGATCAACCATACAGCAGCATGGTACTGGACTGCAGCTGTGTCGCAACCGCAACATGACCGCGCCGTGTGATTGTACCCTGAAGGATCTAGGGGCGCACAATATTTAGCAATTATTTTGTGTAATCAAACGAAGCGACTCACAGGATCGTCGGCAAACTACAAGCGAAAAAAAAACCTTATGGAGAAAGGACAGGGCAAGACGCTTATCGTTGATAGCGGTGGCCAGCCGCAGCAGTGATTGGCTGAGCGGGCCTCTACTGGCATTTCCATAGCATCAAGCCAGGAACAGTGGCGGGGGGTCGGTGAGGGTGAGGCTTCATTTTTAACCCTCAATGAGCCATACATCAATAACTTTAATACTAATGGCTGTGCTAAGCAAAATATAAAATGACTCTGCTATACACAATTCATCTACGAGGACCCGTGAAATGTGGGGGTAGAAATGCCAGGCACATATTCATGTACGCTGCCAGCCATACACTGAGATGCCAGGTAGATGTGCCACAAATCTGAGAGGGCAGAGACTCAGCCCCTGGATCACCACCCATCTCCTGATATATTTTTGCACAGATATGTGGGCACTGATGCCTCCATGGAGTATGTTTGTGGGGGGTTCCAAAATTTCAGATTCGCCTGTTAGTAATGGGGGATGCAGATGCTGCAGCTACAGGTTGACACACTGCCCTTCAGTAGGCACTGCTATCACCCAGGTGATGGCCATGCCAGTGCACCAATCCCTGCAGGCACACAGCTTACCCAGCCAATGAGTACCAGCCGAGGGAGTGGTAAAGGCAGAAGATAATGGAGAACCAGGCTTTACCCTTCTCCAAAACGACTATACAGCCTGGCACACAGCCGGTGCCTGCCCAGGTGGAGCGCCTACCTGCAGCGCGGGCAGCTTTCCGTGCAGGGAGAAGGTGGCACTGCCCGGAGTGGGTGTGGCGGGCTCGATCAGCTCATCTTCAGCATCAGAGCTCGACATGGCATCATCCAGGGTCCCTCTGTCTTCAAACTGCCCCGAAACTACCACCATCCCTCTGAGCTTCTCTGCCTGGGGCCTCACTTGTCAGAGCTGGGGGAGGGCTGTGCAGTGATGCGGCCGGGCACTGGTAGGTCACAGCTGCCAGACACTCATGCTGTGCCCCTGTGTCTGCACTACAGATGAGGTGTATGGAATAGACGTGCACGGGCAGTGACCTGGCTGTGCCCACACTTCTGTCTGTCTCATCACTACAGAGGTTGTCCGCTGCCACACAAGTGCCGTGACGTCAGAGGGCGGGCTCTGCGGCGCCCCGGGAGGGTCACGTGGTTCCTAGTTCTTTCTCCTCACATCGTGTGACTGAGCGCAGCACTCAGCTGTGCTGTACAGAACACTGACATTTATCACCCCTCAAAATGAAGGCATGCCACTTTCCCACAGTTCTCCTTGGTAGACACAGTGCATGTGAGATGTCTCATGTACCAAACGTGGCAGGTGTGAAAAGGACTCTACATCAACCCTAAGTTTACACATAGCTATTGTCATGCAGGGTTGACAAAGAACCCTTTCCAAATATCACTACAAAATAGTCTAACTGCAGTGGGTGCATAACTCTGCCAGAAATAATACCACCACATAGTGCCATACATTGCCCTCATGCAATAGTGCATAATGCATATACAGAACATAAATAAGGTTGTGTTCACATCTGCAGCAGACGCTCTATTACAGGCCCCCAATGGGGCCCTTTGTAGTGCTATTTCTTCCATCAAAACAACAGACCCCGTTATATATGTCAGTCATGGTCCGGCAAGTGTATGATGTGAATACAGCTCCTGACTTGCAGCCAGGGGTGCACCTATACTTTCTGCTGCCTGAGGCAAAGACAGCCTTTAGTCTTCATGGGTATGATTCCACAAGATTTGCACACCTGGATTTGGGGATTTTCTGCCATTTTTCTTAACAGATCAGGTTGGATGGGGACCATCAGTGGACAGCCATTTTCAGGCCTCTCCAAAGATGTTCGATTGGGTTCATGTCAGGCCTCTGGCTGGGCCACTCAAGGATATTCACTGAATTGTTCCCAAACCACACCTGTGTTGTCTTGGCGGTGTGCTTAGGGTCATTGTCTTGTTGGAAGGTGAACCTTCAGCCCAGTCTGAGGTTCAGAGCACTCTGCATCAGGTTTAATTAAGAATATCTCTGTACTTTATTCCATTCAGCTTTCCCTCAACCATGACCAGCCTCCTTGTCTACTGAAAACCATCCCCAAAGCATGATGCTGCCACCACCATGCTTCACTGTAGAGATGTTGTTAGGAAGTGCTTGATTTTCTCCAAAAATGCCAATTAGAATGGTGATCAAAAAGTTCAATCTTGGCTTTATCGGACCAGAGAAACGTGTTTCTTACAGATAAGTTCTTGAGAGTTCTTTAGGTGCCTTGGCGCTGCAGGCAGGCTTTTGTTTGTCTTTTACCGAAAAGAGTGTTCCTTCTGGCCACTCTACCATAAAACCCAGATTAGGGGAGTGCTATCTCCCATCTGCACATAGGATCTTTGTAGCTCAGCCACAGTGGGCATTGGATTCTGTTCACAACTCTTACCAAGGCTCTGAAAGCCCTTCTCTAATTACATAGTTTGGTGGGGTGGCCAGCTCCAGGAAGAGTCCAGTTGTTCCAAACGTCTTCCATTGAAGATTTATGGAGGCCACTGTGCTCTTGGGAATGTTCAATGTAGTAGATGTTGTTGTTTTTTTTGGGCCCTTCTCCAGATCTGTGCCTCGCAATGGACCTTATATAGACAGTAATATGTCTAGTCAGCTGAATTTACCAAGGTGGATTTCAATCAAGGTGTAGAAACATATTGAAGATGATGAAGGGAAATAGGAGGCAATCAAAGGTAAATTTTATGCCCTCCACCCCGTACTGTGCTCCCTTATACCCAGCATTGTGCCCTCTTACCATACCCTGTACAGTACCCCTAGTCATTCACTGTACTGTGCCCTGTTATACCCTTTTATTTGGTCACTGTATGAAGGTGTTATCTAGTGTATAGCGGTTTTATGCAATCACTGTATGGCAGTGTTATCCGGTCACTGTATTGTAGTGCTATCTGGTGACTGTATGGTGGTGTTATCCAGTCACTGTATGGAGGTATCTGATCACTGTATGGTGGTACTATCCAGTTACTGTATGGAGGTGTTATCTGGTAACTGTATGGTGGTGTTATGCAACCACTGTATGGCGATGTTATCCGGTTACTGTATTGAGCTATCCGGTGACTGTATGGCGGTGTTATCCAGTTACTGTATGGAGGTGTTATCCAGTGACTGTATGGTGGTGTTATGCAATCACTGTATGGCGATGTTATCCGATCACTCTATGGTGGTGTTATCCAGTTAGTGTATGGCAGTGTTATCCAGTTACTGTATGGCGATGTTATCCAGTCACTATATGGTGGTGTTATCCAATAACTGTATGGCAATAACTGTATCCCCTTCCCTGCCCGCGTTACCTTTTTTAGACCTGGCATGAGTGGAGAAAAGTTGCAGATTGCGTTGCAAAGGATCTTTGCACCACAATCTGTGTCAGAAATACACCTACTATACTGTAGGCATATTTCTGTTTAATAAATGACCCCCTAATTGTATTATTACTCCAGGGTAGGGCTAATATCTTTATAGTATATAGATTCCAGTATATTATACTGTGCCCTGTATTTCCTAATAGATAAATTATCCTTGGGAAACACAGTCCACACCACTGACCACCAGGATCAGGTTGTGTGCTGTCAGTACATGGCAGTCTCACCTCTCTGCTCCACAGTGTACTATTGCTTATTCTGGCACTAAGGCTAGGTTCACATTACATTTTTACCATCTGTTTAATGTATAGAAAAATCTATACATTAACAGATGCCTCAGACTGATCCATACAGTGGCATCCCTTCACCATACAGTTCCATTGTAAAAAAAAAACAAAACATATACGTTAATGTATGCATTTTTTGTACTGAACTAAGTACATTTTTTGTACTGAGATAAGTTGGCACCAGTGGTATTTGACAGCAGCTTTCTCCTCTCTCCCCTTGAAAACACATATGCTGAGACCCCTGACAGGGAAATTCACCAATACTTAGTATAAGCAAGTGCCAGAGTATTCTGTGTTGTGAATACCCACCTAGGCAGCTCTGCAAGTAGAGGCAACCAGTCCTGTTCACATTCTAGAACAGGTTGCTGCCGGCCATTTGAAATCTTCCCGGAGAACCCCTTTAAGGACTGTTCAGATGTGACAGATTTCTTGCAGGCTTACAGCAAATCACAGTACAATATAAGGATTGTATCATCAGAAAATGTTACCTATTGTTTAAATCACATTTTCATTTTAAACAACTTTTATATAATTTTTTTAGATTTTTGTAAAATTTTTCCATGTCACTATATTTAAAAAAAAAAATTATATAATCCTGCAATTTCCACAGTGACCACGAGGTCTAATAATAGGCCACGATTTCAAGTTTTGTACAGGTGACTTCTCAGTAGCCATTATCATTATCACTACTGGCAGAATTACAAGTATTAAGTAACATCTCTGTATAGATAACACAGGACCCATCAATGACAATAGGTGATATCACAGCTTATCTACTCCCTTCTGACCTCTTCACAGGTCACACAGCATGCCTAAGAAAACTCTCTCATATAAGTCAATGGTGTGAGCTTCTGTCCCATGTGGCAGCTCTCAAAAGACAGGAAGTTTTAACATACCATATTGTTCCCTTTATAAGACACCCCTTTTCCCCCCAAAAGCTGGGGGGAAATGACAGTGCATCTTATACAGTGAATACTAGGGAGCACTTCCATTATGGAAGCATTCACTAGTATGCAGTAGGTCGGGGAGTGAGGCACTGCGACCACTGCCTGTACTCTATAATCACAGAGTACCTTCACCAGTGTAAAACGTAACCTTTACTGATGATCATCATCCATATTGTGCTCATAAAACCGAGCTATTGAGGTTGGGCTGGACAAGAAAGGAAATTATATCTCTCCCTCGCAATTGCCCTACTAACCTATGGGCCCTGCCTATCAAAAACGGAATGGCCGCCCCGATAAAGGTGATCCCGTATCAGGAACCTCCTAATAGACCCTATATGTCCTTGACAAGGGATAGATACTACCACCCGAGAAGAGACCTATTATGACTACAGTCCAAGATTGTCATTAGTCAGCTCTATCCACATGGAAAGTATTTTCCACACAATTAATAATGATACTTTATTAGATAAAATAATAAATATGGCATGATTATACATATTAATATATTTCTTATAGACCCATATTATTATGGGAATAATATGGGTCTATAAGAAATATTGTGCCTTACTCTCTGGAATATTTGGAAATGAGAAAAATGTCACTTTATTATATATGAATTAAATCACCTCTGCAACTTAAACGGTGTGCCATAGATTTTTCTACAATAATGTTGTTTAAACCTTCTATGAGCACCCAAACAAGGGAGTGCAGATCTCAACTCTCTCTTGATATACATATTAATTGGCAACAATAAAATATCCACAAGAGGAACAAAAAGGACGCCGCGATATCAGCTAAGTTAACTCATGTAACGCTATCCCCATCAAAACTAGGTGATGTGGCCTCACAAAAATAATATTGCTGTAAAGCTCAATAAAGGAACCTGGATTACTGGAATAATACAAGTATAATAGAAAATGTGAGGCTAACACGTTACTAAAAAGACAAATTAATGAGCAAACATGAATAATAAACCGATATAGCAGCGTCCTCTTCCCAACGCCGTTTCGCCAAAAAGGATTCTTCTGGGGAAAGAGAAAATATCATACTGCCAATCCCTTTTACATTGCACTTAATCAGCTGTTATAAATCGCTTATTACCTAATACACCGGCACATAAACTCCTCGTGTCAAGACCACATGGCCGGATGTGGATCCCTTGTTAGGGTGTGCGGCTGAGACGCACGTATCAGGTCAAAACGAGGCCTGGAAAGCACCTCACATCCACCCTCAATCCTAAATGGTGGTCCGTTCCATAATAGAACGCACTCGCAACAGTGGAACTCACTTCCAATAGAGACAACCTTATACTGTCTCTGTTCTCTGAACTGTTCTCTGGGGTCAGTTCATCAGGGGACCACATATAACAACACCCAGACCCCCCCCCAAAAAAAAAAATATATATATATCTGTGCGAATGAGATTATAATCCTATAGTACCACCCGGATAATGAAAATGATGGCCTCGATATGAGACCCAAGAAAGTTAGAAGTTTACCTATCGCGTAAAATAGATTACCATGAAATTCAGACCACTAGATATACACATACAGTATATAAATGCAATATTTCCCCACAGATGAATACTCTGTGTCAAAGTAAGTCAACCAATACATAAAGTCAGAGAAAAGAGTCTATCCCCACACCACATTTATCATCCAGCCTGATCTACTGTAATAGACTGACGAGCAAAAGGGTAACAATGTTTAGAACTTTTGACTTTCAGGCTCCACATCTCACTATCCACTACAGCATAGAATGTGAGACTCATACATACATTGCAACTATTTAGCATATGATTAGTTATGCAGATTCTTGTCATGTAGCTGCATTGTTACTTTTCTGTTCCTAAAATTCTAAATTTTAATCTTTATTATTTTGTAAATCCACCTCTGATATTCAACACTGCCTGACTCCTTCTGGGCATGCTCTTTATCACATTCAAGCATGTCTCACCCAAAACCTGTTCCCAGGTCTCTTCTACACATTACCAATCTTTGTGCATACTGGTCGAATCACTTGGGTATGAATACAACGTTTTCTTCAACTCTACCCAAAAGTGTTCAATTGGGTTGAGGTCTGGGGACTGTGGGGGCCAATCCAGCACCTCTACTTTATTGAACCATTTCTTCTCCAATCTCGACGTATGCTTCGGGTCATTGTCCTGCTTGGAACACTATGTCGTCCTTTTCATACCTATAGTACTCAAGTGTAAGAAGAAACTTGTCTTGTAGGATACTTACATAAAGCTTAGCATTGAGACCGCCATCGATCCTGGTCAAGTATCCAATACCTTTGGCTGTGAAACAACCCCATATCATCAGGCTTCCTCCACAGTTCCTTCAATTTCTCGATCAATTAGCCCACTTTTACCTTGTTTCTTCCTGATCCATTTGCCCCTATCAGAGCCCTGTCTATTGACTTTCATCTCATAGCTCCAAGTCACCCGTTTCATCTACTGTCCACTGTTTGTACTTTTTTTTTACTTTACATTTTTGTCCCATTGTTGGGCTTCAACTTTTGGGAGTCTGATCCCCTCTGTGATGCATTACAATACATTGTGTATTGTAATGCATTGACTGTCAATGTAATATACTAACAGCCTGCCTATGAGACCCAACCTGGGGGCTGGATCTCATAGGCTTCTGTTGGAGGCAAGCCGCAATGCCTGTGTAGGGTGGGGGAGGGTGCCTCTACCCATAGCAAACCCTTTGCATGCTGTGGTCAGCGTTGACTGTGGCATACAAGGGGTTAATTCGCCGGCATCGGTGTATTTACCGATGCTGTCAAGCGGGCACAGCTCCTGCACCTGCCGATCAGAGAAGGGTATATATATACCGCGCTGGAACTTAAGTCAGAGCATCTCCTACCAATGCTCAGTGAAAACCACTGACAGAACATGAATGCCATCAGTATTCTGTCAGCGGTTTTCACTGACCCATAGACTTCAATGAGTGTGTTTGGTTGGCATCACAGACCAAAGTCGTGCATTTTAATGTTATTGTACCACTGACTGTGTGAATAAACACATTAAAAACTATGGATACGTGTGCTGTACATGGGGAAAACGTCTGTGATTCATCGACATGTGAATAAACCTTTACACATTCATTATTACAAATTACTGCTAATACCTTATTTCAGTCACTAGATGGCACCATAATCACACTAAATTTCTACAGAATCCTGTATGGAAGAAACTTTTCAATATCAGAAGTTTCAATATTAAAACAAAGAAATGAAACCAGAGAAATAAATTACCGACAGATATTTACAGACATTATCATATAGCATTGGACAAATCTGTCTTATTTTTACAATGTTTACACAGTCTAAAAATTAGAATTGGTAAATGTATTCCAATGTATTTATAAGGAACGGTACACACTCAGATTAGGTCACTGTCACTAGTGGGGTACCACAGGGGTCAGTATTAGACCCTATTCTCTTCAATATATTTATTAATGATCTTGTAGAAGGCTTGCACAGGAAAATATCAATTTTTGCAGATGACACTAAACTGTGTAAAGTAATTACAGTATACTGCTACAGATGGATCTGGATAGACTGGAGGCTTGGGCAGAGAAGTGGCAGATGAGGTTTAACACTGACAAATGTAAGGTTATGCATATGGGAAGGAATAATGCAAGTCACCAGTACATACTAAATGGTAAAACATTGGGTACCTCTGACATGGAAAAGGACCTAGGAATTTTAGTGAACAGCAAACTAAGCTGCAGAAACCAGTGTCAGACAGCTGCTGCCAAGGCCAATAAGATAATGGGTTGCATCAAAAGGGGCATAGATGCCCGTGATGAGAACATAGGAAGTCATTTATTAAGACCGGCATTTTAGACGCCGGTCTTAATAAACTAACTTGTTCAAAAAAGGATCATTTATGGACAGAAGATCTTTCTTTGAAACAATGTTCCCAGGGTGATCTTTCGTCCATCACCCATTTTGATTGAATATGCATGGGCAGTTTGATCAAGTGTAATGACCGTGTCCGCAAACAGATCGATTGTTCAGCAATCAAACCAACTTCTATCTAATGTGTATGGTCAGCTTTAGCATTGGAATCCCAGATTAGACAATTGGTAGCCAGGATTTGTGGTTAGTGTTCACAAGTGTTTATGACTGAAGTTTTTTAAGTTATTTATTAAAAGCTACATTTTACATTACTAGCTGTTTTCAGTGATTATGGTTCATGTTGAGCTATAACATGATTTAATGTATCTTTTAGCTTTACTGTGCGTTGTGGTTTCTTGTTTGCACGTTATGGGTGGACTACTTAATCCTAATCTGAACATAGACAGTTGGCCAATAGTAGTAAAACAGTATTTAACCCCTTCGCGCCCGGAGCTTTTTTCGGTTCTGCATTTTCGTTTTGCGCTCCCTGCCTTCAAACAGCCATAACTCTTTTATTTTTCTGTTCACATAGCTGTATGAGGGCTTGTTTTTTGCGGGACAAGTTGTACTTTCCAACGCCACCATTTAATATTGCATACGGTGTAGTGGGAAGCGGGAAAAAAATTCCAAACCGGGTGAAATTGCAAAGAAAACGCTATTCCGCTACAGTTCTACGGGTTTCTTATTTACAGCGTTCGATGTGCATTAAAACTGATCTGTTACTTTCATTCTACTGGTCAGTACGAATCCGGCAATACCTAATATGTATAGTTTTTCCTGCGTTTTCATAGTGATAAAATAATTAGAAAGTTGCCCTTTTTTTTTTTTTTTTTTCCTTGTCAAATCTTGACCCCTATAACTTTTTGGTATTTATGTGTACAGAGCTGTATGGGGGCTCATTTTTTGCGGGACGATCTGAAGTTTTTATTGATACCATTCTGGGGTGTGTATGACTTTTTGATCACTTTTTATTTAATTTTTTTTAGAAAAAAAAAGCGACAAAAAATGACAAATCGCCATTTGGACGCTTTTTTCCGCCACACAATTCGCCGTATTGGAATTTTTTTTTTTTATATTTTAAAAGTACGGGCGTTTTCGGTCACGGTGATACCCATGATGTCTATATTTATTGTTATTTAGGTATTTATTTTTTACTTATACGGAAAGGGGGGTGATTTGAACTTTTACATCTTTTTTATTTTTTATATATTTTTTAACATTTTTTTTTAATTTTTTTTTTACTATTAGAAAGCTCAAATATGGGCTTATAAATTGTGGCTTTTTTTTTTTTTTTCTTTATGAGCAATTCTGGGTTTTATAGACTCAGAAATCCATCAATTGCTCATTTCTTATCCTGGCCTGCCATCTAGTGGCCAGAATAAGAATTGCACTTTGAAAACTGTAATCCTCACCAGCGAGGATTACAGTTTTCATATGGTGTACAGACACCCCGATTGGCCACACGGGGTGTCTGTACACCACCCGGAAGCGAACGCTTCCGGGTTTAGACGCAACTAGATGCCGTGATCACGTGTGATCACGGCATCTAGTCACCCCAGAAGACGCCGCCGATGGCGGTAAGTAGCGGCAAGTCTCTACTGTTAGAAACAGCAGAGACTTGCCGGCCATGACGCCCGCCGCACCCGCGAGCGGGCGTCATGTGCCCGCATCGCCCCAGCGCCGTACATGTACCGCGCTGGTCGCGAAGGGGTTAAGGACATGACAAAACTATTGTGATTACACTAATTCATTATGTAATCTTTGGATAACTATATGAAACAGAGAATTTCCCCTCAGCATTACCACCCTTCTAAGGCCTCATGCACACGAATGTGTGCCGGCCGTGCCCGTGTTGCGGTCCGCATATGGCGGGTCTGCAATAAACGGGCACCGGCCGTGTGCAGGCCGCATCGCGGACCCATTCACTTCAGTGGGTCCGCGATCTGGGAGATGCGGAGCGGAGGCATGGATCGGAACACCACGGAAGCACTACGGTGTGTGCTTCCGTGGTGTTTCTGGCCGTGCCTCCGCACCGCAACAAAGTAGCGCAAGCACTACTTTTTTGCGGTGCGGACCCTTGGATGCGGATCGCGGACCCCATTCAAGTGAATGGGTCCGCGATCCACATGTGGTGGCCTCACGGTCAGTGCCCGTGCATTGCGGACCGCAGTTTGCGGCCCGCAGCACGGGCACGGACGGCACACGTTCGTGTGCATGAGGCCTAAGCCAGGTGCCTGGAAGGGTTGATCATGCTAATAAAAATTATGCATTTCTTTATTTTATAGGTATTACTAATGCATATATATATATATATATATATATATATATATATATATATATATCTTACATAGGACCGAAGGGTGAAAGAGGTCTGTGTCTGTGCACTTCCTCCAAAAGTGGGTGCCTGCACTATAGAAGTGGAGGCACCCCTGGCTTCAGGGACAGAGGAGGAACACTTCTGGGTTCAGAGATGCAGAAGATGGCAAGACAAGATGTCTTGCCCTGTTCATCAAATCTCATGGGGAGTGTCCTGAGCACTGGTGCATAGCTATAGCAGTGCTCATATCACTAAAGCACACCCCTTGGTGCTCCAAGTAATTTGCATATATATAGAAAAGTAATTATTTCTCTGCATTAGTAATACCTATAGTAAGTAAAGAAATATATTATTTTTATCAGCATGGTCAACCCTACCAGGCAAGGTTTCATACGGTTGATTATGCTGACAGGCCCACTTTAAAGGAGTTTTCCACGATTACTATGGTTCCAGATATGATCATGTCATTGCTTGCCTCATGTACATACAGTATTTCCCATGTTTTTCTTTTAATTTGGACTCACCTGAGGCGTTTTCACCAGATAGATCACTCTGGCTTGTTTCCATCCTGTGTGTATAACTTCCTGTTGATGTATCCAACTAAACCACATAATGCACCGATCCTTTCTCTGCCACAGCTGCAGCACCGCCCTAACAACACCCAGCTAGTTTATAGCTCCTCCCACCCAGCTAGTTGCATAGACCCTCGCCTATCACTGCCACTCTTGCTGCTTTGACACACCCATGGACATAACATGACAGGAAATAAGAAAGAGCTGTGTGGACATGGTCATGTGACCACTGCCCTGAATGGCAAAATTACAAACACATCATCAATTAATAATTTAAAGAATGTTGGTGCAAACCTGAAAACCCCTTTAAATGCGCTTGCATTTGCAATCACAGTTTTGATTATTGAAAGTGTTTGAGTGTTTACATTGAGATGGTCATAAGCAACAGTTGAAATTAAATATTAAAATTAGGGTACAATTTTTCTTTGGTTATTATGCATTGAAACGAACAATAGAATATATTGCACTAAATCCAATGAGATAAAAAGAAAATCTGCTGCTGTTGCATTTTGATGTCTGTTTAATGTAATAATAATACTAATCTTTATTTATATAGCACAAACATATTCACCGACATATTAACTTGCATTTTCAAAAGTCAAAAAGCTTAGAAGAAAACTGAGATGAAACGAATGAGTGAATTTAGTGCAAAAAGGAGCCATGGTGCTACTGTAGAGACACTGCTTTCAGCAGTGTGTCACTCGTGAGCTAAAATAAGCGGTTGCTAAGAACCAGCATCATAACCATTGCAGCCCAGGCCTGGAAAAGAGTCAAATCTACCTGAGAAGAGTCATGGTTATTCATAATCTCCTGTTCTCCCTGCCCATCTGCTGATGATTAACAGTAGAGATGAGAAAAGCGCGCTTCGGATCATAGATCCAAAGCCACTTTGTTCAAATCTTCATTTGAATGCTGTACGGAGACCCATCTCCGTGCAGCATTTAAATGTGTGGGCTGCACAAAGTTGGAATTTGTTAAGTCTGAAGTCTTGCAAGACTTTGGTAAAGAACTTAGATCTTCAAATGTACAACTTGAAAACCATTTTAAAACAGCAATCCGAAGTCGGCTTCAGTATCGACTAATACCTCGGTACCGAAGCCAACTTCGGATTGCAGTTTTAAAATGGTTTTCAAGTTGTACAATCGAAGGCTGAAGTTCTTCACCGAAGTCTCGTTAGACTTAACGAATTTCAGCTCTGCAGAGCTCTTACACTTAAAGGGAACCTGTCATCTCCGAAACACCCCTGAACTAGAGTAAGCGGTGTATAGTGTAAATGATGCTGAATCCGAATATGTAATTTTTATCTTCATACTCACTTCCATTCTGACTCTATGCTCTGACAAACCAGCAGTAAAATGTACTCAGTGGACTCCGGTGCTCACTCACATAATGGAGAGGACTCAAAGAAGAGTCCTCTCAATGCATTTTACTGCAGGTTTGTGGGAGCACAGCGTCAGAATAGAAGTGAGTATGTAGATAAAACTTACATATTTGGATTCAGCATCACTTACACTATACAACGCTTACTCTAGTTCAGGGGGTGTTTCAGAGATGACATGTTCCCTTTAAATGCTGTACAGAGACAGTAAATCATCAGCATAAGCTGTTGAGGTGTGGCCTCTTACTCTAATGCCCTGAACCTTAAAGTGTTGTCTAATGTATTGGATTAACGTCTCAATGGTGAGAACAAAAAGTAGAGGGGAGAGAGGACACAATTGTCAGGTGCCACTGGAAATTTTAAATAAAAGAGAAAGGGAGCCATTTACCCAAACAGACAGAGGGGTTGGAATGTATGGCCATGATATGAGATATAAATTGCTTGGGCAGTCCAAATCTTGCTTATGTTAGTGACATGAAACTCCAGTCCACCCCGTCAAACGCCTTTTCTGCATCTGTTGAAAGAAGAACAAGTGGCATCTCCATTGAGCGGGCAAACTGGATCAGCTGAAACATGTTGTTCTTACCTTCCCTTAACGAAATCCCTCCTGCTCTGCACTCACCAGGCCAAGCACTAAGCCATTCAAACCATTTTCCAACAATTTTGCTTTGCCAATCAGTTTGATGTCAACATTGAGAAGTTAGATAGGCTGGTAATTACCACGGGAAGATCGTTAAATGAGCTTCTAGCAATTGTGTGGGAAACCCCTCCTGGTCAAGAAGAGAGTTGAAATTATGCAACACATGTGGGAGTCAAACGGCTTGAAATGACTTTTAATAAGCTACTGGCAGGCCAGTGGGGCCCTGACTCCTGAGGTGAGCTCAAAAGTATGGTTTTCAATTCCATCGAAGAAAAGGGTCTAAGAAGATCAGCCTATTTGGCAGAGGTCAGGGTAGGAAGGGACAGATTGTCCAAAAAAGCTAAAATATCGAGAAGCCTCTGGGAAGCCAAGTCTGGAGATTCTGTATCTCTTATGTTGTATAGTGAAGCAGAAAACTGTTGACATTGTTGCGCAATGTCTGAAGTCTCTGTCAGTGAGAATTCAGTGGGGAAACAATTTTCTTGATATGTAATTGATGTGACGTTTGCAAAGTCTCTGTAATAATAAAAAGTATACACCAAGATAAATGAGATTGAAATCATTATAGCATGTAAGTAAGTAGAAAGGAGTAAAAAGAGTAAAAAAAACGCATTTATTTGTGAAAAATCGCAAGATGGCGAAAAAACCGCAGTAGAAATGCATCTGTGCATATTATATGTATTTTTGCTACTTTTTAAGTAGAAATATCTTTTAAATGTTTTTAGAATTAAAATATATGTATTGAGAATTCAACATTGTGAATAAATATGATAATATGAAATGTATAATGAATACCAGCTTATAGTCCAGTTATCCATGATTTGGTTACTGGGGAGCTATATAAGACGTGGAAAATGAGGGCAAAACATGACTACTGAGGAAGGTGCAGGTAGCACCGAAACGCGTTTAGTTGTGGCAGTGCCCTCAAGATTTATTTACTCCACTCGGTTATGAAGAAAATCGCCCCCCTTTACAGGAGCAAGTATATGCGTTAACATTGGATCCGCATTATCTAAATTAAAGGAGAAGAGGAATGTCCAGTACCTGGAACCTAACTCCTGAGGATTATAGGGGAAGGTGAGAGACAGAACACCCGTTGCATGCCGTTGTTGGAGAGGTACGAGCTACTAAGTACACGCCGCCATTGAAGGGATACCGCATGTTGCTTATATATTGGGATTGCTTGTGAAATTATCGGAAAGACTGACCAGTACAAACAGGTGGGGTAAGTGCACTACCCGGATACACCAAAATATCTAAAGCAATATATGTTTGTGGTCAAGGATACTTGCCTTTACTAACTTAAAACGGCACCCATATATGGCAATCCTGTGAAGTATAAAAGTGAACTCATCAAGTATTTTGATATATTAATTAATGGATCACGGATTTTGTTGTCATGTAAATAAAGAAAGAAAAATACATATATGATACGCAGAGACTGTAATCCCTATTATCAAGATAAAGAAAATATAGCAATCTACTAGCAATACTAACCAGTACTAGCAATGTCTTTTTAATGTCTATATTGTATGGTGTATACGGATTTTACATTTGTTTGTTTTTATTTGAATACCATTTTTATTGCTTTCTTATATGTAAATAAACTTCTATGCATTTCCGTAAAGAGTGAGTGCCTATCACTTTTTATATATTACTTATTCTCTATTACGGGTTTTTGGGTACCCAAGATAGAGCACCCTCTTGATATTATCCAGATTACTTATTGAGTGCCTCCAATACAAATATATTTACTATGTAATTGATCCTGCCTGCATTTATCCATCAAGGCCATGATTTTAGAACCCTTATTGCCATGGAGATATATTCTGTGTTGGGAATGGAGATAAGCCTTGACAGCCCTTAGATTCAAAAGCTACCTTAGATTCTCCCACAGCTTAGGGAGGTCCATTAAGTTCGAAGAGGCCGATTACTTTTTTTGTGACCCTTCTAGTTTAGCACTGTCAGAGTGTCAACCTCCCTGGTCCTGGAAGACTTGACATAAGTTTCAAAAGAGATGAATGCACCCCTCATCACCGCTTTATGGGCCTCCCAAAATAGTAGTTGGAGAAATGGATGCATCATTATTTTCAGAGAAATAAGCAGTGAATGATTTGAATAACCAACGCTTATGAGAGTCATTGTTAGGAAGCATCTTATTGAGCGTCCATGTATACATCTTCATAGGGAGTGGCGTAATCATTAAGCCCACCAGGACTGAAGCCAGGGGCGGATTGGCCATAGACCTTACAGGGAAATTTCCCGGTGGGCCGATGCCCAGCGGGCCACCCAAGTCCTCCTCGTGGCTGGCCAGTGGAAGTTTTTTGGGATGTATTTAGTGCTGCTGGCAGTATTTTGTGATGGACTGTGGTATTTGGCTCTGTTGGGGTGGTATAATGTGCCACAATAAGGTATTACTGGCCCTGCCTTCCATCAATTTGCACCCGACTACAAAATGGGGCCACTTTCAATATTTTTTCCAGGGCCACTTTAAGTTCCCAATCCGCCCCTGACTGAAGCATCATCCGAGATTGCTATTTGGCCAATATAGTCTTTAGAGATTAAGTCTAGGGGAGGGGTTGAAATAAAAATGTAGTCCAGTCATTGATAAAAATTATAGGAATTGATAGCAATTGAATAATGGGTGTAATCTCTGTGAGAGGGGTTTTACCGTATGACAAGCGTCTCAAACTCCAGGGGAGGGAAGGGCATTCTTAAAGGGGTATTCCCATCTCACAAATGTAGTTTGTATAGTTAGATATAGCCATACCAATATTATTACTAATAGAATGTATTTATATAAAATGTACTGTTTAGAAGATTTGCCTATTTGTATATCCATTGTCTCACACACATCAGTCAGGCCGTTGCCCCTGGTTACGACCACCGTGGCCATGTAGTAGTGGTGGCCGGCTTGCTCTTGTTCAAACCCGCTCTGAGGTAACTGCTGTATTGTGAACACACATGTCATGAGCATGCGGAGACACATCTTAGGGTTGTAGCATTTTTGTCTGCGCTTCCAAAACGCAGAGAAACGGATCCTGTTCCCAGATCAATTCATCTCTATGGAGCAGGATCCATTTATAAAGTCTGCGTTTTGGATGGATCCTGACCATTGCGTTTTGGACTGGTAGCGTCCAAAACGCAGATGTTAAATTACCCTAAGATCTGTCTGCGCATGTTCATGCAATGTGCGTTCACTATACAGCAGTTACCTCACTGCAGGTTTGAACAACAGCAAGCTGGCCACCACTACTACATGTCTCTGGTGGCCGTAACCAGGGGCAACGGCCTGACTGATGTGTGTGGGACAATGCTTATACAAATAGGCAAATCTTCTAAACGGTACATTTTATATAAATACATTCTATTAGTAATAATACTGGTATGGCTATATCTAACTATACAAACTACATTTGCGAGATGGGAATACCCCTTTAAGGGCTCTAAGCTTCCTAAAGAACATCAGTCATATGGGATGAGGAGTCAAGATGAGTCAAGATAGGGTTCTATAGCTACATTAAGGCCCCCTCCAAATATGCAAAGGCCTTCCTTGAAAGAATCAAACTTCTGTACTACCTCTGATAACCAACCGTCTTGGTTGATATTTGGAACATACAGTGCCTTGCAAAAGTATTCGGCCCCCTGGAACTTTTCAACCTTTTGCCACATTTCAGGCTTCAAACAAAAAGATATAACATTTTAAATTTTTGGTGAAGAATCAACAACAAGTGGGTCACAATTGTGAAGTGGAACGAAATTTATTGGATCATTTAAACTTTTTTTGTAATAATAAAACTGAAAAGTGGGGCGTGCAAAATTATTCGGCCCCCTTGCATTAATACTTTGTTGCGCCACCTTTTGCTGCGATTACAGCTGCAAGTCACTTGGGGAATGTCTCTATCAGTTTTTCACATCTAGAGACTGAAATTCTTGCCCATTCTTCTTGCAAAACAGCTCAAGCTCTTTGAGGTTGGATGGAGAGCGTTTGTGAACAGCAGTTTTCAGCTCTTTCCACATATTCTCAATTGGATTCAGGTCTGGACTTTGACTTGGCCATTCTAAGACCTGGATACGTTTATTTTTGAACCATTCCATTGTAGATTTTGCTTTATGTTTGGGATCATTGTCTTGTTGGAAGATAAATCTCCGTCCTAGTCTCAGGTCTTTTGCAGACTCCAACAGGTTTTCATCCAGAATGGTCCTGTATTTGGCTCCATCCATCTTCCCATCAATTTTAACCATCTTCCCTGTCCCTGCTGATGAAAAGCAGGCCCAAACCAGGATGCTGCCACCACCATGTTTGACAGTGGGGATGGTATGTTCAGGGTGATGAGCTGTGTTGCTTTTACGCCAAACATATCGTTTTGCATTGTTTCCAAAATGTTGGATTTTGGTTTCATCTTCCACATGTTTGGTGTGTCTCCCAGGTGGCTTGTGGCAAACTGTAAGGGTGCATTCACACGAACGTATTTTTCATCCACGTCCAATCCGCAACTTTTGCGGACCGGGTGCGGATCCATTCATTTCAATGGAGCAGCAAAAGATGCGGACAGCACACCGTGTGCTGTCCGCATCTGTTGTTCCGTTCCGTGGCGCCGCAAAAAATATAGAGCATGTCCTATTCTTGTCCGCAAGCACGGACAAGAATAGGCTTTCTCTATATAGCACTGGCCATGTGCGCAAATTGATCCGCAATTTGCAGACCGCAAAACACTTACGGTCGTGTGAATGCACCCTAAACAAGACTTTTTATGGATATCTTTGAGAAATGGCTTTCTTCTTGCCACTCTTTCATAAAGGCCAGATTTGTGAAGTGTTCGACTGATTGTTGTCCTATGGACAGACTCTCCCACCTCAGCTGTAGATCTCTGCAGTTCATCCAGAGTGATCATGGGCCTCTTGGCTGCATCTCTGATCAGTCTTCTCCTTGTTTGAGATGAAAGTTTAGAGGGACGTCCGGGTCTTGGTAGATTTGCAGTGGTCTGATATTCCTTCCATTTCAATATGATCACTTGCACAGTGCTCCTTGGGATGTTTAAAGCTTGGGAAGTCTTTTGGTATCCAAATCCAGCTTTAAACTTCTCCACAACAGTATCACGGACCTGCCTGGTGTGTTCCTTGGTCTTCATGATGCTTTAAACATAACCCTGAGACTATCACAGAGCAGGTGCATTTATACGGAGACTTGATTACACACAGGTGGATTCTATTTATCTTCATCAGTCATTCAGGACAACATTGGATCATTCAGAGATCCTCAATGAACTTCTGGAGTGAGTTTTCTGAACTGAAAGTAAATGGGCCGAATAATTTTGCACGCCCCACTTTTCAGTTTTATTATTACAAAATAAGTTTAAATTATCCAATAAATTTCGTTCCACTTCACAATTGTGACCCACTTGTTGTTGATTCTTCAATAAAATTTAAAATGTTATATCTTTTTGTTTGAAGCCTGAAATGTGGCAAAAGGTTGAAAAGTTCCAGGCGGCCGAATACTTTTGCAAGACACTGTACAGTCATGGCCAAAAGTTTTGAGAATGATACAAATATTAATTTTTACAAAGTCTACTGCTTCAGTTTTTATAATGGCAATTTTCATATACTCCAGAATGTTATAAAGAGTGATCAGCTTAACAGCAATTACTTGCAAAGTCAATATTTGCCTAGAAAATGAACTTTATCCCCCAAAACACATTTCAACATCATTGCAGCCCTGCCTTAAAAGGACCAGCTAACATCGTTTCAGTGATTGCTCCATTAACACAGGTGTGGGTGTTGATGAGGACAGGGCTGGAGATCAATCTGTCACAATTAAGTAAGAATGACACCATTGGACACTTTAAAAGGAGGCTGGTGCTTGGCATCATTGTTTCTCTTCTGTTAACCATGGTTATCTCTAAAGAAACACGTGCAGTCATCATTGCACTGCACAAAAATGGCCTAACAGGGAAGAGTATCGCAGCTAGAAAGATTGCACCTCAGTCAACAATCTATCGCATCATCAAGAACTTCAAGGAGAGAGGTTCCATTGTTGCCAAAAAGGCTCCAGGGCGCCCAAGAAAGACCAGCAAGCGCCAGGACCGTCTCTTAAAAGTGTTTCAGCTGCGGGATCGGGCTACCAGCAGTGCAGAGCTTGCTCAGGAATGGCAGCAGGCAGGTGTGAGTGCATCTGCACGCACTGTGAGGCGGAGACTCTTGGAGCAAGGCCTGGTCTCAAGGAGGGCAGCAAAGAAGCCACTTCTCTCCAGAAAAACCATCAGGGACAGACTGATATTCTGCAAAAGGTACAGGGAGTGGACTGCTGAGGACTGGGGTAAAGTCATTTTCTCTGATGAATCCCCTTTTCGATTGTTTGGGACATCTGGAAAACAGCTTATGCCAACTGTAAAGCATCCTGAAACCATTCATGTGTGGGGTTGCTTCTCAGCCAAGGGAATCGGCTCTCTCACAGTCTTGCCTAAAAACACAGCCATGAATAAAGAATGGTACCAGAATGTCCTCCGAGAGCAACTTCTCCCAACCGTCCAAGAGCAGTTTGGCGATCAACAATGCCTTTTCCAGCATGATGGAGCACCTTGCCATAAAGCAAAGGTGATAACTAAATGGCTCAGGGAACAAAACAGAGATTTTGGGTCCATGGCCTGGAAACTCCCCAGATCTTAATCCCATTGAGAACTTGTGGTCAATCATCAAGAGACGGGTGGACAAACAAAAACCTACAAATTCTGACAAAATGCAAGCATTGATTGTGCAAGAATGGACTGCTATCAGTCAGGATTTGGTCCAGAAGTTGATTGAGAGCATGCCAGGGAGAATTGCAGAGGTCCTGAAGAAGAAGGGTCAACACTGCAAATATTGACTTGCTGCATTAACTCATTCTAACTGTCAATATAAGCTTTTGTTACTCATAATATATTGCAATTATATGCAATGATATTCTGTATGTGATAAAAACATCTGACAAACACACATAAAAACCAGAGGGCAGCAGATCATGTGAAAATATAATATTTGTGTCATTCTCAAAACTTTTGGCCATGACTGTATATACCTGCTATGGAAATGATGGTGTTGGCAATAGTGCCCTTCAAGAACACAAATCTGCCCTCCGGGTCAATAGTAGATAAAGAAAAAGGGACCAATTTTTTAAAATCTATTGAGATACCCCTGATCTTAGACGTGGAGTGACTTGAATTAAACCACTGTGAAAAGCCTGTGTGCGAGTAGGGATTTTATCTGACCTAAAATAAGTTTCTTGTAGGATTGCAATGTCTGCGCATAGGATTCTGAGCAATTGGAAGATTCTTGATCTCTTCGTCAGAGTTCAGGCCATGTGCATTCCACAAAACTACATTAACAGTAGACATATCTGAGAAGTATTTCCTGAAATTTTAACCATGAAAGGTGAACCTATAAAGAACAATCCCTATGGGTAAGTAAAGAGTGAAAAGTACTCTACACTAGTTTAGAGATGGGGATGCACACCTTCTGAATAATAGAAAAAATACTTGTATGTACAATTATAAGGGAAACTGCGCCCAGAAGTGTTAGATAAAAAGATAAACATAAATATAAGGCTCAGTAAAACAAACAAGTAGGCCTTTAGTGCCTTGTGATCAAGGAGGAAGTCCCAAAATGGTCATCCATCAGAAGGCATGGCAGATCTCTTCCTGGGATTGGACCCCTCCTTAGACGACCAAGGCTGAATCACAGGCAGGCTAGGGATGTCTGTCACATCTGAGAAACAAAGAAATAACGAAATAGAAGGATCCAAATGCAATTCTTCACAGATGAGACGAAGGTCATCAGGGGAGCAGATAACCTTGTTAGAACACCGGAGGGTGAAGACCAGTTCAAAAGGAAATAACCAGTGATATGGAACTTTCTGGCTCTTCAACACATCTGTGACTGTACTTATTGAGAGTTATTGTTAGAAAGTGATCTAAGCGCCCTCCATACTGTCGATGGAGTCTCTAGCTTTCTTCAGGATAGCATCATGGTGTTGAAAGTTTAAGATAAATATATCCCTAGGAGGGTCGCCATCCTTCAGTTTCGGGCGAACAGCTCTATGAGCCATTTCCAGGATTAATGCTACTTTCATATCTGCTCTTTTCCTTTCCAGTATTAAAATCCATCATCCATCATATTCATTGTCAATGGGGACAAAACTGAACAGAACAGAATGCGCCAGAATGCATTCCATTCCATTTGGTTGTATTCCCATGTCAGACAGAAAAATGCTGCAAGCAGTGTTTTTGACCGCGTCATGGGATGCAGAAGCACAATGTAAGTCAATGGTGCCGGATCCATTTTCTCGGACACAAAAGAAAACTGATCCAGCACCCATTGACTTACAATGGTTTTAGTGCTGGATCCGTCATGGCTATTTTAGACATAATACAACCGGAACCAGATGTAGCCGGTAGTATTACCCTAACGGAAGCATTTTTGCTGATCCATGACTGGACAGATGTAAAAGTAGCCTAAGTGGAGTGCTTCCTCCTCTGGTAATAGGAGAGATTACAAACATAGTCCATCAGAGAGGAGGTAGTTATGGATTCAGGGACTCCGCAAATGCTCAGGCTATTCCTCCTGCTCCTATTCTCTCGATCCTCAACGTAGGAGGGAAGGTTGTTAAAATGGGATTGGCAGGATTGCAAGGTTGCAGCTGTAGCTTCTCCAAATGTGACTAGGGAGGTCTGGTTTTCCTCTAGTTATTCCACTCTGTTGCCGATGCTCCAGATATCATGGTTAATGTTATAGATATAGATAGAGGCAGTTGTGCACTACCTCCTCAGAATTAGGAAAGTCTATGTGTCATCCATTATAGTTAGGGTGACTTAAAATTGGGCCAAGGACCCTCAAATGAAACACATAAGATATAGTCTGTGCTGCAGATGCCCTAAGGTGGTAATACAGTATAAAATTTGAGCTACACTCTCCTGTGAAATACTGATGGAAGGTGGGTCTAGTTATGTACATCTGCCCTTCACTTGAAAGCGGCAGGGTTTAGTGCACTGGCGTGGGCACGAGTGGAAAGCCATATCCAGAATGGTCTGTGCCCCAGTGTGTTACTAATCATGCCTTTTATCCAGTAAATTGATCCCCCTAACTTGATGAAAACAATGTTTTAATCCCCATCAGCGCACTCTCTCCAGTCAGCTTGAAGTCAAGGGGGCTGCGGCCTCCTTGCTTCGAGTCAAATAAAGCAGGCCCCTCTTGCCAGTGATTGACATCCTTGCTGTGGCCTGGGCTCCGGCACTCAGCCGGCTTTCATCTGCACACTGCGTAGGCCTCTGCAATTCTAGCGAGCGCATGTGTGCACGCCCGCCCGTCCGCCCACTGAATGCCGGAGCTGGGATCCCAGGCCACAGCAAGGATGTTAATCACTGGCAAGAGAGGCGTGCTTTACTTGACTTGAATCAAGGAGGCCGCAGCCCCCTTGACTTCAAGCTGACTGGAGAGAGCGCGCTGATGGGGATTAAAACATCGCTTTCATCAAGGGGGATCAATTTACTGGATGAAATGCATGATTAGTAACACTCTGGGGCCTAATATAAGGTAATGCTGGCAGTTTTATGTGTGTGTTGGAGGTGACAGGTTCCCTTTAAAAGGCAATTTCAAACCTATTAGAATACACCAGTAATAAGGCTAGAAGCCTTGTACAGGAGGAAGTCATTCCTGCCCAGCGAGCATGCACTTCTGGGTTTTTTGGCCTTTCAGATGCTGTGATCACTTCTGAGGGATTAAATGTCCACGGTCGGCATTATCACCGATTACAGATACTAGCCCCAGGTGCCTGCTGTGTGAAACAGCAGGCATCGGTAGCTATGGCGCACGCTCCGCAGCAGGAGCCATCTTTAAAGATCTGACATCTTCCATACATGTATTGCGGATGTCAGGAAGGGGTTAAGGACTCATTCTCAACCTTTTTTGATATTCTGTTTTTCATATAGCTATTCTTTTTGTATATAAATACAGTGATCCCTCAAGATACAATGGCCTTAGGATACAATATGTTCAACATAAAATCATCCTGGGCCATCGTAAGTTGAAGCTAGACTCAACATACAATGCCTCATACTCAGATCAAACCAATCCAGGCCACTTCTCTGGTAAAATAGCTGGATAAGTTGCTAGTTAGCAGCTATTACTGACTGCTATATGTAGGGACTAGTGTTATCTGTCTTATTTATCTGCTTATTTTTCTTTAATCTTCATTTTCTCTTATCTTGGATGACATTTTGGGGCTTTGGAACTGATTACTCAACTTACAATGGTTTCAACATACAATAGTCGTCCTGGAACCAATTCATATTGTGAGTATTGCTGTTTCTTCAGAATGTGATATTAAAAGCCTGAGGTGTCTCTTCAGTAAATGGCATTATGTAGAGAAGGTTAATACAAGCCACTTACTAATATATTGTTATTATCCATATTGCTTCCTTCGCTGGCTAGATTCATTTTTACATTAAATTATACACCGCTCGTTTCCATGGTTACAACCACCCTGCAGTCCAGCAGCGGTGGCCGTGCTTGCATACTATGGTAAAACGCACCAGTCTATGTGCACTCCCGTGGTCTCAGCCACCGGAGAGGCCGGGAACCTTTTCCTATAGTGTGCAAGCATGTGCTGGATTGCAGAGTGGTAGTAACCATGGAAACAAGCAGTGCATAATGTGATGGAAAAATGAATCCGGCCAGCAAATAATGCAATATGGACAATTCAATATATTAGTAAGTGGTTTGTATAAACTTTCTCTACATGATAAATGTCACTTGCTGAAGTGACACAAGCCCTTTACAGAAGCTGTCCTTCACACATTTAGCCTGTATCAGTGGAGCATGGATAATTTCTTGCTCCTATGTTCCCCCTTGCCCTGCATAGCGCAGAATAAGGACTGTTTATTTAGTGGCGGTAATGTACCCGGCTTTTTTTTTTTTTCAGTATACTAGGTGGAGGTTTCCACCTAACAGTGATCCCTGTGACATCACTGGCACCAATAGATGTTTTTTTAGCACTGCTGTAGCCTGTAAAATGGCCTTGGGCAGCGCTGAAGGCTGACATCACCAGGTTCACTGCTAGGTGGAAGCTTCTGCCTAGCATGCCGATGAGAAGCCCGGTATGTCACTAGTAGTGAAGAAAAAGCCCTTGTCCTGTGCTATGCAGCAGAGCAAGGGAGACCATCAGAACTAGAAATGCTCCACTGATACAGGCTGAATGTGTGAAGGGGAGCTTATGTTTGAGTTCAGCTCTGAACCCGGACAACCCCTTTAACCCCTTAAGGACCCAGCCATTTTTCACCTTAAGGACCAGGCCATTTTTAGCAAATCTGACATGTCTCACTTTATGTGGTGATAACTTTAGAACGCTTTTACTTATCCAGGCCATTCTGAGATTGTTTTCTCGTCACATATTGTACTTCATGACAGTGGTAAATTTGAGTCAAAATATTTCATTCTTATTTATAAAAAAATACCAAATTTACCAAAAATTTTGAAAAATTTGCAAATTTCCAAATGTCAATTTCTCTACTTTTAAAATACATAGTAATACCTCCAAAAATAGTTATGACTTTACATTCCCCATGTGTCTACTTCAGGTTTGGATCACTTTGAAAATTACATTTTATTTTTTTGGGACATTAGAAGGCTTAGAAATTTAGAAGCAAATCTTAGATAGAAACCACCCAAAAATTACCCCATTTTAGAAACTACACCCCTCAAGGTATTCAAAACTGATTTTACAAACGTTTTTAACCCTTTAGGTGTTCCACAAGAATTAAAGGAAAATGTAGCCAAAATTTCAGAATTTCACTTTTTTGACAGATTTTCCATATGAATCATTTTATTCTGAGAATAAAGCAAGGGTTAACTGCCAAACAAAACTCAGTAATTATTACCCTGATTCTGTAGTTTACAGAAATGCCCCATTTGTCATCGTAAACTGCTGTACAGGCACACGGCAGGGCGCAGAAGGAAAGGAACGCCAGGGCAGATTTCACTGGAAAAAGTTTAAGTTGCCATGTCACATTTGATGCACCCCTAGAGTAGGAAACTCCAAAAAACTGACCCCATTTTGGAAACTACGGGATAAGTTGGCAGTTTTGTTAGTGCTATTTTAGGGTACGTATGATTTTTGGTAGCTCTATATTACACTTTTTGTGAGGCAAGGTAACAAAAACTAGCAGTTTTGGCATTGTTTTTATTTTTTGTTATTTACAACATTCATCTGACAGGTTAGATCGTGTGATATTTTTATAGAGCAGGTCGTTACAGACGCGGCAATATCTAATATGTATACTTTTTTTATTTATTTAAGTTTTACACAATATTTTTGAAGCACAAAAAAAAAAAAAAAAATCACATTTTAGTGTCTCCATAGTCAGAGAGCTGTAGTTTTTTTATTTTTTGGGCGATTGTCTCAGGTAGGGGCTAATTTTTTGCGGGATGAGATGACGATTAGATTGGTACTATTTTTGGGGGCATACGCTTTTTTGATCGCTTGGTATTACATTTTTTGTGATGAAATGTGACAAAAAAAATGGCTTTTTTTAGACAGTTTTTATTTTTTACAGTGTTCACCTGAGGGGAGAGATCATGCTATATTTTTGTAGAGCAGGTTTTTACGGACGTGGCTATACCTAACATGTATACTTATTTTTATTTTTTAAGTTTTACACAATAATATCATTTTTGAAACAAAAAAAATCATGTTTTAGGGTCACCATAGTCAGAGAGCTGTAGTTTTTTTTTATTTTTTGGGCGATTGTCTCGGGTAGGGGCTCATTTTTTGCGGGATGAGATGACGGTTAGATTGGTACTATTTTTGGGGGCATACACTTTTTTGATCGCATGGTATTACATTTTTTGTGATGAAATGTGACCAAAAATGACTTTTTTTAGACAGTTTTTATGTTTTATTTTTTACGGTGTTGACCGGGCGAGCTGGATCATGTGATATTTTAATAAAGCAGGTTTTTACGGACGTGGCGATACCTAATATGTATATTTTTTATTTTTTTTTCTATTTTTATGTGTTTCTTTATGGGGAAGGGGCTTTTTTTTTTTTGAAACTTTATTATTTTTTTTTTATTTTTTTTTTGTTAAAACACTTTTATTTAACTTTTTTTTTTACATTTCACTTATGTCCCAGTAAGGGACTTTAACATTTCAGGGTCTGATCCCTGATTGAATGCAGCACAATACATCTGTGAGACGCTGACCGTTGCCTAGGTGACCCAGCGCTGTGGCTGGGTCTCCTGGGCTTCCATAGATGGGAGTCCCGATGCCTCTGGGCAAAGCATCGCCCCCCCCCCCACCGCCTCACGGGGACCCGATGGCTTTAAAAACTGCCGCAATTACCTTGTATGCCGCGGTCAGCGTGACCGCGGCATACAAGGGGTTAATCCGCCGGCATCGGTGTAACCACCGATGCTGGCGGATACCGCAGAGGCCCGGCTGTTAGTATCAGCCGGGCCCCTGCTGTAGATTGCGGCAGCGGGGCAGCAGCAGCACGTTAACCCTAGGACGAGAATGCTCGTCCTAGGGCGTTAAGTAACGCCATATTAGGACAAGCATTCTCGTCCTAGGTCGGCAACGTGTTAAGTCGCCTTGAAAGCTTGCTATGTAACATCAATGCTTCTATTGTATTAGCCATTAAATGGTATCATACCTGCAAGACTTTGATTTTATTTTTCTTAATGAGAGCAATTTCCTACTGGCTTACACTGTACCAGTTTTCTTTTGCCCTCATTTATAATGAATTCCTATGGCTACATTGTAGAAATATCTTGTGAAGAGTTTTCAAACATTCCCATAGAAATCATTGCAGTTTGTTAATTATAATCTAGTATGCCTTTTTATACTATTTCTCCATTCCTTTTGTGTTAAGGGCTGAGGGAGCCAAGGGTGTATAGATCTTTTCTTCGTGAACATTGTACTGCAATATCGTGAAGTCTCTTTCAGTACAGGATGTGCACAAAACCAAGGCTGTTGGTATAGCAACAGCTGCTCCTTGCTTTTATTACCCTGCTGATTGCATTGCAGGAACATAATGTACATATAAATCCTAATCAGAATCATTCAGAGCAGGGGCCTGCTGCTTCTATTACCCCTGGAGTGCTGTTAATAAAGCAGGGAGCTCGGTGAACAACTACACAGCATGCAGGTGCTAGAGATCGACGTTGTAGACAATGCCATCTGTAACTTTATCAGTCCGGCATGTTACATACTGATGTCCAGGCTTTGTTTGCATTCTACCACCATGTCTCAATGATATGCTAATTTCAGACAGATGTTGTGTTCATAACCCTGGCATTTGTGCCCTTGGTGATGTGATCAAGCCAACTGTTTCTTCCGAATGGGGAAATAAAGGAAAGGCATTCACAGCTTGTGACTCGCACAATGGTTTCTGTATAATACTTAATGTTACTAGTAAAAAACAGTTTTACCATTCTATACACGCAGTTGCAAGAAAAAAAAAATAAGTGAACCCTTTGTAATTACCTGGATCTCTACATTAGGACGCATTCATATGACTGTGTGGAGTCCAGGAAACACGGGCTGTGTGTCGGCTGCATCTCCCAGATTGATGGTGGCTCATCTGACTTGAACTCACTGCACCTATCTGATTGTAGGTCTATTGTACTGCACTCACATTATCATGTGAGTACAGCACAACTGACCAATGGTTAGGTTGGAACTCACTGCTGACTATAGTCTAAGTCAGAATTACAGACACTATGGTCCTGATTTATCATACCTTCACTCCATAATTCTGGCATTAAAAAGTCGCAAAAATTTGCCACTTTTTTGCTCTCACTTGCGCAAAATTTTACAACTTTTTGCATTTTTACACCACTCACTCCAGTTTTGTAATATGGGTGTAAAATGGGTATGGTTAGCTATGGTAATGAGTTTCACTCCAAATTTATCATTGCGACTGTTTTAAAAAAGTTGCAATCTCACTCCAGAAGGAGGGTGGAGTGGGAAAACTGGAGTAGCTTCTCAAGACAGAAGTGTTAGATTTAAGGACAAGCCAAATTTATCAAACAACCTGTGACATTTGATAAATGTCACAAAGTTCTCCAACATAGAGTCAAGCAAAACGGACTTCAAATATTCTACTAATGATAAATTCCTCCCTATCTTTCTAAACTAGTAACGAACAAACTGTTGTATTGGTCATGTCTTATGTTGAACGTGCTGTATAAACAACTAGAGTGTAGGGACAGTAGTATATGAACCTTTGGAAGAAAACTTGTAGATCCCTTTTTCCCCTCAATCATCTCCACAACATGTTTCCTGTAGCTGCAAATAAGATATATGAAACGTCAAGGAGGAATATTTTACCATTCCTCACTGCAAATGTGTTTTCACAGCACCTCAATAGGGTTAAGGTTAGGTGATTCCAAAATGCAAATCATCTCTTTAAACAATTCTTTAGATGACTTACTTCGGTGCTTTGGGTCATTTTATTCTTCCCTCATTGTTCCCTCCAAACATAGCATTGTACATTTGTGCTAAAATGTTCCACGTTTGTCTCATCTGTCCAAAGACTATTTTCTCAAAAGAATCTGTAAAAATCCAGGCGGTCTCAGGCAACAATGTTTTTTTGGTTTTTTTCGCACAACAAATGCTTTTTCTTTCGTGATGTCCCTCCAGGAACACCATTCTTGTAAGGGCTTCTGTCAGCAGATTTGTACCTATGAAACTGGCTGACCTGTTACCTGTGCACTTGGCAGCTGAAGGAATCTGTGTTGGTCCCATGTTTATATGCGCCTGCATTGCTGAGAAAAATAAAGTTTTAACATTTGCAAATGAGTCTATAAGAACAAAGAGGGCATTGCCGTTACTCCTAGAGGCTCAACTCTCTCTGCAACGGCTGCACCCTCTGCACTCGGTCCGCCCTTGAAAATCTTCATAGCCAACACTCTCTCACATCAATGAGATGTGGTGCTCTGCAGTTTCCACATCACTTATTCGCAGTGGTGCCATTTGTCCTCTTACTATACATTTTCACCACAGCAACACATGAACAGTTCACAAACTTCGCAGTTCCAAAAATATTGCCACCCTTGGCCCGACAGCCAATAATCATCCTTTTTTGCTACTTTGATATATCACCGCTTTTACCCATGACAATGAGGGATATATGTGCACACAGCTTATAGCACACCTTATATACCCACCAAGCCAGCTCACCAAACGTGACTTCCTTCTTGAGCCACGCACTGCTGACATTGAAAGTAGGAAGTGGTCGTAATAATGTGAATTGGCTGTGTAGCACTGCATCCAATATATGGGGACACCTTGGTTGACCCCATAAGTCTGTGAGATCAGTCGGAAAACGCTGGTGCCTATCATGTAACAACAGATCCAGCAGAGTGCTCCAGCTTCTGTTCTAAATGGGAGCCACAATGCAGATGTGAACTAAACCTAAAACTTTGTTTAAATTGCCATAACTTGGAGAAAACTACACCGTTGAGCATGTATAGCAAAACACAGATTAGCCAATTACAGCCCTTGCAGTTTTCAGAAAAATGGACACTAGAAATTCCCCTTTAAATCTTATGTCTACTTATATACGAACATCTCACATTTTACTAAGTGATAATATAAGCAGCTGTGCAGGACTACCACATAAGGGAAATAACTCAAATACACAGCAAATATTCACATTTAAAGCTTTTATTTTTAAAAATAAAATACAAAATGGTCAATAAAATTGTAAATGTACATTTTCTTCTCAAACCCCATTCCCACCCAACTTCTTTGGAAGTTTTCTTTAAATAACTGAAAAGAAATCTGCATTCCTTATGTATACACAGTAGGCTCTCATGGCTGCGTCTGCTATGTTTTCGAGGTTGGAGCAACCACTCTCGATATCTACCCACAGGATACATTATGGACTTCAGTTCCGGATTCAAACTGTGAAAGCAATGACATGAATACACTTTTAGGATGCTCGGGCTGCTGCTAGAGAACACTGCACAGCAGTGGCAGGAATGTTTTCAATGCATCTTTATTACCACAATGATTTTTTTATATTATTTTTTACAATGGAATATTAGTATTTTATGCAATTCCACATTCAGCAAAGAAGGTTGAAACTACATAAAAGAATGCAGGCCATGCTGTATAGTACTATGGCCCTTTACATACTGCCATTATCATTCAGATTCAAGAAGTTACAAGTGTTTATCGCGGCCAGCTCCCCCTACTGCTACAATGAGTGCTTAGATTTTAGGTGCACGATTATATTAGATTAGGGTTTTCCCTCACAGAAAATCATTTGTATAGTATCGCCCCTCATGCACTTTTTTTGTCCTATAATAGAGTAGTTGCTATGTAACATTTATCTCTAACGACCGAGAAGAATTTTGGAGAATGAAGAATAAGCGTTCTACATGATGGACTTATCCTCCATGAACTTATAACTGGAGTATGTCTAGCACCGTATGTAGACAATTACTGCCAAACTGTTCAGATCCATAATGATAATCTTTATAGCCATATTAACAGGGTTTTCTGGAATTTTTTTTTTTATAAAACTTCATTGTGTAATGAAAAGTTTGGTAACTTTCTATGTGTGTTTCACACGTGACGGTTTTGGGGGGAAGAGGTTCTTGTAGAAAATCATAGCCACCATTTTTGCCACAATTATTATAAAAAGAATGTGTAAATAAAACCTAATATACTTTGTGTTTCATTTCCCTCCCTCGGTCTTAATACATTAGTTTGCAGTCAATGAATGGAAACATCCATCCATTATAACTGCCCCCTGCAGCAGTGTGTGCAGCACATGAGAAGGACAAGCTTACAGTCTCTGAAGGTACAAGTAAAGATCTGAAAAATGGTAAGAGACTGAAACAACACACAGTGAAACCTCATTGAGACAACCACCCAAACCTGCGCTGAAAAGTGGTCTTCTAGGGGGTGGTTTTCTGAAAGCATGGAAAAAAAATATGGTGGTGGAACTGAAAATCTGGATAAGGGGGTGGTCTGTAGATTAGAAAGAATACGCTTTCACCACAAAATGACTTCTATTATGAGAGCACCCCCTTATAGAAACTGACCTGTGTTCATTTATAACAATGCTAAAAAAATAATTCCTCATTGATAAAATTAATATGTAAAAATATGAACAGCTTCCCGTGCACAGTCTTGCTGAATACTTCCAGAATGCTCTGTGTACATGGGGATTTATGCCATTTCTGTACATATTTACCATTCCTCCGTGTCATTTTGATGCCATTGTACAGTAATGGCGGTCACCAGATTTCCAGGTGCACAGAAGAATACTGTTAAGTTTGCCATGCCTGCACTGAAATGCATCTCGCTGCACCAAGCGTACAATATATATTGTTTTCATTGAGCTGGAGCTTTGACTCTCAGAATTGACCATGTATACAATACACATAAATACACTGCTGGTGAGAAACAACTGCGCGTGGCCGAGCACTGGAGTATATACATCTAAAAAGTTATCACACCCTATGTTACATAAAAAAAAAATAAATGTCACAGCATTGCAACGTTGAGAGGCCACACAGTGATAGGATTCATCAGGATGTACTTTAGAAGGTTCTTGTGAATCTGTCGATTAAAAACATAATACAGCTGGTAAATACAGTACTACACCGCCGCCAGAGGAGTGCCGCTCTGGCCATAAGAAAGTGCCACTAATCATAGGAGATGAATCTGTGTGCCCTTGGAGACTGGTATTAAGCCAAACACACATGGAGACTGGTCAGGGCACAACCAACACATATACATCACAGTCTGCTTGCAGAGAGGAAATGGTCTTCATGGGTCCGTTCTTCAGCCGTCAGCACCTGCGTAGAGGTTACATAACATATTATAAAATAATACTGGCAGCAAAACCTATGATCCTAGCCACACATTTCTATAGTTATATCTTCTCTATATTTTATGCACTTGTACATTAGTCCTGGTAGTGCCCTCTTAAGCCTTATATACACAAATGTAATTTGCTACCACAACCCTGTCCCCTCCACACATCTGGTCCATGCACTATTTCGGTCTTATAGAACATGGACCTGGAGACAACGGTATCGAATGCTCGCCATGTCGTGTCCTACGTGGACGTATGCGTATTAAAATGGTCTATGTGCTGCGACCGCAAACAAGTGATCTTAATACATTTGCGTGAATAAGGCCTTATTCACAATGGAGGAGGAAACAGAATTGGTAATAAAGTGTTCTGATGTAGAGTACAAGGGAAAGAAAGTTCTGGGGAGTATTAATATCTCAATTTCTGTATAATCAGCCCGCTGAGCTGTTTAAAACCTTTCCTCTTTATGTATATCAATAGACTATCATACAGTGCCTTGCAAAAGTATTCGGCCCCCTGGAACTTTTCAACCTTTTGCCACATTTCAGGCTTCAAACAGAAAGATATAACATTTTACATTTTTGGTGAAGAATCAACAACAAGTGGGTCACAATTGTGAAGTGGAACGAAATTTATTGGATCATTTAAACTTTTTTTGCAATAATAAAACTGAAAAGTGGGGCGTGCAAAATTATTCGGCCCCCTTGCATTATTACTTTGTTGCGCCACCTTTTGCTGCGATTACAGCTGCAAGTCGCTTGGGGTATGTCTATCAGTTTTGCACATCTAGAGACTGAAATTCTTACCCATTCTTCCTTGCAAAACAGCTCGAGCTCTTTGAGGTTGGATGGAGAGCGTTTGTGAACAGCAGTTTTCAGCTCTTTCCACATATTTTCAATTGGATTCAGGTCTGGACTTTGACTTGGCCATTCTAAGACCTGGATATGTTTATTTTTGAACCATTCCATTGTAGATTTTGCTTTATGTTTGGGATCATATTCATATTCTCCACTGTGTTGGAGAGCCTGTGGTTATAGAGGTACGCCGTCCCATATGTGGTGGTTCTGCCCCTCTGTAGCTCGGTTATGGAGCAAGGTTGCTGATATGATATCTGAAGTCACGGAGGTTAATTTTCAGTTGTCTCCGGAGATGGCAATACTGAATATGGGTATGGAGAACATCCCCCCGTCACTCAGATGGATAGTGGCCCATGTTCTGACTGCTACGCGACATGTAATTGCCCAAAATTAGAAATTACCGGACATGCCAGACCTAGCAGCAATAACTGGTTTGCTTAACTTTTACATGCACTGTGAATTCATTTTTGCTCCATCGTTGCGGTCCAGGATTAAAACTCACAATGGTTGGATATCATGGCTATCAAGTAAATACGCCTCCCCTTTACCAGATAATGTGTGGTAGCCTCCCCCTTTTTTTTTTTTTTGCCTACTGTATCATTGCAGCTTACGTAATGTATGCTCCTTCGTTTACTATAATTGCATTTGTAACTACTTATCAAGAAATGTGCAATGTTTGTTCAACAATCTTTCTTTGTCTGTTACGTTGTATTGACGTTACTATGATGTTTAATCTGTCATCAAAATTAATAAAAATCTATTGAACCACAGCTATTTGTCACTCTGCAAGACCTTAAAATATCCTTAACCCCTTAGAGATCGACTTATTTTGGGCCTTAATGAGCAATAATTTTAGGTTTTTTTGGGGGGGGGGGTTTAAGGTTTTTCATTCATTTTTTTTTTGTCACATTCCAAGAGCTATAATTTTTTTTTTTCTGCTGTCAGAGCTGTATGAGGGCTTGCTTTCTGTGTGACAAGTTTAGTTTTCAGTGGTATCATTTTAGGGTATATATGACCAGAATAAATAACATGATAGTTGTATAGTTCAAATGTTACAGATGTAGTGATACCTATTATGGGTAGGTTTTGAAACATTTTTATATTTCTATTTTAAAAAATAAGGAGAAACCTGAAATTTAGATAGGATTTTTTTTTTTGTTTTTTTTTGTTTTCACAACATTCTTTAGTCCCACAAGGATACTTGTACCTGTGATCATGATTTCTAACATAATACACTTCTTAGGAAGAGCAGTGTATTATGCCTGTCATATATATTCCATAGATGGCAGACTCCCAGCTGCCATAGCAACCACCAATGGGGGAAATCCTTCATCTCCTACAACTTCGATGCCATGGTCGCTATTAACTGGTCGCTATGTGGTTAAACGGCAGCAAAACTTAAAATGCATACATTTAAAGAGCCTCTGCCAGCATGAGCAACCTTATTTAACCAGGCATATTGCCTGCTAGGGTTGATCATGCTGATTAAAACCACACCTTTCTTTCTTAGCTCGCGCTGATGCAGAAATATGTGGAGTTTTATATTTATGCAAAATAGGCAGTGACCAGTACACTCAGTAGACTACACTGAGGTATACTTAGTCATTAGTGGTCCAATTTGTTATTTATGGTGTATTTGTGTCATGCACAGATAGCTGTCAATCACCAAAAAGACCACCAACATGGATCCTGAGCAGAGACTAATGAATAAATTACAAGTTTTGCTGAATCATTGACACAAAAATATATATCAGCGCCTCTGCATTACATAGTGACACATTCTCTGTACAGTCATGGCCAAAAGTTTTGAGAATGATACAAATATTAATTTTTACAAAGTCTACTGCTTCAGTTTTTATAATGGCAATTTGCATATACTCCAGAATGTTATAAAGTGTGATCAGCTTAACAGCAATTACTTGCAAAGTCAATATTTGCCTAGAAAATGAACTTTATCCCCCAAAACACATTTCAACATCATTGCAGCCCTGCCTTAAAAGGACCAGCTAACATCGTTTCAGTGATTGCTCCATTAACACAGGTGTGGGTGTTGATGAGGACAGGGCTGGAGATCAATCTGTCATGATTAAGTAAGAATGACACCATTGGACACTTTAAAAGGAGGCTGGTGCTTGGCATCATTGTTTCTCTTCTGTTAACCATGGTTCTCTCTAAAGAAACACGTGCAGTCATCATTGCACTACACAAAAATGGCCTAACAGGGAAGAGTATCGCAGCTAGAAAGATTGCACCTCAGTCAACAATCTATCGCATCATCAAGAACTTCAAGGACAGAGGTTCCATTGTTGCCAAAAAGGCTCCAGGGCGCCCAAGAAAGACCAGCAAGCGCCAGGACCGTCTCTTAAAAGTGTTTCAGCTGTGGGATCGGGCTACCAGCAGTGCAGAGCTTGCTCAGGAATGGCAGCAGGCAGGTGTGAGTGCATCTGCACGCACTGTGAGGCGGAGACTCTTGGAGCAAGGCCTGGTCTCAAGGAGGGCAGCAAAGAAGCCACTTCTCTCCAGAAAAAACATCAGTGACAGACTGATATTCTGCAAAAGGTACAGGGAGTGGACTGCTGAGGACTGGGGTAAAGTCATTTTCTCTTATGAATCCCCTTTTCGATTGTTTGGGACATCTGGAAAACAGCTTATTCGGAGAAGACGAGGTGAGCGCTACCACCAGTCTTGTCTCATGCCAACTGTAAAGCATCCTGAAACCATTCATGTGTGGGGTTGCTTCTCAGCCAAGGGAATTGGCTCTCTCACAGTCTTGCCTAAAAACACAGCCATGAATAAAGAATGGTACCAGAATGTCCTCCGAGAGCAACTTCTCCCAACCGTCCAAGAGCAGTTTGGCGATCAACAATGCCTTTTCCAGCATGATGGAGCACCTTGCCAGGTGATAACTAAATGGCTCAGGGAACAAAACATAGAGATTTTGGGTCCATGGTCTGGAAACTCCCCAGATCTTAATCCCATTGAAAACTTGTGGTCAATCATCAAGAGACGGGTGGACAAACAAAAACCTACAAATTCTGACAAAATGAAAGCATTGATTGTGCAAGAATGGACTGCTATCAGTCAGGATTTGGTCCAGAAGTTGATTGAGAGCATGCCAGGGAGAATTGCAGAGGTCCTGAAGAAGAAGGGTCAACACTGCAAATATTGACTTGCTGCATTAACTCATTCTAACTGTCAATATAAGCTTTTGTTACTCATAATATGATTGCAATTATATTTCTGTATGTGATAAAAACATCTGACAAACACACATAAAAACCAGAGGGCAGCAGATCATGTGAAAATATAATATTTGTGTCATTCTCAAAACTTTTGGCCATGACTGTAATGGTCTGGACATTGACTTGCAGGGTAGATACCTATAGGTGGCACTAGAGAGACCGTTTTCTTCCTTCTAGAAGTGAACTAATTTTCATATATTTTCCCAGGAGCATTGCCTTTAAAACTTCATATACCCGCTGGATCTCCACAATGAGAAATACTGTAGTACCTTTCAAAATTAAGGCCAAAACTAATTTATGTTTAGTATTATGCTCCGCAATTCATTAACAGATATGTCCCCTCACATGCTGTTCAACGTATACTGCAGTTACTGATATCTGTCTTCAAGGACTTTGTGCTTCATGGGACCTCAACACAGCAGAGGGTTTCTGGCAGAGCTCTTACCTGGACCAAGTACGGCTCAGCTACTTTACTGCTTCAGTCTGTAAAACATAAGGGAGTAATGGTTACACAGATAAGGAAATAGGAAATAACACTGATTTATGGGACTTGCTCCCATTTGAGATTGTTAATGGTAGGAAAGCATGCACAGTGAAGCATTAACAACCATAAGCCAATAGTAAACATATTACTGCTGCTGGTGCACTATTTGAGGGACTGGATGTTCCTGAATTTTTTAAGAAATCAGTCACAATAAGGACATCACTCTGCAATAAGGTACAGTGCTGTCCTGGGGATAGAGAAATAGAGGGGTGAGGGGTGGTTGTGTGCACATCAAATATAGTCTAAGATTCACATGGGAAGAGGATTATAGTTAAAGGAGTCATCCAGAAATTTGATATTGATGCCCTAACCTCGGAACAGGTCCTCAATATCAGATCGGCAGGGGTCCGATGCCCAGAACTCCAGCCGATCACCTGTTTGAAGAGACCACAGAGTTCCATGAGAGCTTAGGCCTCGGGACATCAGTCATGTAGCCTAGGCGCAGCTCAGTCCCAATAAAATGAATGAGGCGGAGCTATACAAAGCACAGCCGCTTACAAAGCACAACGTGCCTGGTAAGCTGTGAGTACACCATTGCGCTCACGGGATAGCCAGTGAGTGCAGTGACCTCTTCAAACAGATCAACCAAGGTGCTGGGAGTCACAGCCCCACATCATACATTGCAGAGGTAAAGAATAATAGTGTGTGTGTGTGTGTGTGTGTGTGTGTGTGTGTGTGTGTGTATATATATATATATATATATATAAAGTGTTGTAATATGATAAATTTCTCGTATCGCAGGAATTCATGTTTGTCTGCAAAAGAAACAAATAATCAGAAAAACAAAAAAAATCCCAGCCTACGTAACATGGATTCATTCTAGAGCAGGCTCTGTGTCAGACTATAGGAAACCAGATGTATCATACACTACTTTTCCATTAAGATTTTAATGCCCATTGTCCTCCAATATCGTATGTGACCAACATTTTCAAATAAAATGGCAGCATACCAAGAATTATGAATGAAATGCAGACAAACATTTCCAGCCAGGCCAAGAACTTTATAACTGTTCAGAATTTAGGACGACTTCTTGGAAGGTTTTTATTGAGTCATTTGCATAGAATGGCCATGATTAACTACATAATAGTTTAATCGACAGTTCAATGAGATGTTCTTTCTTGTATGATTAAGGTCTGCGGCTAGCCAAGAGCATCATCGTGATAAACCAACCTAGTTCTATCACAGCCATTGGTACAAACCAGACTTACATTATTTTATCTACTCTGTCTCTGGGCGAATAGTCATTCTTGCATACTAGCGCTTACGGACAGGTGACCGGAATTAAATCCTCTGCAGGAAACCTTCACCAATAGCTAGATCTCAGGGATAGCTAATGTGCCCTAATATAAGCCATCAGCAGCGACCAAAGGCAAAACCAAATTTAGTATCTGACCCTTTTCATGGCCTTTAATTCAGTAATATCCATTGAAGCAGCAATACAGTGGCGTAGAAGAGAGAAAACATGAGTAACCCCATAAAGCATGGATCGTTCTGCATGTGGAGGACAGGAGGGATAAGCATTAATAGCAAGGTAGGATGGAGACATGCAGAAATGGCAGCCTTTAGGGTAACTGCACACGGGTGCCGGTTTACTAACAGGAAATCCACACAGACTTCTGTGAGTTTCCACACCAAAACTGCATGCGTTACTTGCGGTTTTGCCACAGATTTCACCCTTGCATTTCAAAGGGTGAAATCCACAAAAAAATAAAAAATAAAAATCGCACAAACAAACTGACATGCTGTGGATGTCAACATCTGCATGAAAGAAAAAAGCGAAGCGTTCATGAGATATGTCTAATCGCACACTTTGCTAGTACTGTATTATACTGCAGTCTTTCCGTGCATAGTCCGCACCGTGTGCAGGCAGCCTAATAGGTGACAACATAAATGAAGATAAGAGCTGCCCAGGAATAAAAGCTGCAATAGTCCAAGAGAACACAATCTTGCCTCATGAGTTTCCTTCCCGTGTCTTCTTTGGCTAGAACACAAAAACACCATATTGGTTCTTTCTACTTTAATTTCTTTATTTTTTTATATTTTATTTTATAGTTCATATTATATTTTACTGTTATAAGCTCCTATAAGAGTAAAAGACGATCCCCAGAACAAGATTTTTTACAATTAGGACAGAAAGGTGTCAGTGCAGACACCACAACACAGGTAACCTGTATAGCTGCGGCACTACATTCTGCTCCATAGGAGCAACATACCTTGTAGACATTTACATCCACCGTATTGGCAAGATATGATGCACAAAATCCCACAATGGACATTATTTGTGTGAAAGATAAGTAATGAATGGGCAATTTCCCATTAATGTTTCTTACTACTGAACCTTACAAACCTACAGCTAAATTAATTTCAGTCTTTAAAATTCATAAGAGCAGTATTAAAACGCCCAGAAAATGGATCAAAATTGAATAAAAAACAAAAACAGCTGTCTAAAATAAAAACCACTGTGTGGCATTCAAGAACAGGAATCAAATGTACATGGTAAAAACCACAAGGCACACTACTGGTATCATAGGTATGAATATACGGTACCCTAAAGCCCCTTGCAGACGAGCGTGTGACACGCACGTCTTCGGCATCTCCCGGCCTGAGCTCCCGGCATTGCCAGGGTTACATAGCATTATATGGATTTATGATGCCATGTAACCTTATTGTATAACATAATGCTGTTAGTGTTATCCAATACATTCCAGAACTGTAAGGGTTACACAGCATCATAAATCAGTATAATGCTATGTGACCCCGGCAGTGCCGGGAGTTCAGGCCAGGGGCCTAAGAGCGCTTCTACACATACCGGACACTAAATGCATTGCATGCAGATTTTGCAGGGATTCATTCTGCTATATTAAAATCTGTAAAAAGAAGTGACATGCTGCAGATTTAAAACCCTAACAGCCTTTCAATTTCCACAGAAAGGTTCTTGCTACTGCAATATGCTGACAGCAACTATACTGCAAATCTGATACATGTGAACGTACCCTAAAGAAGTTGCATGATTAAAAATAACCAATCGCACCCAAGTAACTCATCTATTCAGAAAAAAGTATCTATAAGGGCACATGTTGGAAAGGGTGAAATCTGCAGAAAGTAACAAATTTGCATCAAAATCCACATTTAACACATGCAGATTTTGCGGCAGATTGACCCCAGGAAAAATATACACCACGTGTGAATCTCCCGAAATGCCTGCTCCAATTGCATAAGTATCCATCTCCACAAGTAGAAGACAGCAGTACAGCTTTACCAAGTTCACATGCCACAATCCCCAATAGAAGACGTAGTGAGGTTTTGGATTTGTTTAGTTTGTCTTCTGGAACTTTTAGAACTTACTTGTGCCAAAAACTGATTCATTGCTGGAACTTTACACAGGAATTTGCTTTATATGCAGTCTTTATAGCAAGTAATCAGTAAGCTCTTAGAAATAACTTACTTTCTACTATATGGACTGAGTGCGCACATTGAAAGGGTAACTAAACCTGCGAAAAGCAAAGGGGCATCGCCTCTGCTTTTCAAATGTGTGGAGTATGGATCTATCTGTACTCCACATGCTCAAAAAGCTGAGCAGAGCCAATAAAGCCAATGGGGGAGAGCGCTCAAAGAAGTGCCTCTGTCCCTTTGTGTCTTTACAGAGGTTTAATTAGCCTTTAACAACCTATATTATTTGATCCCGTTTCAGCGGTCACATGGTCCTGTGATGACACAACATCGGTGGCCGGGAAGTAGAGAGCAATGGAGAACATGGCAGCTTTGGAAAAGGAGCTGCGGCCAGTGGGGGATCTGTGTGGTAAGGGGTTTGTGGGGGCTTTTTCCTCAGCATTTTGAGCATTTTTGGAGCTGCAAAACCCCTTTAACTGCATTCAGGCTCGAACTTCAAGTATAGGCTTTACATTTCTACACACATAATAGCAATGATTCAATGATTTGAATAATTTAGCACTTGGTGAGTTCAGAACAAGGGGGTGGTCAATCCTGAATTATCATAGTATAAGATAAGCCCGACACTCCTATTACATATCAACATTCAGACTGAAGACTCAAATGGGTTTCCAGATTTTTCAACTACAGGATACGACAGCACTAAGTCTACATATTAAAGGGGTTTTCTAGGAGCAGAATACCGATGATGTATCAGGATAGGACATAAAATCCTGATTTCTGGGGTTACGCCAACAGTCAGCCGTTTGAAGAGGCCACACCACTCCAGTGAGCTCTCCAGCCTCCTCACAGTGTACCAAGCACAGCGCCACATATTGTACAGGGCTTGTGCTTGGTATTGCAGCCCAGGCCAATTCACTTGAACGGGACCGACCTCCTAGGCCATGTAATATCATTAGGCCCAGGACAGGGATCAGCAAACTCTGGCACTCCAGCTGTTCTGAAACTACAACTCCCAGAATCCTCCTTTTGCTTCTATAGGAGTTACAAGAGTAAGTGTGCATTCTGGGAGATGTAGTTTCATAGCAGCTGGAGTGCCGAAGGATGCTGATCCCTGGCCTAAGAAGAGGCTTCAGTGAGCACTACAGTGAGCCTCTATGAACGGCTGATCACTGGGGGTGACAGGAGTGAGATCCCTACAGATCTGACATTGATGACCTATTTGGGCAGGATGATTTCTCCTGACATGTGTTAAATGGCGTTTGATACATGCCAGGAGAAATCATCCTGCCCAAATGTGAAGTGCCAATTGTAAAGTATCTTAAAAGATGAATAGTATCCTTGAAATGAATGGTCAAAGTAGTAATGACATGTTATACATGTAAAGCCAAAATATAATGTACAATATTTCAAAATATGACAGTGGCTGCTTTAGACAGCACAGTCTGAAAATGTGGACTTACACCAAAGGCGTTCTTTATCTTATGGCTATAAAAACTAAGCCAAAAAAGGAAGAATGTATGAAATGTGTGGCTGATTTCATTCCAGTCTCCTGGATCAGTTCTGCTGATTGTATACATTTCTTTGATAAGGCTATAGCGAACAGTGATGTTCATGATCCTTCTAACACAATAATACCAATTTGAGTACACAATAGCATGTTAATAAATTGTACCTGGGGCATCTCTTTCAGAAAGTCTGGAAGTTGAAATTCACCCTTGTAGACCTGAAAGATCAAACATGAAGATGTTTACACCT
The DNA here is from genome assembly GCA_900303285.1 of Rhinella marina. Classification (NCBI taxonomy): domain Eukaryota; kingdom Metazoa; phylum Chordata; class Amphibia; order Anura; family Bufonidae; genus Rhinella; species Rhinella marina. The sequence goes on from ONZH01028970.1 coordinate 187,807, forward strand.
CACTTTCAATTAAATGATACATTTTAATACGCTCAGTTTAGGCTGCCATAAAACATTTTAAAATAATATGAAAAGGAATAAAACCACAAGTAGAGAAATACAGTCATTTTCCTGCACCCAATATTCAGTGAAAATATTATTTTAATTTTAACCTTTTAAGGGTACAGCCTATTCTGGTACTTAAAGAGGACCTGTCACCAAAAATACAGCGCAATCTAAAAGCACCATATAGTAGAGCAGGAGAAGCTCCCCAGTAGGCTGTCCTGGCAGAGAACAGCCTGCCAGAGCTGTCTGGATCTGGCCTAGCTGGACATTACCGCAATGCCCACGGACCACATTGGCTATAATGGTACCCAGCAGAGATCTGCTCACAACAGTTTTTGTCCAGCCAAATCCCAACACATTTGCCGGGTAGTCCGGATCTCATAATGGTTTATGGGTCCGGTGGGCAACGAGGGATCCAGGGAGCTCCAGCAGGCTGTTCTCTACCAGAGGAGTCTGCCAGAGAGCATGTTGCATATGTGAAAGAGGCCTAATATATATCCTGAGTCCGCGCCACCAGCATGACGTAATATCATGGCACAAAGTGTTAAAGGTGTTGTCTCACCTCATCAACTTGAATTTATTATGTGTATAAAGTTGACATAAGTAACTTACTAATATATGTTTATTTTCAGTAATGGTTCTGGTCTGCAATATCTTCAAATTTGTTTCCTTTTATACACTGCTAGTCTCTAGGGGTTACGCTGCAATGTAGCAGTGGTGGCAGTGCTTGCTCACAAGAAAAAAAGCCGGCCTTCCTGGTGGCAGGGAATTGTGGGAGCTTGTGCGCATTAGCTCCAGTCCCTAGCCACCTCGTTTCATCTATGGCTGCTTGTATAGAACAGCTCCAGGGTATGCACCACAGCCTTGGAGCTGTTCTATACATCTATGGGAAGACAGGGAACTAGCAAACAGATTGCGGCAATCATTTGTGTGTATCATTGGTTGCCATGATCTGTACAGTGCCCGCACAGCTGAAGCTGCTAGTGATTCTGACACACTAGCAGCCTGGGAAGCACTTGCCTGTGCTACTATTTAGGAGCTCTGCTCCCAAAAGACACCGCCCCCACTATAGCTCAGAGTGTGCCGACAGCAATGCAGTAGTACATCACTGAACAGGAAGGGGTTAAAGCGCCACTAATTGAAAAGGATGATTTTATATATATTATAAAAATAAAGGACCATGAACTAACTGAGAGATGTCCTGGTACAAGGGGAGAGAGGTGTGGATGCAGCCGCACTAGCTATCAGGAAGATAAAAAACCTATTGATTACTTACTCCCATCTACACAGACTTATCAGCTGACTAATATCATAAAGCACTGAGGCTTGAGATATTAGCTAGGAGATCAGCAAACACGGCATTGTTCAGTCACAGGTTGGCATTACCCACTAAAGTCTGCTCAATCACTTCATTATTTGCACTTTTAAGCCAACCTTTTGGCAAACATTTTCCACTGCAAATGAACTTTGAAACATTGGCTGCAATTAACCAGCCTGGAACCCAGAGAGCAAATAGCAGTTTACTGCGCAGTGTATTCCCTTTGGCCCCTTTCACACGACCGTATGCCCTCCGAGACATACGGTCCGTGAGCGGGCCATATGTCCCAGAGCGGCATCGATCGTGCGCACGGGAGCTCACAGCATCATTGATTACAATGATGCTGTGCACGTCAGGCCACCCGCGGGAGGGCATACGGTCATGTGAAAGGGGCCTTAGGGTACTTTCACACCTGCGTCAGGGGACTCCGGATCCGTGCTGCCGCACTATGCTCCGGCCCCATTCACTGTAATGGGGGCGGGCCACGGATCCGGCCGCAGCATGGCAAACCCTGCCGAGAGGCGTCCGGAACAAAAGTACAACAAGTACAAGTACAGTATTGGCCAGGAGAGGATTCAAACACACTGGCTTTCCATTATACGTGTCCTCAGTTTATGATTCATTTCTGGCTTGGCTTTAAAAATCCGGAATTCAAGTTGGAAATTCATCCACTGGGGAACAGGGGCAGCTTATTCTGGAAATTGACCGCAAACAGCAAACTGACACAAAGGAGAGGATTTACACTTTGGTGCAGGTGAATCACAATTCTCTATCAATCATAGAAGACAAATGGCCAGGAACGCAGCAATAAAGCATTGACCCACCTGGTGGTGATAAATGACTGTGCTGCTATACACTGCCTCAGACAACAGGAGATAAATCTGATCACAGAGGGAACCGCACCGCTAATGCCGTTCGAAAACGAAAGTTCTGAGGAATTTGGCAGGAAGCCCATAGTTAAAGCATATTTGCAGAAATATAAGCAAAACCGCCAACCAAAGCCTTGAAAATGCTGCAGCACAATTTGTCACCCCTGAAAATGATAAAGCAGCCGGTGCAGCCACTAGAGAAGACAAACGCACCATCTTAATGTGCACTCTATTAAGCCTAGACGTCTTCTTCACAGGTGAGACCTGATGTACACTGTGGAGGGGATGAAATGGCACAAGCCGTCACTGGAAGAGTCATTAGGTACATGAGTGTTCACACCTCTCATAGTTACCTTACATTTATTTCACAGCTATGGGTCTCACTCTGCCCTTTAGTGCAATGATCTGTGCAACAACAGCATATGAAAGCTGTCCTTGTATATGAACACTTCTGATACAATCTGCGCCATGTGCACACTTTGGCACACAGCAGTTTTACAGTTCTGCTATGGAGCCATTCTGCACCCTTTACCCTGACTCTATACCGTTGAAGGTTGTACTGCATGTCCTCTTCAACAAGCATGTAGGAGAGAATGTATGGCGACACATGGAGTGCCTATGGTTCTGTAATACTGACCTATAATGGCTCCATGTGCCTCCATACAGAATCCATACACACTTCTTTTGCTGTGTGCATGAGTCCAAAGATTCCTTTAAATCGGGCAATGATCCAGTCTGGGTGGACCAAGCAGAAAGAACTAATTGGGAGATTTTTCTCATCATTCACACAGTGTGCTGTTCACATCTTTTGCGGTCCCATTGAAATGAATGGGTCTCATGGATGGGGGCTCAAATAAATGGTCGTGTGAATGGGCCCTAAGGGAAAAATGAAGTTACAGGATCAGAATTTTAGCATTCTTCCTAAAGGTCCTCTACCTGCTGTATACTAGTGTGGCTTATGTATATTTTTCAATAGCATCTGATAACCTGGCACCTATACGATCCCACTGATGGTGAAAAGAATAATCATTTCCGGTCACTCTTTAGATGGAGAATAGAAGGGCTATAATTGTAACACCATACAATCTATAAAACAGCTATGTAGGGACACTGTGGACAGCTTTAACAAACACTAGTATGCTGGCTGCAACTCAGGCAAAGGTCGGCATAGGCCAGGGATACCCCAACATTGGCACAGGGATAACTAATAATCATGTATGGATTGGTTATTGGACTTTAGACATATGAATAATTTAAGGTGGGTTACAAACTTTTTTGTTAAAAGGGTTTTCCGAGATGTTATCAGTATCTGATCGGTGGGGGTCCGACACCCAGGACCCCCAACGATCAGCCGTTTAAGGCACAGGCAATCCTGTGAGCACCATGGCCTTCTCAATGCTCACCATACATTGTATAGCGGCTGTGCTTGGTATCGTGATCAGTCCCAATTATTTCTAAGGGGCTGACCTGCTCTTAGGCCACGCGACAGGTGAACTTGTCATTGCTGGTCTAGGGAAAGCAGATAAAGGGCTGCGGTGCTCACAGGAGCTCCGATGCCTTCTCAAACAGCTGATTGGTGGGGGTCCCATGTGTCGGATCATGTGACCTATCAGTATTAAAATCTCATAAAACCCCTTCAAGTCTGGTTAAACTAGAAGAGACGGTACATTGCTCTGTAATATAATCTGTTCTACTGAATCCTTCCCCAGGAATGATTTCATACATTGAAGTCTAGACTCATAACTCATCCAGACATCATCTCTGCACAGATGAATGGTGCTTAAAGAAACACTCCCACAAAAATGTTTATTCTCTAGCCCGTTAGAAAGAATGTAAATTGTAGGCATTTATCATTAGCGGTTGTTTTTGTGCCAGTTATAAATCTGGCATTGCTTTGTGTGCCTGAACCAAATTTCTGAACTGGTGCATCTTAATATATCTGGTGTGGGTGCAATGTGGTTTACACCTATATATGTGGACGTAGACCAGAGGGTTGCATGGCTTTGCAAAAGTCGCACACAGTAAATGTGCCATAATCCTGGTCTAATCTCACTTTTAGTTCTTAAAGGGGTTTTCCGGGATTTAACTACTGATGACTTATCCTCAGGATAGGTAATCAGTATCTGATTGGTCGGGGTCCGACACCTGGGACCCCTGCCGATCAGCTGTTTGAGAAGGCACCGGCGCTCCCATAAGCGCTGAGGCCTTCTCTTAGCTTTTCCTATCCCAGTGATGTCACGTTCATCGGTCACGTGGCCTAGGAGCGGTGCAACCCTATTCAAGTGAATGGGGCTGAGTGCGATACCAAGCACAGCTGCTGTACAATGTACGGTGCTGTGCTTGGTGAGCTGGGAGAAGGTAGCGGCGCTCACAGGAGCGCCGGTACCTCCTCAAACAGCTGATCGGACTCCCACCGATCAGATACTGATGACCTATCCTGAGGATAACCCCTTTAAATATAGTCCACTTTGTGGCGAGGAACACCAAATGTCACAAATATTCACCAAATGTTGCAGACAATGGAGTAACTGCCACAAAATGATAAATGTCCCCCAATGTTCTTACCAGCGTCTGTATCTGTGAGTGATCCACTCCCTTCTGCTCCTCAGCTGTGTCATGTGACCAACAATCTGACTCGCCAACTGACTCAGCATCTTATGTGTGGACAGGTAGTCCGTTTTTTTCTATTAATTCCTATGGGAGCTTTGATGTCAGTCTCAGAGGAATGAATAGACAAACAGATTTCCTATCCACAGATGGTGAGTCAGTTGGAGAGTCAAAGTGTTGGTCACATGACACAGCTGAGAACCAGAAGGGAGTAGATAACTTCCAACTACAACCACTGGTAAGAGGAATACACATTTTTATGGGAGTACTGCTGTAAAAAAAAAGTTCACCATATACAGAAGATGGCCTGCAGAAAGGACACCCCTTTAATATTCTATATCTGCTGGAGGAGCTGTTTAAAACCGCTTCTCCCAGTTAGGGCAATGCACACAGTCGTAGTCGTTTTTTTTGAGGTCTGCAAAACACGGATACCGGCCATGTGCGTTCCACATTTTACGGAACATCCGGCCCATAATAGAACAGTTCTATCCTTATCCGTAACACAGACAAGAACAGGACATGTTCTATATTTTTGCAGGTGCAGAAGAATGAACATATAGATGAAGTTTGTGAAAAATAAGTTTGTATGCATGAGCTCTTACTTCTAATGGATATAGTTCACGGGGGCTATGTAAAATCTAATCTTGTGACGCTCCAGAGATGTATGGAAACCAGTCTCATTATCCATGCCCTGGTGATGTGAACACCAAGCTCAATTAATGACTCATTATCTATGTCATTTCTGCCATTAATATGAAGGAGAAATGTTGTATTGTTTGTTTTACCAGCTGAAACATCTGTTCTTGCTCTTAGCCAACTTCAGTTCCAGACATAGTAAATCATTATTTATTTTTTAATTTAGAATTTGACAGACAAGACCCTGCTGTTGTTTGTTTTTTAGTTTCACAAAATATTATATGGATTGTTAAAATAAATAAAAAAATGCATTAAAAATACATTAAAAAATACAATAATGTCAATACAAAAAAAAAAAAAAAAGTGATGGTTTTTGGAAGGTGTGGAGAACAAAAACATTTTTTGCCAAAATTTGCTTAGTTATTAAGAGGTTAAAGTAATTTTATTTGATTATTAATGTTCATCATAGATAAAATCATTAGAAATATTTTTTTTAAGGGGTTTTCCTAGAGTCAACCTTAGACCCCATTCAGACAACTGTATTTTTGCTCCACATCAATACATATTTTTTTGCAGGTTGGATTCTTTCAATGGGGCCGCAAAAAAAAAAAAAAAAAAAAAAAAAAAAAAAAAAAGCATGTGCTGTCCGCACCCTTATGTCAGTTTCACAGCCCCGCAAAAAAGATAGAACACAGCCTATTGTTCATTTTGCAAACATGGACGTCATCTGTATTGTTGGCAATCGGTGTTTTGTAGACCGCAAAATACATACAGTCGTGTAAATGCACCCTAAGGCTGCTTTCACACAGTCCGTGTTTGGTCCGTGATTTCCATTAATGATGAGCCAAAACCAGGAGTAGAGCCTACATACAGATAAGGAGTATTGGAAAGATTTGTTCCTGTTTCTGTGTTTTTGACTCACAGCGACTGATCTGACTAAGTGAAAGTGGCCTAAAGGCTGTATTACTATTATTATTATTCTGATGTAGCAGACGACTGTCAGGAGGGAAGCACTTTGCCATCGCTGCTCCCCATGCTGCATATTGGTTTGCTGGCGGCAGATCGCTATTAGACACCAAATCCATTTTTCATGTCAAAAGATTTTGATTGCCCGAAGTTCCAGCGTTTGCTAGTTCATCAGGCAATAGGCGGCAGTATTACACTGCCAGATGATTGTGAATGCTCGTTAGCGATTGTCTGCTGAAAAATCGGGCAGCGTAATATAGGCTTTAGAATAGCCAATCAATGTTATAGATTGTAGCAGACAGATTCTTGAGAATCCTACCAATCATTCTGTTGATCTGCAGGAGTCCCTATCCTAGCCTATCGGATGGTGTTGAATCTCTGTGTCACCACACAGCCCAGATAGTCCTGCATTTACTATAGAAGATGTTGCACTGTAGTGTGGCAAGCAACACTAACACATTTCACAGGAGAGTACCTATGCTAGCTGGCCAAAACACAATCTGTTCACAGATTAGAAAGCAGATCCAATTAAAGGATTGGTTCAGTGATCCTTATAGGAACAGTAACTTATCAACTAAGGGCTGTATTACACAAACATATTATCTGACAGATTTTCTGACCAATCACAGATCTTTTGTTATACACACCAACTATTGGTCTGATTGGACAGATATTGGTCAGATAATATGTTGGTGTAAAACAGCCGTAAAGATGAGCAAATCGATTCTAACAAATTTATTTGTCTTATCTGCAGGACTTTTTAAAATGTGAAGGGCTGGCCCACAAGGGAAGAAGCGCCTACCTGCCGCTAGACTGACAGGGCCAGACATTTAGCCCAGCCAAGACAATTTCCTGCCTGTGCCACTGCTCCGTTTAGCAAAGCAAAAGCAAAGGCTCAGTTTTGGAGCTGCAACTGCGCTCATCTCTACCCCAAGCCCATTTAAACAGCAAGAAACTGCCCGCCCCCTGCTGATGGCTCCACCTACCTGCCCTGGAGGACTGGTATCTGCTTCCAGAGGCTGCTGTGTCACTAGACAAAGGCATCTGATGTGCTAGCCAATTAATCTAATAGGCATACATTATGGGGGTTACTTATGATAAAAAGTATGCCACCTTTTGTTGCAGATTTGGTTGCAAAGGGGATTTGCACCTGCGACTTTTCCCCACTCACGCCACTTTTCTGAGGTGGCAGAGAAAGGGGGCAGGACGGCCAGCCCCTCTCATTTATTATTTTCTACGTCAGTTTTTGGCATAGAAAATGACTTAAATCTATGCCAGCAAGGGAGCTGGCATAGATTTATGCAAGTCACAAGTCCAGCACCTAAGTTATGTAGAGGCACATCAAGCCCCAATGCAGGGTTAAGACAAACATCTAAACCGCCGGTCTTAATAAATGACCCCATATATGTGTATGCTGTCTGAGAAGACGGCTCCAGTTTCTAAGCAGCAAGGTCCTATGTTTGATGAAAATGTGCTTCCTGATGCATATCATGGATCCTGAATTTGTCAGAATCAGTTCCTTCTGGAGTAAAGAAGTGTGTGTTTCCCAGCAGTTAGTTCACTGTGTGATGAATGATGGAAATGGACTGAGTGCTATTCACCTTCTGCGCTGGATGGAGTACAGCAGGGAACTCATAGTGACCCATAATCTGAAGCCAAAGGGATCAGGAGGGCAAGAAGTGGTTATATGTCTAGACAAGAATGCTGCTGAGCGTGTGGCCAAAAAGAGTAATTATAGACAGCAGTTCACATCCTGCTTTTTCTGGATGAAATAATCCACGGGGGTGGACACTTAAAAGGTTATAAAAATAGTGTAGGATATGCAATTTCTTCCACCCATATAATAATCCCTAAGCAGGAAGAAATATGTTTTTATCAAACTTACTGATTGTAGGTTTCGAAAACAAGAATGTGACACTGTTCTATGAAGACCAACCTATAATCCTTACATACAACTTGTGATATTCTAACTTTGAATGAAGAAATGCAGGCAATTCTTCAACCTATTCAGAGTTATCCACCAAAACATCTTGTAGCACCGAGTTCCTCCGCCTCACTGCTCTTACAGTAAAGAAGCTTTGCCCTCTGAAAATTGTCCCCCCTCTCCGTCTCCCCAACCCTGTTTCGATGATCTGTCTTGTACTGCAATCAACCCATTCCCTTCCAAAAAAAAAAAAACCCTCTCCTGTCTGCAGTTTTACCATTTCTGAACCAGAGCACTGTTCTAGCACATGTGACCACTGAGGGCAGTGATTGGCCATGGTGGTCAGAAGGCCAAGCCACTTCCTGGCAGGGGGAACCGAAGCAGCTGGGAACTGGGCCATGGTGTGAGAATAGCAGGACCGCAAACAGGTGTTTTTTTCTTTTTCTCATTTGGGCATAGGTCCCAAGGATGAGCTTAGTCAGCTTCTGGGCCAGCAACTCCTTTAATTATCTTGGTTGGCCTCCTCTGTACCAGCTCCTGTTCAGCTGTGTCCTTCTCATACACAGGTGCATCTATGGCTTTCCAGATGTATCCCAGGATTTTATTTGTCTTGGCAGCAGCTGTCTGGCGATGGTTGCTAAAGTTGAGTTTACTCTTCACCAATATCACAATTTAGAGCAGAGATTCCATAGTAAGGCATCATGCCGTTGTTGGCCTGTGCTGCGGACTGCAAATTGCGGTCTGCAATGCACAAGCACAGACCATGTGGCGTATTACTTGAATGTGGTCCGCCATCTGCACTGCATGCACTACTTTTTTTGTGGGGCGGAGGCATGGACAGAAGAAGCACTCCGTGGTGGCTCCGTTCCACACTGCAACTTCCAGATTATGGACCCATTCAAGTAAATCAAATACAGTTTATATAAGGAGACTGATACCATATTCACTTCAGTTAGTAAGATGCTTTCTTAGGAAGACACCACTGAAGCGCCTCATACATTTTAAACAGTGAGGGGACATTAGTAAATGTGGTTTCTGTAAAAGGCTGTTACGGTAATATGACCTTTTCAAAATGAAAATTCTGTGCTGAAAAGGAAACCGGATCATCAGAGAACCTTTCTGCAACAAAGGCCTTCTTGTTAAACTAGCCATGGCTTTGTGTTCTAAAGGTGCTCGGTCTATTACCGCAACTAGGTCTGCAGACAGCACTGCCAAGGGGAGGTGGCACTAGATCACTTCTCTCATTCCCATAATATTAGTCACACTTAATATTACAGAAGATACAAAAAAATTATCTAGCTGCATTATATGAGAGGCATGCTGCTCTGCAAGTGCTTCCTGGACAGGAACACCAGGAAGAATATATAGTACTGTATCCATACATCTACAGACAGAACGGGACTTAAGGAGTTATCCTGTGAAAAATATCATTAAGGGGCCCTCATAAAATGCACAACATAAATCCTTCCTCTATGTCAGCCTATTGGCATAAAAATTGTCAATACCTGTGTTTTGTTCTGCTGCAGAATATCAATTCCGCAGAGGAACAGAAAGCAAACAATGTTGTTGCAGATTTTCTGTAGCTGACTGTCTCCATTCATTCCAGTGGAGATGTAATACGCACAAAAATCCGCAAAATAATTCACAAACAAAAACCCATCCTATTCCATTGCGGAAAAATCCGCAATAAAAACCGCAGCATAATCTGCAACAAAAACAATTTTGCAAATCTGCACCTGCAGATTGGTCATCAATATCAGACTGAAAAATCTTGAAAAAATGCTTATATCAGTATAGCGCCACCCACTGTTTCTATTAAACAGCTTTTCAGTAACCACCTCACAAATCTGTTGAGCTGGACAAGCCTGCTTAGCCTTGCCTCTCTCTCTGGTCCTTTGTGTGTGACCAACACAGATGCCAAGGAGACATATGACAGGTCAGCCAGTTTCATAGGTACAAATCTGCTGACAGATGCCCTTTAAGATGGCCGGACCATTGTACAAATCGAGCACTTTTTACCTTTGGTGTCACCCTCTATCTCCTCATAAATTGTAAGCTCTTGTAAGCAGGACTTTCATTCCTCTTGTTTTAATTGTTGGCTTGTTTGCTGCTATGTAATGTATGATTCTGTTTGTACATGAACCCTTTGATTGTAAAGCTATCTCTCTCTCTCTCTATATATATATATATATATATATATATATATATATATATATATATATATATTATTATTATTATTATTATACCTGTAATATAATATACCTGTCAGTGTGAAGTCATGTAATGCATTACCTCACAATACCACTGCTACATGGTAACAATCATTCAGTACAGTTATGCTAGAATTCCTGTTATTCCTCGTCATTCTCTGCTCTTTCCACACATCTTTATTTGCTGGTTTATGAGCATTTGTCACACAGACCATACAGCTATGCGTCTGAGGGTAAATGAAGATGAAAGCTGCGGCCCCACACAGATATAATGTTATAATGTCATCCCACTAAGGCACACCTATACATAGCTTATTATCACTTTCTTTCCTTTCACTATTTATCCGCCGAGTAGAATGGAAAAAAGTTACAGACAGATGCTTTCAATTGAAACTCAGAAACCGTGATACAATACCAAGCTACTACATCCGTCCTCTGGAGGCTGAATTAACCAGGCATATTTCCCAGCACTTCAAAGACACAAGTCATAAGGTTGATTTTAATTAGCTGGATAGACGCGCCACTTCAAAGCCTAAGAGGCATTGGATAATAAGTTATAAAAGAGAAATCTAGCAGAGGACACTTCAATGGCTAGGGAAGCACAGTAAAACTCAGGGAGGTGACACAGCGGCAGTGACAACACCAGGAATTCTACAGCAGAAACAACCAAATATTGTTGCTAAGGAGAACGTACATGAGCTCAAGGGTCTACAACGATATGAAATATTCCAGCTAATTACTACATCATTCTGGCCATGGTAACAGGACACTGTAGGGGAGAGAAATGGAAGCACAAGGATTTCTTTTAGATCCATAATGCATGCTCAAATTATACCGGCACCACACACCCAAGGTACGTGAGCACCTCAACATCACATCCTTAGGTGCTAAAGCTATGGCCACCAACGTGTAGAAGTGCCCTTTGGTTGTTATTATTGTCGCTACCATCTGGGAAACCTTTTCACTGGATTTAAGCACAAGGTTGGGTAATAAGGTCCACCAGGGAATCGGAGGTTCATTTCATATCAAAGGTGATGAATGGTTTGTGGCCAGAGCTCTTCACAGCTTTTTCACACCACTCAGGAAACCATTTGTCACACCTCCGGTTGTCTATGGCTAATTTCAAGCAGATAATAATAAGGTCCTAGCTTTTACCGCACAGTTGGAGGCAAGCCATTCTCTAGAACAGGGATCGGCACTCCAGCTGCTGTGAAACTACAACTCCCAGCATGCACAACTATTTGGCTGTAACTCTCATAGAAGTAAAAAGAGGATCCAGAGAGTTGTAGTTTCAGAACAGCTGGAGTGCTGGGGGTTGATGATCCCTGCTCTATGGATGTAAGCATCCCTGCCAAAACCAGCACACATCAATCATTATGGTCACAGACCAGTAACCCCCCTGAACCACTTCTTACAGTTTTAAAGCAAGAAGAAGATTACCCAGATTTGTGTAACACACCATCCAAAGCTCCACAGTCCAGGTATGACTTTCCAGCAGTCCAGCAGATACAACTGCGTTGCACTTGGCAATCGCAGTCTATAGCCAAAGTTTACTTCAAATCTAAAACGCCACACAAAGTTCATGAGCTTAAAGGGGTTTCCCGAGATTTACACAGGATAGGTCATCAATATCAGATTGTTTGGGTCCGAACCCAACAATCCCGCCAATCAGTTTTTTGAGGAGGCCAGTGCATTCTGTTGAACGCCATGGCCTCCTTGAAGCTTACCAGACACAGAGCTGTACATTGTATAGTGGCTGTGCTTGGTAATTCAGCTCACCCCCATTCACTTGAATGAGACTGAGTTGCACCTAGGCCATGTGACCAACGAATGTGACATCACTGGCCTAGGAAGAGGCCATCATGCGCCACGGCCTCTTCAAACAGCTGAACGGCTGGGCTGCGGCAAATCGGAACCCAATGATCAGATATTGGCTACCTATGCTGAAGATAGGCCATCAAAATCTTAATCTCAGAAAACCCCATTAATTCCAGAAACGAAAGGAAAAATTAAAGGGTTATTCTCATTTTAGACAATGGGGGCATATCGCTAGGATATGCCCCCATTGTCTTATAGGTGCGAGTCCCACCGCTGGGACCCGCACCTATTTCCAGAACGGAGCCCCCGAAGTGAATGAGGGCACACTGCGCATGCGCAGCCGCCCTCCATTCATTTCTATGGGGCCGCCGAAAATAGCCGAGCGCTGGCTCGGCTACTTCCGTCGGCTCCATAGAAATGAATGGGAGCCGACCGCGCATGCACGGCCCGGCTCCCATTCATTCCTATGAGCGGCGCGGGGAGCTGCGCCTGGTGGTGGCCGGACCCCCGGAAACCTGGGGTCCTCCAGGCGCAGCGCTCCCCGCTCCGTTCTGGATATAGGTGCGGGTCCCAGCGGTGGGACCCGCACCTATAAGACAATGGGGGCATATCCTAGCGATATGCCCCCATTGTCTAAGAAGAGAATACCCCTTTAACAAAAAATACATGGCAATCCAGAGATATCTAGATCAGAAGGCACAACTATAAAATGGATTAGTTTAACATTGGTCACAATTCAGCTTCTGCTATCCCCAGCTCCAGTCTGGTGAGAACACCATCGTATTCACAGTACTGCAGATGAGAAGAAAGAAAACAAAGTGGGCTCTGCTGAGGAAACCTGATATATAGGGAACTGTCTTTTTTATGAAATCCATTAGTGGCACCACACATTGGAATTGAACGAGCACCTACATCAGGTCCATGTACACAGCAAATAATATACAGGATTTAAATACAGCAGATAATGAGGGTCAAGATGAAATCCGCAAGAATGAAAGTAAATTATTTCCGCATCACTTTTATTATCCCTGATTTTTCCTCTTCTGTAAAACCTTATTTCTGAGGAACCACACAGTAAGTGGTGCAATGTATGCTTCTTATGCTCCAAATATCTGAACAATTATCAGACCTGCGTGGCCTGGCCGGGCCATTTTCATACTAACTTTTTACCTGCACAGCAACAGCACTTGACAAGGACATCTGTAGCAGGGCAGACATTTGAAGTGCTGACATCCTATGAAAGTACCATGGTGAAAGTCATAAAGGCAAGGGCAGGTGACTATGTGGGCAATAGGGTGCTTGAGTACCCACATCTCCTGGGTTAGTTATAAGGCTTCATAACGTACTGGGACTCCAAATAGGGAATACAATCCAAGTTTAAGGGCTCCGCAAATTTATTATCACTTACCCGTCTTGTATTATCAATAACCTTCTGGTCTGGCTTTCCATAATTGGGAGGATTGGCGTATGGATCATAGCCTAGTTTGGCCAACATTGGGGCAATGACTGGCATATCTCTTAAAACATCTGGCGGTATTTTGCCAACCCATTTTGACAAAGCATCCACGTTGACTGGCTTGATGACTTGATCAGTAGAACGCTCGACCCTGAAAAGAATAAACAGTATTAGCTGAGGTCATCCATCTGAATGGCCAATTCCGAAGACAAAGTACATAGCTGACTGACTCTTTTCACAGCAAAATCAGCTCTTTGCCAGGAGTCCCACAAGGGAGAACCCCTTTTAGCTATTACTGCTACGTTTTATATATAAGGGTAATAAAGTCCCATAACAAATACTCCCTCCTATATTTCTAAATTAGTATTGGGTTACATATTTCTCTCCAGTTAAGGCTACTTTCACACTAGCGTTTTTGCTGGATCTGGCATTACTGATAATACAACCATCTGCATCTGTTATGAATGGATCCGGTTGTATTACCCAAGACGGATCCGTCATGAACACCAGTGAAAGTCAATGGGGGACGGATCCATTTTCTATTGTGTCCATCCCTATTGACTTGCACTGTGAGTCATAGCTAGGGATGAGCGAATCAACTTCCGATGAAACAGCCAAAGTTGATTCGCATAAAACTTCGTACTAATACTGTACAGGGCGGAAGCTCCATACAGTATTAGAATGCATTGGCTCCGATGAGCTGAAGTTATCACTTTGTGAAATCTCGCAGGACTTCACGTAATAACTTCATAAATTCATTTCTATTGTAAAAAAAACATTTCCCGAACTCGGGTTTGGTTCCAAGGTACCACTTGGAATCGAACCCGAGTTTGGGAAATGTTTTTTTACAGTAGAAATGAATTTATGAAGTAAGCGAAGTCTCGCGAGATTTCACAAAGTAATAACTTCGGCTCATCACAGACGATTTTATGCAAATGAAACATCCAAAGTCAATTCGCTCATTCCTAGTCATGACGGATCCGTCTTGCACTGTATCTCAGGACAGAAAGTAAACTGCCGCATGGTTTGCTCTCCAGTATAGGACCACAACCAAACGGAACGGATTGCATTTTGGAGCATTCAGTTCTGTTCAGTTACGCTTTGTCAGCATTGACAACGAATGGGGACAAAAAGGAAGCGTTTTTTTTCCCGGTATTGAGACCCTATGATGGAACTCAATACCGGAAAATATTAACGTTACTGTGAAAGTATCCTAACACGGCAGCTTGTCTGGAGTAATAGTTGTGTGTATGTAACCACAATGTCATAACAATATGACGACGCTCAATACTGTAACATGTCATGTCTTGGACACTACTCTTTTTATGGTCCCATTATTTTCCTTTTAGATGCGGAAAAATTCTGCCCCTGAATAAACCGACATAGGGGTTGGCAATGACTTGACTACTGCTAAGTTGTGTCTTACCGTTTCTGTCATTTCTAACAACGCACCACCTAGAAACTAGGGGTTAGGAACAGCTCTCCTCCTTCAACCTCCACAGTGCATACTGCACATCACAGAGCATGCTCACAACACTGACTATCTACCTGCCATAACGTTCTGCAGCTGCTGTCGCAGCACATCAGGCATCATGTACCGTATATTAAACTGAATGAAAATACAATAGGAATAGGTTTCAGTGTACATTTTAAAGAAGCACTCCAACCAAAATATGTATTCTGTAACCTGTTAGAAAGGTACATTATGTAAATTATAGTAGAGGTAATATTTTGTTTTCTTTTAAAATATTTAACGGGTTTAAAACCAAGAAGAAAAAGAAGCTTAAAGGGGTTCTCCGAGTTATATATATTGATGACCTATCCTCAGGATAGGTCATCAATATCAGATCGGCGGGGGTCCGACACCCAGCACCCACGCTGATCAGCTGTTTGAAGAGGAGGCGCGCGCCCTATCAGCGCGGCCTCCTCTTCACTGTTTACATGCTGGCCGACACAGGGGTAGTGGTGAGTCGGTGTAATTACACCTCACTGCCCCATTCATTTCTATGGGAAGAATCGCTCCCATACAAGTCTATGGAAGCGATTCTATCCATAGAAATAAATGGGGCATTTAGGTGTAATTACACCTACTCACCACTACCCCTGTTACGGCCAGCATGTAAACAATGAAGAGGAGGCAGCGCTGATACGGCGCGCGCCTCCTCTTCAAACAGCTGATCAGCGTGGGTGCTGGGTGTCGGACCCCCGCCGGTCTGATATTGATGACCTATCCTGAGGATAGGTCATCAATATTTATAACTCGGAGAACCCCTTTAAAAAAATGAAAGTAAGATTTACATTGGTGGCTGTATCTGAGTTATCCAATCCCTTCTGATCCTCAGCTATGTCATGTGACCGACACTGACTGACAGCATCTTTTGTGTAGACAGGAAGTCTGTTTCTCTCTTCATTCCTAAGAGAATCGCACTGAGGCTCCCATAGGAATGAACAGAGGAGTAGTAACTTACTTCCTGTCTTGTGTCAGTTGTCGAATCAGTGTCAGTCACATGACATAGCTGAGGATCCCAAGGGGGTGGATAACTCACAGATACAGCCACATGTAAAAATATTATCTTCACTACAAATTGACATTGTGTACCTTTGTAATGGGTCAGAGAATAAAAATTTCTGTGGGAGTGCTTCTTTAAGACGATACATTAGAGGATTTACTCCCTTCCAGACTAATACACAGGTACAGTCTTTTAAAGCGAGTTGTTAGCTAGCGTGTCCCTATATACCATTCCGTCTTTGTCAGCTCAAGACATAATTGGCAGAGAATAGGTAATGATACTTGGCATTCTAGCTTTACCACCACATTCATCTGTTCTTTCTCAACAGATAGCACTAAGTAACAAACATTAGAGTGCTTCTTAAAGTATTTCAACCCATAGGATCTCATGTTTGCATCTGCCTAATATCATGGACAATCGCGTCACAGAATATCACCATTCAATTACGGTAGGTCACCCAAGTGTTTATCCCAATATACAAATTCTATCAGTGAAAGGCCTAGTACATAAAACCTAACCTTTAATAATAAAGGAGACGTGTCAGAAGACTACAGTTTATAGCAGGGATGTTCAACCTGTGGCCCTCCAGCTGTGTCAAAACTACACCTCCCAACATGCCTATACAGGCTACAGCTATCAGCCTACAACAGAGCATGATGAGAGTTGTAGTTTTACAAGATCTGGAGGGCCGCAGGTTAGCCATCCCTGGCTTATAGGCTGGCACCATACACTACAGTCACTGCTTTACAGCTGCCTACAACCATTACCAGCTTCCTATAGAACAAATAAGATCATGTCAATATTAGTTTACTGCTGGAGATACAACTAGAATGAAGAAAAACCTTTGTCCCGTCACTGGATTGAAAACAAGATAAAACTGTAGATTCACAAAGTCTTAAAATCAAGCACAAAACAGTCAAATAACATCAAGTCACTGGCCTTGTATAAAACAGTCCTAAGCTTCAAAGCTACCAAATAATAGAATGGTGTATTGACGGACACATAGTGCAATAAAGCAGCCGCATCTCTACCCCAGCACTGATGAAACTGTACTACATATAATATATAGAATGAAAGGGGTTCTCCAGGTTCAGGGATATAAGCTGTTCTTTATTCCTTGACTAAAGACCACCCCTCTGTGCCAGTGACGTCACCAGGCTCACTGCTTCATTTCACTATGCTAAGGGAAGACTTCCTCCTCGCAGTGACGTCACCAGCACAGATGGGTGGTCTCTAGCGCTGCCAGAGGCGGGTACCATGCTGCTTTGCATAGTTATGTTCACATCTGCATGGGAGGCTCCACATGTGCATCCCTCCAAGATTCTGTTAAAAATGGCGGAAAAAAACTATTTTGTCCTTGTACTTTGTAAAGGAAGCAATACACATCCCGTTATAGAATTCCCCTGGATTTGACGGACACACTGCTTCCATTATTTTTCTTATTCTACTTCTATACAACAGAATGGAAATAATAGGTAGAGATGTGAACACAGCCTTATATTACAGTATCAAACAACAAGGACCAATGGACATGGCTAACTGCACATGAAACAAGCCCAAAACTGAGGATTACAAATAGCGATTAATTAATGAGCGGAAACATAAAAGACGGATTCAAAATGTCATCTGCTTAGCAAGCAACATCAGAGAATCACCGCTAACAAAAAGGGCAATGGCGTCGCTGCTAATGAAGACGTACTAAACTGAATGCTGTACCACAAGCTGTGAGCAGAGGGAACTTCCAACACGTTCTCATGAAGAACAGTCTCAGTGAGGTTCCAAACCTCCACATTTATTATCTCAAAGGAGAACAAAATCTCATTCCAATTACTGTCCTCTCTAAATATGGCACCTTTGCATCATTTATTCGTGCATAAAAATGTTTGTCGGCAGCACATCGCCCCATGTTAAAGGGGATATACAACTATTTGCAACTGATGACCTATGCGAAACCCAGGACCCCCGCCGATCAGCTGTTTGAGAAGTTCCACCTTCTCACTGCTTACCTTAGGCCAGTGACGTCACAACCTTCAGTTTCATGGCCTGGACACTACTTATGTGTCAGAATTTTAGTTGATGGATAGAACACAGGCCATCAATATCCTGAACTTGGAAGCAGAACCAGTCTAGCGAGACAGACATCTATCCATGGAAGTGAACTGTCTGCTTTGCCACCAATCTAAAGGAGGGTTTAGGGGGGCTGACGGCGCGGCCGATTGTCGGGAAGGACGCGTTCCTTCCTGACAGTTGGCTGCTTGCTCAGTATGAGGACAAGGGATGGCTATTGAGATCACCCGTGCCCATTCAGAATCATTGTTTCTGGGCAGCATTGGGTGGTCGGTGGCACATTTAGATGGCCAAATTATCGGGAACAAGTGTTCGACGGTCATTCTCGATAATCTGGACGATTATTGGTTCATCTAAGAGGCCACTTGAACTAACTGAACTAGTAAGGTTGATTTTACATCTGCGTTTTCAAATCTTGTGTTCGGTTCCAGCAGGAGGATAGCCTTCCAGATTTTAATGTACCTAGCATAGCCAGATACTGCCATTCACAGCCGGACACATTGACTATAATGGGATCCGGCATGAGTACCAGGTTATGCCGGAAACCAGACAGATCCCATTATAGCCAATGGAATCTGGCTATGCCGCATATGGTGAAATCTATCAGGATGTTCCTCTGTCAGCCGTGGCCATGTCCGTTCTGCCCCCTATTCTTTTCAGTGGTAGCCAGAGCAGAAGATCTCCAGCAGAATTTCAGCGCAGGTGTCCACAACATAAATAACGCAGTGTGAACGGGTCCTAACTGTCAAAGTTTCTAACAGAAGATAGGGCTGGTGGCATTTGAAAGATGGAACTGGGCATGAGCAACCACCTCAGTGAGATGTAAGGAAAAGAACAAACAAAAATCCAAGAGTAGTCAGATCCAGGTGCGGGTTTGAAAAAGGTGGAATATTTTTTCTGGGACAACCATTTTATTATACAATGTAGCGTGAGTTTTCTTCAATTTACAAGCTTTTAGACTTTAATGTAGGTTATTCGCAGTGGCAGCACTGTCATGTTCACTGCATGTTATTCACTTACACTGAAGGATACGAGAGAGACAAAGGAAGTCATGATGGAAAAATAGGAACCATCAGCAAGTACTTAACGTGAAGTGACAGCTCTAATGTACCTCAGAAAGCCGCATTATTTTCAGATGATATAACAACCGCTTCCAAGCAAACAGTGATGACTAGAAGGTTAATGAGAATATGACAACGGAACAGATGGCACTGCCCAATTGTTATCCAATAACACTTATTTTTAACATCAAGCCATGTGGAAATGGGTAATGGGGTTGAATAAATTTGCTGGGAAAGGCGTTGTCCCATGACAGCTCCTTTACAGCTTCTATTACCTGTAAGAGATGTAGCCAGTACAATATAGAGGACCAGGAATACAACAAGTAGGCAGCGGGTGCCAAGGGAAAACTTGAAATGTGGCCCCACACTACTACCAGCATCCATCTCCATTCTGTCCTGCTGTCTTTTCTCTGTACTCCTGCCGACCCTTTTTTTACTCCACTATACAGGTAGCCCCCCCTTGGCTCCTGCGCCCGATGCATGGTGTCCTGATTGTCCTATACATAAGCGTTACTATCAGGATGAAGTACACTGCTCTCCCGGAGCCACATGTGTATAATATGTAACATGGATACATACAAATGGATCAAATACTGAAGAGAAGTCTATCATAGCACTGCAGAATAGCTGTTTTATATTACCGTATTTTTCACCCAATAAAACACACTTTTCCCCCACAATGGGAAGGGGGGAGTCAGTGTGTCTTATGGGGCGAATACCTATGAGCGATTCCATTACAGAAGTACTCATTAGTACTGTAGGACTAATGAGCTGTGAACGTATAGCTCCTTGTGCTGACAGTACTCACCGCTCCCTGGTCTACTTCTGCCAACACTGTACACTGTGCTGTGACCTGTGCACAGTGTGAGGATGCAGGCGAATTGTGACCTCACACTGTGCGACGTCAGGTCACAGCACAGTGTAGCAGGAAGAGCATTGGATGTCATTAATGGCGAGAGGAGAGGCGAGTTGATTTATTTTTTGGTCTGATTGGGGGGTCTGATCTGAGGTCTGATTGGGGGCCTGATCTGAGGTCTGATTGGGGGCCTGATCTGAGGTCTGATTGGGGGCCTGATCTGAGGTCTGATTGGGGGCCTGATCTGCAGTCTAACATTGGGAGTCTGATCTGAAGTCTGTTTGGGGGTGTTATTAACATTGAGGGTCTGATCTGAGGTCTGATGAAAAATATATATTTTTTCGTATTTCCCTCCTCTAAAACCTAGGTGCATTTTAAAGGGCAAAAAAATACACTAATTATAGGATAATCATTTCAGTGTGAAACAAAGCAAATTACTAGTAAAAAAATATGGTGACTAACCCTGTCTAGTATGCTGCAGCACTAAGTATAAGATCTAGCCATCCTCCCAGTTATCAGAGTCTTGACGTCGGTTGAGCCATATAGGCTATGTAAAACTCTTCCTGCAGTAAATGCCACTGTGTTGCTACTCATGGTGCTGGGAACCACTATGTGGCCACTCTCAGTGGTGTGACAATATGACAACCATGCATAGTAGGATCACAGTAATGCCCAGATAGATGTATTCTTGTACTAATGGCAGTACAATATGCCACATGGCACTACCCATGTTTGGGATAGCACTACTTTGCCCCTTGGTGCAGTTGCTGTGCAGTCACACATTATTTCTTAAGCATGAACCTGGGGATGTGGAAAACACATTGAGGCGGTTGTACACGCAGGCACTCCTGCTGCAGTTGTAGCTCCAGCTCCAAAGAATGTTAAGTGATTCCAATTTGCAAATTCACACAGACGTGTAAAGCATCACCAGCGAGGCGTTGCCAAATGACTAATTACCAGTTACTTTCGCAGGATATGACTCTGCCAACTAGGTGGCAAGTGCTGATAAAACGCCAAGTCACAGCACAGCCTGGGTTTTATGCATAGAACCCACATCTGCTTGCATGGCACAGATCTATAGCTGTCCTTAGTTTCCATTACTATAGCCACCCCCATAGCCTTACCTCATGTAAACTGCCCAGCTCACATCCTTCATCTCTCCTTGTAGGGCCCCCGGCATTCCACCCACAACTATGCAGCTCATATTCAATGGAGCAAAGTGGTTGTCAGTGCAGAAACCACCACCACAACAACCAGTGTACTGTATATTATACCCGCAGCATCAACCCTGAATAATCACTTACAGTAGCACTGACTTCCCTAACAATCTCTTTCAGGAGTTACATGGTTACTTTTCACAAGCTCCAGGAAGGCAGAGCAAGCCTCCTGTCTACTATTCACTTACTCCCTGTCACTTCTATAACACCAACATATACCACAGCGCTGAAAAGAGATCAGAATCACTTTCCCTGTCTCTTTTTGGTGCAAAGCTGATGCAGTATTGCCACAGATTTCACCTATGAATTGAAAAGGCTGAAATCTGCACAAAGAATTGACATGCTGAGGATTTGACATGGCAGGAAAAAGCAATGTATACATGAGATTTGTGAGATCTCCTACTCTTCTTTGCTACTGTATTCTACTCACCCTTACAGTTCTGGAATGTGTTAGATAACACTGACATAATGCGGTTAGTGTTATCCAAAACATTCCAGAACTGTAAGGGTTACATAGAATCATAAATCAGTATAATGCTATGTGACCCCGTTCAGTGCCGGGAGTTCAGGACACGACCCGCGATGCGGGAGACGTGCGATCAGACAGATGGTCAGTGAAAAACAATGCTCATGTGCATATACCCTTTGAATTGAATTGGTCAGTGTTCAGTCTGGATGCAGGCCATTGTAAAAAATAGACCGCATGCAGATAGAAACATTGCCCACATTGAAATCAGCTTTAGGCTGGTGAAAAATAGACCTACAGTGGGTAAGGGGAAAAAAAAAAAACACCTTGCCATTTATCATGTAAAAAATAATCATAATTGGTATGATCTCCATAAACTTCTGATCTTTTGAAATATCTCACATTGTTTATCCCACATAGTGAATGCTGTAAAAAGAAAAAAAAACAAAAAACAACGCAGAATTGCTGGGGGTTGTCACCTCGCCTACCAAAACAATAAGTTATCAAATCAGCATGTACCCCAAAACGGTAGCAAAAAAATAAATAAAATGTGCCCCACCCCCTCAAAAAAAAAAAAAAAGAAAAAAAAAGTTTTCACACAGCTTAATGGACAGAAAAATAGAAAGTTGGCAAGTTGGCTTCCGGTACCATCTCTATGCTGATGACATGCAACTATACACTTCATCCCCTGACATCACCCCTGCCTTACTCCAAAACACCTTCAACTGTCTGGCAGCTGTCTCTAACATCATGTCTTCTCTGTATCTAAAACTGAACCTCTCAAACACTGAACTTCTTGTCTTTCCCCATCTACTAACCCCCCTAAACTTGATATTTCAATTTCGGTCTATGGTACTATCATAACTCCAGAGCAACGTGCCTGCTGTCTCGGGGCCACATTTGGCTCTGATCTTTCCTTTGTTCCCCATATTCAATCACTTACACGCTCTTGTCGTCTGCACCTCAAGAATATCGCCAGAATCCGCCCTTACTGTGGAAACCACAAAAACTCTTGTTGTTTCCTTGATTCACTCTCGTCTTGACTACTGCAACGCATTACTAATCGGTCTCCCTCTCTCTAAACTCTCCTCCCTTCAGTCCGTCCTAAATGCTGCTGCCAGGCTCATCTATCTGTCCAACCGCTACACTGATGCTACTTGTCTGTGCCAGTCACTTCACTGGTTGCCCATCCACCACAGAATACAGTTCAAACTTCTCACCCTCACCCACAAAGCTCTCCACAGTGCTGCCCCTCCATACATCTCTTCCCTCGTGTCCGTCTACCACCCTACTCGTGCTCTCAGTTCTGTTAGTGCCCAAGATTAATATCCTCCATAATTTGTACCTCTCACTCCCGTCTTCAAGACCTTTCTCCAGCTGCACCTACTCTCTGGAATGCTCTGCCCAAGAATATCAGGTCAATTCACAACTTCCCTACCTTCAAACGTGTCCTAAAAACACATCTTTTCAGGCAGGCTTATCAAGTTTCCTAAACTGACTATTCCCCGAGTAAACCTCTTCCCCACCAACTCCTCTGGCCTTAACTCAATCCTCTAATAGTCCCAAATCCGAAGCAGATCGTCCAGCACCACTCCTTTCAGGTCAATAATGGTTCGAATCCTAATTATCACAATCAACTACCTTATGTGTCGTCACCTCCAATTCCTCATAGATTGTAAGCTCTTGTGAGCAAGGCCCTGACCCTGTTTCCGTTGTATATTAGTCAGTTACTTTTGTTTTGTACATGAACCCTATGAATTTGTAAAGCGCTGCGGAATATGCTGGCGCTATAGAAATAAATATTATTATTATGGGTCTCAGAGTATTGTGACAAAAAGCATTTTTTTATTTTGTAAAAGTAATAAAACTATTCTAAAAACTTCAATATGCCCTCATACAGCCATGAGGATGGAAAGAAAAGCGAAGACTCCTCGTAGGTGGAGAGGGAAAAAAACTAAATGGAAAACATTAAAACTGGTTGTGTTGGGTTAATGCTTAGATTATGAAATCTGAATATTGCTGTAGTTTAACAGATATTTTACCGTTGACAACGAGGGGGGGGGGGGGGCATCTTTTAAAGGTTACACTGACATTCTTAGCTGTCCAGCTCTATACAGAAACGTGATACAAGACTTAATGGCCTGCATTTTGAACAAGAGGCTTGAATGCCTGTGTGTCTGATGAATGCCGGGCTCCTTCCCCCCACTAATCTCGGGGACAATCTTCTGGCATCGTACTATGCAGATCTTATTTCTGATCGGAGACACTGTTACATCTTAGTTACAATATGTTCAGCTGTAAAATACAAATGCTTCAGGGGGCCTGCAAATCACCATGATGGGGGGCTGCCAAAATAAACAGTACAGAAATAAGGGACGATTGTGAAAAATACCATACATGTATATATGAAAAACTGCAGACAAAACTCAGAGCTTTATCAGTTATACAACAACTTAAAAACTTTGTTCAATTTTGTTAAAAAAAAAAAAAAAAAAACAATAGCTCAACACCACTATGGGGACAAAGCAGTAGAGCTGCAGGGACGGGTTACTCGATACAAGTACTACACATACAGCTCACCCTGCACTTAAAGTGGCACTGTACTTTCAGTAAACTTTTGATATGTCATATGGAGTCAGGACATATCAGAAGTTCAGATCTGCGATGGTCTGAGTGCTGAGACCTCCACCGTTCTGTAGAATTAAGGAAGACAAGTGCTCACTTAGCACACTCTCTCCTCACTGCACTAGATGGGCCCACAGACTTTCTACTGAGTCAGTCTCGCTTCCTCTCCTGCAGCAAGGAGAGAGCAAGTGCCTCCCTCCCCTAGTTCTAGAGATCTGTGGGGGTATCAGCGCTCACACCCACTACCAATCTAAACTTTTGATATGTCCCTATGACATATCAAACATTTACCAAAAGTGTTTGGTAGGGCCAATTCACACGTCTGTATGAACGGGTCCGTACCCGTTCTGCAACTGCGGACAAGAATAGGCATTTCCTATGAAAGTAGAGGCTATGTGCGGTCAGCAAATTGCGGAACGCACATGGGTCGGTATCTGGGTTTTGCGGATCCGCAATTTGCGGAGCGCAAAACACATAGGGCCATCTGAATGAGCCCTTCCTGTGTGGAAAATCAAACCTTGACACCCAAAGCGTTTCTGCACACTTCGTTGTCTTTGTGCAGTGGTGCATACAACAACTGCAGCACTGTTGGGTGCCAGAACCTTTAAAGTAATCGCACTGCATAGCGGAAAGGGGCTAACAACTACCTGTGTTGGCTCGTAGGCAGTCAAGTTTGGATTTTCCACATGGTAACAAAAGCATAGTCCAGTGCAGAGACAGTAGTTTGTGTAGCAAAAGTATTAAGCAAGGATACTTAGTACACTTGAGTGCAGGGACAACTGTATGTGTAGTATTTGTATCGAGCTGGAAATAACTTACAACCAGTTCCCTGCTGTTAGCCTGTTTGACTCCATAGTGGTCTTGAATCTATTGGATTTTTTATGTAAAAAAAAAAAAAAAAAATTTGAATAAAGTTTAGGTTGTTCTCTTCAGTCCGGATACTGTTTGGAAACTCACCTCTCTACCCAGAGTACCTGTATCGTTACACAATGTCATCGGACATCAATATATGTGTCTATAATGTCTCAGAGCACGCTTCAGGCCTAAGCTCTTTATAAGTGAGCTCCGCTTTACGTCATACTCTGGGCTTTCTACCCATACCAACAATAGTCCATATTCCAGTTTGCCAGTCAGGTTTGGCTCTGGTCACTATGGGCGCAAGGCTAGAGATTCAACCTTTTCACTATAGGTGAACCGTTATCAATGACATGTTTGATGATCACAAACACAAAAGCTACAACCAGTAACAGAAAAGCTGCAAATGAATAAAAAGAAAAAACTATGTTCAAACTCCAAGAAGACTGTCCATAATGTCAGTGGAAAAAGGTCTTCTGCATGGGGTGGTCCTTTCAAAGAAGATTACAATATACAGAGAAGAATTAAAAAAAAAAAATCGGTTGCAAAAAAAATTCTGGTCTACATGGTCCGCAATATGGACATACACAGGGTCATGGCTACAATACAACGAATACTTACTTGGACAGGGATACACCTCCAGCTTTGCCAATCATCTCCTCATGGTGTAGCACAGCATCATTCCATGGAATCATGAGAAATTTCAGTAATGTTTTCATCCACCGCTCTGGATGTAGAACCAGCTGTTCATAATGCACCATCATGCACCGTTCGTAGCCCACCTCAATGCACTGATTATACATGGTCTCTATGGCCCGGTTCCACTTGGTTAAGCAATCTCTATAGCTATTCAGATCAAAGCCAGCTATAGTAACTTTTCGAGATATCATCGAGTGCACTGAAGCGCGGCCGTCTCTCACCATCAAGACAAATTTGGCATTGGGAAATATTTTGGCTAAATAAGAGAGCGATTTTAAAGCAAACGGATCTTTATTACATAGGTACGGTGCCGGTTCCCCATGCTTCACTATTATTTCCAGTAAAAAAGCCTGCATGGCTGCGTCCAGCACTTCATCCGTAACACCGGCCTCATCTAAACGTATCTTTTCTTTGCTGGATCGTGCCCACATCTGTTTGACAGCCAAGATTCGCGGAATAACTCTTGTCTCTTCCCCACATCGAATCTCAGGGTGGGCATCAAGCATGGCACGCATTAGTGTAGTTCCACTGCGAGGTACTCCCCCAATAAATATTAATGGCATGTCCTTGTTATACGCAACACTAGAATTTGCTCTTTGCTCAGTTCTTACTGTTGCTTTCGGGCTTTCCATTTTGACAGGCTGACTGCGGTCCTCTATTCGATGGTGGCACTCCATCGCGTGTTGACCTAAGTAGAAGACAGTCACTGAGCTTATCACTAGGCAGGCCAGCAGCAGGTTTTGCTTTAGTTTCCCAATCATTTTGACAACCAACATGGGACAGATGGAATCGGTGCTGTTTTTATTTACAACGGCATGCCAATTAGATCCTACTCCGAAAAGGTGAGCGCCATCTGCAGAACAAGAAATAAACTCACATTATTATAGCAAAAACAGACAGAGTGTGGCTGGCTAGATGACACAATCCGCGTGATGCAGCCAACCACCAACGAAAGAATAAAATACAGTAAAAATAACCATCTGGAATAAGATTCCACAAAAAAAAACTAAAAAAACAAAACTGAAATAAAATTAAAACCATACTATGCAGTGCTTATACAGTAATGAAAGAGCAGGGCAAATCTACATTGTTACTGAGTTACTAGTAATTGATAGCAAGCTGGGAGAACTATACTCTGGAACACATCAGACACTACAGTCATCATTCATTTATGACAAGTCAATGATAAATATGACAAGAGTCTCAATGGGGGGGCTGGCATACATACTCTTCCATAACTCCCACTGGTTTCTCTGAAGGTTCACCATGCATGGGCAGTCATTTGACCGGTTTGCTCTCAACACATGTAGGGGGGTTATAACTGGTGAAGTCTGGTTGGCAACTTTTAAAAGCTATATTCTGCTATCTCTAGCAGTTCCCTGGAGAATGAATGGAGAAGCACTGACCTACTCAACCTGCTGCTCCGTTCTGGTGGTCGGACCCCCACTGATTAGATACTTACCTCCTATCTTGTGGATACATTATAAGTTTTATAAGTAACTTGTTTAGATATACATAAAACATAGATTATATTATAACTAGAGTAATAACTTTTGATGCAAGATTAAAAAAAAGTAAAAACAAAAAAAAAAAAAATAAAGTAATAAAATTGATATCTTACCATTGTTTATATCACAATCAGTTATTATAAAAGAAGTTTCTATAGACAGCGCATTGAAGACTGACCAAAGACCCGCTAGATGAGAACGGAGGACGCAAGTGGATGTGACAGGCGAAGAGTGAATCAGCCCTTCAGTGGATTACCTCACCAGAGTTTATGTATCATCATCACAAAGTAGCAGCAGCAACCACCGCTCCAGAGCACAATTCTATTATCATGTAGTGACGCACATTGGCGGTATTTATAGATTCTTCCACTCTGTGGAGAAGGTCAGTGTGCAATGGCTGGGACCAATCATGGCTTATAAGTAGCCTCTCTCACTGACAATTAAGAAAGCTGCAATTGATTTTTAGATAGAGACTGAAATTTGAGGGAATCGCTGTGTTTACTATACTAATACCACCGGAGAGAACACATTTAAGTGCTCTGTACATAGCAGTCATCATTTGTCCCCGAGAGACCAAGGTACCTGTTATGGGTACAGATTATGGGGCACTTGGTAAGCGGTCAGTAGAACTGCACTCTCCTGAGGCCATCACAGGAGATTTACAGCAGTATCCTATTTGTTTTAAAAGACTCAGGACAGTGGGACTTCCTGTATAAAGATAAAAGACTATGGGGGAGATTTATCAACGGATGTAAAAGTAGAACTGGCTTAGTTGTCCACAGCAACCAATTAGATTCCACCTTTCATTTTTCACAGCTCCACTGGAAAATGAAAGGTGGAATCTGATTGGTTGCTATAGGCAACTAAGCCAGTTCTACTTTACACAAGTTTAATAAATCTTCCCCTATTTCTCAAACATCAATCTCTGCAGTACTGCTGTCATAGGGTATGCACATGCTTATGACTGCTCTGTGTGACTTACCATAAAAATGCTAATGTCACATGTAAAGTAATACTTCTAGGCAAATATTCAGTAACCCATCAGAACAATGAATACAGAATACAGCAACACCTCTAACTCCATAACATTTCACATATTTTCTGATCAACCAAAATGCTGGCCCCTGTACTTACCGAATATCCCATCTAGATGACTGCAACAACCTACTGTTACCTACTGACAGACTAACATCCCATCAATGCAGCCCAAACTATTCTGCTGGACTTATCAACCTCGCCCCTCATTCTCTGAACTGTGTACAACTGGCTACTGCCAACACTTCCTCACTACGTTCCAGATACTCTCCACATATGACCTGCATTCTGCCAAGGACCTCTGTTTCAACCATCTCCTCACAGTCTAAAATCTTGGGCACCAACAATACACTCTTTCTTCCGCATGCCATCAATTTACGTTAAACCCACCAAAGATCGTCCTGTCACACATTGGCATGTAAATGTTTGCAGCATGTTATGTAATACTCAGTTACTCTCCCAGCTGCATCCATTTCATCTCAAAGCTCCAGTGCTATTTTCTAGGTGTCCATATTCAGATGCTCCCTAATTTACTGCGCTTATTAGTCTGGAAATACACGTGCAGTTTTTTTTAGCCAAAACCACAACTTGATCCAGCAGAAAGGAGAAGTATAAGCCATTTCTTTATATATCTGCTGCATGTGCACCTCCAGCCCATAGGTGCTCGTACTGGGTGTGACATCTAGGAGGTCTTAAGGCAGCCATACTCGTTCAATAGCTGTGAGCCCAAAAGATGGTTTGGCCTACAGCTCTCTCTCGTCTCCCTTCTGTTCCCCCATAACATATATTTTTGGTTCACCAAACTTGTATTCAATGAGAAGAGAGCACTAGGCAGACACCTCTGTTGGTGGCTTTCCACCTTTGAGAACAAAAAGATTGGGCAAAAATATTCCCTTCCTCCGCCAACATAATCTGTTGGGGGAGAGTCAGGAGCTTCCCACCCACATTAGACTTTCAGCCACATACTAATGGGTGTGGGGCCTTTTAGAGAATATTTTATTGACTACTGACATAAAGATCTATAACGATTGGTCCTTTTACATGGACAGATCAGACCAATTACCAGGAATGTTTAGTACGTTCCTGATCATTACTTAAAACATGTCCATGTAAAAGGACTATATGGAGAGGAGCAGGACAGTATATGAGACTCATGACAAAGAGCTCTACTTGAATGCTTTCAAAGTTTATTCAGGTAGGACACAAAGTTAGAAATAATAAGACACAGAAGTCAGTAATTTGTGCTTTTTACCAGAACTATAGACTTTGCAGAAGAAATATCAGCAGAGAAGATAAAAGGACACAGAGCACTGTAATTACAATGCCGTCTTTACATAGCATTTCTTAATTTAAGGGCATAAGTCTAGACTTTGGGCTTTATGGTTTATACCAACATTTGGCATTAGCAGCAGGTTAAATGTGACCAGGAAATGAAAAGGGTTTCCTAACACTTTGAATGGAGAGACAGGGCACATGCCGGACCACTACTGCATTCAAACCAGAGATAGGATCCCCATTCCTGTAATCGCCAGGGTCCCAGTGGTTGGACCCTCACCAATCAGTCACATATCACCTATCCTGGGTTTTTGTTTTTGATGTTTCGGGGGTTTGTGATTGGGTAGTAATATCACATTATCTTCCCGCCATCTAGAATTTCTTAGGACACATAAATAAGGCATTGTGTATAGGACCACTGGAAAACTCTTCACATCATAAATCCTTCACCCTGACACAGATAATCAATATGATGATAAAGTACAGACAATCAGCTCACACTCCTGAAGTTGTCAGTATTATTCAGGCTGAACTGTAGACACATGCTTATTCCCGTAGCTTTCCGGTACAGACCTGGGAAACACATTAGCCGCTTGCACATAAAATGTGAAGTATTTTTACATTTTCTTTTTATAAACTAGATAAGGCCACAAAACCACATATTGATCTGTTTGCCTGAGAAATCGAAGCCTAGTGTCTGCCTCCTCCTCCTCTATTCATTCAGCAACATATGTGCTAACATCTGATCACTAAACAGCCAAATAAACTCATTAGGACGTCTCCGCTGGGAAAAGTACACAGGAAACCCATCTCGCTCCATATCCACAAATGTTAACTGCAGTGTGTCAGCCATGTAGTTAGAAGTGGTCAATACAACTTCTCATTTTTATACAGTAAAAGGTTAGCTTATCTCCTATTTTCTAAAAACTGTCATTGGACAAAATAAAACAGGAGACATATACCTTTTTCCTTCTTTAGTATCCACTATCGAGTGGCAAGCTTAAAGGGGTTGTGAAAGAATGGGGAAGGGTTTTGGCAAAAGACACACACAAACTTGGCCGGACCTGTAAAGAAAAGATCAATTACCTGCTTCCCAATGGCCACTCCCCAGTCCTCCTTCTCCAGACTTTTGATGCTCCGCTGGTCTCCCTCGATGTCAATGATGTCGAGGCGGAGGTGGCCAGCTGCCCTTACGTCATTAAAACAAATGGTCACATGACAAAAGAGGATCCAGGCTCTGCTGCGGCCAATGAATAGGTGCAGTGATGTCAAACCGGATGTTGACATTAAGGGATCCCAGCAGAACATTGGAGCCCTGGAGGAGAATGATCGGAGAGCCTGCTCCAAGAAGCAGGTAAGTACCGTAATCTTTCTTTTATAGGTCCAGTTAAGTGGGATGGGAAAATTCCTTAACACCTTAAAGGGAGTCTGTCACCTCATTTTCACCAATATAACCAAGAGCACTGCCCCACAGAAGATTGCAGACACGTTTCGGACATACATGTGTGCAATTTGTGCCTTTATTTCATGTCCAGGAAAAACACTTTTATTCTGCTTTAAAACAGCTCCCAAGTGCCCAGCTGAAAGTGAAAGGAAAAACAGCTTTCTCTCCCGACTCAATTTCTAACGGCCTTATCTTCTGATATAGTGAATATAATGCTCTGGTATCATTTGAAAGGTTGGAATGCCAGCTTTCAAACAAGATCAGGATAGGCAAGGCAAGGATATGAGCAGCTAAAGCAGCCCTCCCCTCTTCAGTCTGGTTTGCTTTGAGCACTTGCAGCAGCAGAGCTGGCCACTTGGGAGCTGTTTTCCAGCAGAATAAAAGTGCTTTTTCTGGACATGTAATACAGACACAAAGTGCACACAGGTATGTCTGGGATGTGTCTGCAATCTTCTGTGGGGCAGCGCTCTTAGTTATATTGGTGAAAAACAGGTGAAAGACTCAATCTAATGTGCAGAGGGGGTTACCAGACCCTCCCCCAACGACAGATATTCGGGAAAAGAAAGAAAGCTGACTTTTAGATTTCAGTATGATTGATCCTTCTGTCCTCAATTCCCCCATTTAGAACACACACAGTAGGCCGAACCAAGTATGCATGAGTAGGAGAGGTGGGTTAAGTCTAGAGGAACAGCTTGGTCAGATAAGAGTTTTCAAAACTTATAGTTATGGACTGCATCAAACTGCACAGTGTATAGGGTAGAATTTATAGAATTCGACAATTAGTTCACCTTAGCAAGATTCAGGGCAACACACTGGGATAGCAAATATTATTGGTGTGGCCACAATGCTCTCAGCTATACAGACTGGATTGTGAAATTAAGTAAACCATAAACAGCAAGATGTCAACCCAACTGTAAATGCAGCCATATTATGGTCATATGAAACTCTGGACCTACAAAAGACTGGTTACAGATATTACACAAATTCACAAAAACAAGAATTCTGACACATAAAAAAGTGCATCCACATGACAAAGTGCAAAGCATGGAAGCATGCCTGAAGCTAGACGTAGCTCATAAGGGGCCTTCAAAAGGCTTCTAAGAAGAAGTGAATAATCTTAGGAGAGTCATTCCGTCTGGAAAATGGCCAAAGCAGAGGAGCGATCAGAGCCAACATCTAGTGCTCTGTTCTGTTACAATTAATCATATGGGATGTGAGGACACTACAGTTGCCAATATGTTCTCAGGGATTTACATGCATGGCTAAGGTGCAATCATTCGAGAACGCTGCTTGATGACATCCCTATTGTAAGATGGTATAAAAGGGAAATGACATTCGTATACAAGTAAATTTCACGGGGTATAGGAATAGGATAAACAGCAACTACACAACATTACAGTGCATGATGGAAAAGTTGTAGAATAATGGAAATCACAGGACTGATAAGACATGTTATTGATATGCAAAAGATAAAAAGTGGAAATAAAATATTGAAAACATCTCAATTTATTCAGTATCATGTGTGAGAGCCATATGCAGATTATAGAGGTTATAAATGATTCTGAGGAATGTTCTGCCATACTGAATGCATCTGGGCACAAAAATCATCAAGATCTGCTACTGGCAGCTGCCTTTACAATTGCCAATCAAAGAAGTCCCAGATGTGCTCAAGGGAAGACAAGTCTGGAGACGCTGCAGGCCATGGTAGCGTGTTTAGGCCATGCAGGCGGCTCACAGTAGCACGAGCAACATGCAGCCTGGCCTTGTCCTGTTAATAAATGATTCTCAATGCACTATGGAAAAATGGTTGGAAATCAATGTAACACTGAGCTGTTTAGTGTACCTGAAATGAAGACTGGGGGGCTGTCTAGCGTACATTATGCCACCCCACACCAGTAGGAGTAGACTTGTGTGACGTTCCCACGTTAAGGCATCTTCATGGCGTTGCTGATGTGGTCACCAGACCAATCTCCAGCTATCTTTGCATTAGTAACAAAAAGAGGAAAGGCC
The DNA here is from genome assembly GCA_900303285.1 of Rhinella marina. NCBI lineage: Eukaryota > Metazoa > Chordata > Amphibia > Anura > Bufonidae > Rhinella > Rhinella marina. Next base: position 221,284 of record ONZH01028970.1, read on the forward strand.
TCCGTTCCAGCTTCCATTGCTGTCTTGCTGTGCACCATGATAGCCTTTGAGAGCGGTGGTGTGAGGTTAACGGAACTCCTATAGTTGGACGTCATATCCCAGTGTTGTGTAAAACACCTTCTGATGGTTTGTGTAGACAGTATTTGCCACCCTAGAATTGGGATGTGACATCCCATTTTACTTGCAGTACAGAATACATCACTACAAGGCATTCTTCTAACCAGAGGATCCATCCATCATTTCAGTTCGTCTTTGTTCTTCCAAACACCGGGACACGTAGCGTTGAACAGTGCATCTCAGCCTAGGCCCATAGTGATCTGCCAGAGTGATAAACCAAGGTCTCTCAGTTCAAGGATTCTGTCCCTCTCAGTTTGTGACATGTGGCTTCACAACGTATATTTTTTTTTTTTACAATGATTCTCTATGGTGAACAGATGCCACTGTATGGTATCAGTCTGAGGCATCCATTTAACGTATATGGGAAAACCCAGCCTAACTGGAAACTCGACCAACTGTATGCATCACACAATCATCCTACATGACGTGATCTGATTTTTCAGGTTTCATGTCACTAAAAACTTTGCTTTGAATCTGACTTGCGGCTTATCCTTTGTGGTGTTGCAATTTCAATGTTGAGGAGTGTACATAATGGAATATCCTGGTGATATCCGCTGTGGCATTATTAGTCACCATAAGCAAGAACACACTAGAAATAGTCCAGAGAAATGGGAGGAAGTGGACATCATAAAGATGTTATTCATGTTCTCATTTTCCCAAATGGTATATTGCCTTATCTTCACTCTTATTATCCAAACTGCATAATAGTATTTTTTCAATTTTGCAACTTCTAAAAAAGACATATAGGTGATAGATTACTGTATGTTCCTTGTACCGCACATGCCCACAGTGCTGAACAGTATAGGCTGGACAAAGGTCACCAGTAGTGAATAAGCATTTTTCATGTGGTCGTGGGTTTCCTCTGTGTGCTTCTGTTTCCGACTAGTTTAAAAAAAAAAAAAAAAACATATACTGGTAGATTATTTGACCCTTGTGCATGTATAGGAAAATTAGACTGTGAGCCCCATTGGGGTCGGGGAGTGAAAGGTGACAATCCCTGCTGCAGGTATAGAAGCAACCAGAAATAAAGAATACATTCAAAAAGAGGTTGTCCTCTTCTCTGAGTTTTTTCTATTTCTGGCACAGGTTTTTCTCTCTGCACAGAAATGCTAAGCCCTAGGGATGCTAGAAGCCTTCATTTATAGAGTTTAATCCAGCCAATAGTCAAAATGTTTCTACAGGTAAGGTATAATAGGGTTCAGCTTTCTCGTCTCCTAGACCTATAGCTGACAATTCATCCAGGACCATCTCGCAAATTTGTAGTTTATGTTCCCTGGCTCTTCTCCATCCTGCCCTTCATGACAAACAGTGTGATCCCTCCCATTTTCATTCATCTTCAGTTTCTTACTGGGTGTAGCCAGGCTCATACAGCACAAGACGAGCAGAGACACAGAGGAATCTACCAAGCTACAGTTCTATGGTGACTCCATGGAGGAGGAAAGTCTTAGCAGGGCTCTACATAGAAAATTCCTAATAATTAGCAGATCTTACAGGCTAGAATATTATATACCCAGCTTATACTATATACCCATTTTTTTTTCTACAGCCTGAAACATATATCCTGTACCTAGACGGAAGACTTCACTGGAAGTCTACTTTATTATCATGCAGAATTAAAACAGAGGTTATACGTAGATCTTCATGTTTAGGACATGACTGACAGTATTCTTAAGTGAAGTCAAGGTACAATGAAAAGCTAATATAATTAGGTTATACCTAATAACCAAAAACATTCTTCATAATTAAACCCCTTATGACCAAAAATACCTGTACAGTATTTGGTCCTCAGCTTTAATTCGGAACACTGTACGCATGTACAGTGCACAAATAAAACTCCTGAAATCCAACAGAATCAGGTCGGTCCCTGGCTGTCAGCTGAATGAGCACTTGCTCTATTCAACCAGGCAATCAGGAGATTGCTGGGTATCTCGGGGCACACAAGAGCTGCAGGGTCTTAGCACACCCTGATCAGCTGTTTCAATGATAAGCTTGTTTATTACACTGCTCGTCATCTTGGAAGCGAGTGTAATTACAAGTACTCACTCCATTACAGTATGCTACCACTCTAAGGCTACTTTCACACTAGCGTTTTAAAATTCCGGTATTGAGTTCCGTCATAGGGGCTCAATACCGGAATAAAACACTTCAGTTTTGTCCCCATTCATTGTCAATGGGGACAAAACTGAACTGAAGACAACGGAATGCTCCTGAAAGCATTCCGTTCCGTCTCCAGACCGGAGAGCAAACCGCAGCATGCTGCGGTTTGCTCTCCGGTCCAGGCATCCGCACCAAGACGGATCCGGAATGACCCCCAATGCAAGACAATGGGGGCGGATCCGTCTGGTGTGACCACAATGGTAACCGGATCCGCCCTCCATTGACTTTCAATGGAGTTCATGACGGATCCGTCACCACATACACACAATACATACATACAGACATAGACATACACATAAACAAACATAAACAGAGGGCCACTGTTGCAGAGCAAATACAAGGTGGCCAGGATGGCTCTCTATGGGTCTCTATGCATGTTCCCAGGTTCCAGCCAACACATAGACCAGCGCTTTTTCCTATAGTGTGCAAGCATAGCCACTGCTGCTGGATGCAGGATGGTCAAAAACCCTGGAAATGAGCAGTGTATAATATGATGGAAAAATTAATCCAGCTAGCAAAGGAGGTAATATGGACAATCACAATACATTAGTAAGTGGCTTTTATTAACTCTCTCTAGATGATAAATGACATTTGCTGAAGTGAGACACGCCTTTAAAGGGCTTTTAATGCCTGGTTATTAGGGGGTTAATAACTTTAATGCTTCATCTATGACTAGTCACAGTAAAACCACTATAAAAGAGGACGTACAACATTCGAGCTAGCAGAAACTCCTCTAAACCACAACACAGTACTTCTCACACAGCACTAAGCTTACTCAGTTTTTCCAGGAATGTAACTGTCATTAACACCAGCAAATTCACATCCACAGAAATCCTCCTGGAAGTGCAGCAGACAATAAACCAAGATGACTGCGTGGCAGAGATGTGGAATATACACCAAGGACTGTCCTCGCAGAAATAATATTCTGTTTAGACATTCTTCCCAACCTAAAACAGATTTGATCAGGACCAGCTGTCCCCATGGCAAGGAGAACTAGATGATCAGCACATATTCTAATGAACTGGAAAGCACCGCAGCATGCAAGGGAGACTAGAGGAGTGAAGAGCATCACTGGTAGTAGCCAGTAACACTAGTATTTGCCTACCGAACTCCTCTTTTCGCTTTGGGTCATGTCCATGACTAGATTATTCCCACAGAATCTTTTCTGTTACAGGAGTCCTGCTCGTATTGTGTCCCAAAAACTATACATGTAAACACCCTAACGACTCCCCCGGTTCCCAAGCCTGCAGTCTGCTCCATTGTTGCCACTCATCCTATATTAGCCTATCTGGTTTTGCAATTTTCAGCATCAATGACATCACTTCTATATCTGAGGTGTGCAATCCATCACGTCTCATGTGACATTTTCCTCTGGGTTGGTTCCCTATCCCGATGACATCACTTCTATATCTGAGGTGTGCAATCCATCACATCTCATGTGACATTTTCCTCTAGGTTGGTTCCCTATCCCGATGACATCACTTCTACATCTGAGGTGTGCACTCCATCACGTCTCATGTGACATTTTCCTCTGGGTTGGTTCCCTATCCCGATGACATCACTTCTACATCTGAGGTGTGCACTCCATTACGTGTCATGTGACATTTTCCTCTGGGTTGGTTCCCTATCCCGATGACATCACTTCTACATCTGAGGTGTGGCACAGCTTGTAAGGTTCTGCCCTATAGACACATCATCGCTTATCAGGGAGAAAACAAAGATGATTTAGACGAACCAATATTCAGCCAGATTATCGGAAATGACTGTTTCTGCGAACGTTCAGTCCTGATAATTTGACCATCTAAATGTGCCGCCAATCACCCGATGAACGAGCGTGATCCTGTTGTTCGTGCAGGGCAGACACATCAATTATCATTTCTGGACAGCAATGATTCTGTATGGGGACAAGGGATCGCTATAGCGATCGCTCGTTCTCATACTATGGAGGTGAACGCTGAATGTAAATACAGCGGTCTCTTTCACTGAGAGGGCAGCAGATTGTCAGGAAGGAACACTTCCTTCCCAACAATCGGCTGTTCCATCGGCCCATGTACACTTGCCTTAAGGGTATATGGCTTGATTTCAATGGGGAATATGCATGTTAATTTTGACTGCTTTTTTCTTCTGCTTGTGGATTTTTAAATCTCAAAACAGAAGAAGTCTCCTGTCTATTCTTGAAATTTTACCACAAAAACAATAGTGTGTTTCATGTTAACGTAAACTTATTCATTCTCATGTAGAAACAGTGATTTTTCTTCTGTACAGGCGATGTGAAGGATGGCATTACCCCAAGCAGAACATATTGAAATCGTCCATATTTCTGGTGAATGAAGCACGTGTCATCACAGAAGACTTCAACCAACTCACCCAAACAGGCCTCCCACTGACTACAGTGCAGTGGCCAAACCAGGCTGCTGTGTATTCCCTCTACCTGTTGTCTTATTAACACTAGGCCTCCAGCCCAACATCCATTACTTTACACCCTTAGGGCTTATGCACAAGCCGATGCCGTATATGCAGTCCACAAACTGCGGATCCGCAAAACACGGACACTGATCGTGTGTGTTCCGCATTTTGTGGAAAGGAACACTCTGCCCTCAATATCCTTATCTGTAATGTGGGCAAGAATAGGACATGTTCTATTTTTTTGCAGGTGTAACGGAACGGACATATGAAGTGAATGGGTCTGGATCCAATCCAGAAAAAATGCAGATTGGATGCGGACAAAAACAACGGTCATGTGCATGTGCCCTTAGATCTCCGCATCACTGGCAGTGACCAAGAGGCATTTTTACAAGAGACTGCTTACGCCACCAGCTGAGCAATTAAAGATGGTGCCAATGCACCCCCCTCATAACCATCTCAGACAGGCTGGTGCGGCACTGTATGTCCTCTGGTACAGCAGCCTGCCCAAATAGACAACTCAGTTGCAACCTCTTTAGTAACAAGCTCCTTACTTACTGCTGATGCTGCCCATCACTGTTTGTGTGGCCGTGCCAGGCACCAGTAGTATTACTGTACTGGTCAGAGTGCTCCTTAGTGCAGGGAAAGTCTTCTGGTATCTAAGATGCCTGTACAAGCATTTCTTCATACAGCTGATGGGAGGAGGTGCTGAGAGTCAGACCCCCGCATTTCTAATATTAATGACCTATCCTGAGGATAGGCTACCAATATCAAAATCCTAGAAAACCTCCAAGTTACTGTGTAGCCTTCGTCTTAGCATCGTTGTTTCTAAATGCAAGAGAAATACCAAACAGGCCATACACAAGAAGATGATGAGCGGGGGAAGATAGGCATATATCATAAATAGACACAATGAGATGAGATGGCTCCATGAGTGGTTATCACATTTGGAAATCCAGCATCTGCTTGATAACTCAGAAACCACAACAATGAAATATTGAACTCCGGGGACGTCTATTTCTAGGTAGTTTTGCATTCAGGGGAAAATGCTCTTTCAATATTAATAGCATGCAGTTCCACTTTAACTGGAGTCTGTAGATCACATGATAACACCTGACCACATAACCCTTGTGCTTGCTGCAGGATGATACTATATACACAGGCCCTTGTCAAAGTATTCACCCCCCCCTTCATGTTTTTTTTCTGTTGTTGCATTACAATCTGGAGTTAAAAATTTTTATTTTGATTTTATGTAATGAACCGGACACAATAGTCTAAATTGTTACAGTGGAATGAAAAAAAAAATACCTTGTTTAATAAATACCTACACACAAAAAAGTGGAAAATTGTAAGTGCGTATGTATAAAACCCCTAAATAAGGTCTGTTTCAACCACTTAACTTCCAAAATGGCATTCGTTGAATAAGGGTTCGTTCACATCTCTGTTAACCTGATCCGGCAGGCTGTTCTAGCAGGGAGCATTCTACTATTCATCACAACATCCCCATAGACTATAACGATGGATGCAGCAGTTTTTGTTTGGCCAACTGCTGGCATTTGTGCCAGAACAGGCTACCAGAAGAGCCTGCCAGATTTAGGAACGCAACAGTGAACGTCCCCCCGTCCGATCAAAGTGTCAAATGATCGGCACATGATGCAAATATAACTAAGAGCCCTTGCAGACGACCGTATGCCCTCCGAGACATACGATCCGTGAGCAGGCCATGTGTCCCAGAGCGGTATTGATCGTGCACACGGGAGCACACGGCATCACAGATTACATGATGCTGTGCCGCACTCACAAGATCACATGAGTGCAGGGATTGTCTGATTATAGATTTTTTATTCTATTTTTTGGACATGATTATGGGGGCAGCCATCTTGCCTGAGCTGGGTTATCTGGGAAAAGTTATTTATCACTTATCCTGAAAATAGGTCATCAGTATCATATCTGCGGGGGCGAGACAACCGGGACTCCCACCGATCAGCTGTTAGAAGAGGCCAATGACATCACTGTACATGGGTCACATGGCCAAGTCAAAGGCGCTGAGCTGCAATACCAAGCACAACCACTGTCCTTGGAAAGATTCCGGGAGCTTGATCGTTCACCTGAGCTCCAGTGAACATTGCAGCTTCCCGATTGGCAGGGATGCCGGGACTTGGATCCCTTCTGATATAATAATGATGACCTATCCTGACGATAGGTCATCGTTATCATTTCCAGAACAACCCCTTTAACAGCATTTAGAAAGCATTAACAAAATTGCTTTACGACAGCCTCATGGTCTATAGACAAAGGTCTGAAGTGGGCCTCACTGAATTCTGTAGGAGTTTTCTAGGCATGCTGTGTGACCTGTGCAGAGGTCATTGTACCATCATGGAAAATGCTATGGGTAGCACAAACCCATGCAACAAAAGGGGGGAGGGTGGGTACATTTCAGTTTGTGGCTCACGGACGTACTTTTTAATAACACTGGCATAGGCCATTCTTTACTAAATGCGACCCATAGTGCTGAGGTAACAGACCAGCCTTCTGCTTTGCCATGTGGATTGTGCAGGCCTTGTACTCACTCCATTCACTCTAAAATAACTATAGCTACACATAGTGGGCGGCTGTCAAGCAATACGTGGCTGCTCTGATGGAAGTTGTAGTGACTTCAGAGGAAAGCCATGCAGCATCCATTTGTCACATAGCAACATCTGCTGTGACAAGAGAGAATTGCCAATTCAGAGAGAGGCGCAGAGGAGACTGCTCAGTTCTGCTGTAAGTGCTAGTACTGCTGCGTTTGCCTTGTCACAGTACTTAATGAAAGTATATTTGCTCAGTGTGATGCCAGAGTTAAATAATATCCTTATAATACAGGGCAATGGACATTTTCCACTGACAAATCTACAAATAATGGCAGAACTTGGCAATTATACAGAGACAACAGGAGCTACAAAGAAGCGGTCACAGAAGTTCCTTCTCCTGACTGATGTGGAGTTCTCAATCTTTACAAAAGGAGGTTCTTCAGCAGCTGCAGTGTCTATTATACAGTTCTGTGTTCCTGCTACTCCCAGACCTCATAATACACAGTTTCTACTAATTTTCAGGCTACACAAGGACTTGCCACTTTAAACATAGGTGTAGGTACGACCCTGGAATTAGCAGTACCGGTGGTGCAGTAGCCACAGCTCCAACAGATCATCTGATTAGAAGAGTGGCATGTAGTCATCCATTCTGTACTGCAAGTGAAATGCGACGTTAAATCCCAAGGGTGGCAAACAGTGTCTACACAAACCATCAGAAGACGTTTACATGAAATTGAGCTACGAGCCAGAAGTCCATCTACAGATGTTCCATTGACGTCACCACACCACAGCTCTCAAACACTATCATGGTGCAGTGCAAGACGACAAAGGAGGATGGAATTGAGGTCTATGCTTTTCAGCGACGAGTCCCGCTTTTGTCTTGGATATAATCATAGCTGAAGACTGCCCACGTAGTCTCCAGACCAACACCACAAAGAGGCCTTCACAAAGGACCATCACACCAGTCCTACTCCACGGATTATAGTGAGGGGTGACAATGTACGGTAGCCAACCGCTCTAATTTTCATTTCAGGCACACTAACAGCTCAGTGTTGCATTGATTTGGTCATGGAGCCAGTGATACTCCCATTTCTCCAAAGTGTCCCAGGTGCCATTTCAACAGGACTATGCCAGGCCACATGTGGCTCATGGTACTGTAGGTAGCCTGTAGGTAGCCAGTGAGCAATTACAAAGGGAGCTGCCAACAGCGAATCTTGATGATCTGCGTTCCCGAGTGCATTCAGCATGGCAGAACGTTCCTCAGACAACCAGTAATAACCTCATTGATGGCATTCCAAGGTGTGTAAGTGCGTGTATTTCTGTGTGTGGTGCTCGGACTTGATAATGCATAAATCAAGACATTTTGAATATTTTGTTTCCTTTTTTATCATTTGCATAAAATTATCATGTCTATCTGGCCTGTGATTTCCATAATTTCACAACTATTCCTTCTCTGTATTGCAATTTCAATGCTGAGGAGCTTATAACTACGCAAGCAAGATTTATATATGATTAAAACGCAGCACCTTCATACTGGAAGCTGCACAAAAGAATTATAACACTTTTAGTCTCTGTAAATGTCAAAGACTTGGCCACAGCCGGCTTATATGCACAGGGATATGATTCTGATATTTTATTTCACTTCCTAATTGACTGTGTAATACTTTAAACCTGTAGCAAGGAGAATGGATGTCTGGCTAATTTTCACTCTATTTGTAGCATGGCCCGTCATGCCTGAGCTGTAGGGTCACATCACACTACTGGAACCCAACGTTCCAGATTCTTGTACACGAGGTTTTGCCAAAGCTTCTGCAAAGACTGGCATGTAGTTAACAGCTGAAACCATCCATGAAAACCACACTGTAATCTTGACGAAGCAGCACGTGCCAGTGTGGTAACTTACTACGCCTTTACTGCTGTGTGCTACAAGAAATAAACTGTTATCACTGAAAAGTTTCCAACTAGCTGAATGGTGGAGATGAACAATTATAGACGTAATAAAAACACACCAAAACAATAAATCTATGGTAATCACAAACTAGAGCATATGCTCATGCAGATAAATAAATAAATGTGCATCCTGTAGCTAAACAATCCTGAGACTTTTTATTGTACCATTGTACGATGTTTTTGATGTAATTTTATGCTAATTTTTATTGTAATGGAATGTCGTTTAAGCATTTCACCGCATGTTATACTATGTACTGTGCTGTGTGTGACAAACCTGAAACCTGCTACCCCACACCATCTCGTTTTAAAGAAACTCGCACCAATCTTTTAACCATGTTTACAGTACCACACACCCCAGATGTATCCTTTACCAATGTAAACACCGAGGATTATAACCATAAATGTCTAGAAAACATGGGCATATACATGTGTACTGTGAACAGCCAGTCAATCGCTGAATGCACTGTGAACCCGTCAACAAAGTGGATGGCCAAATAAATCTGCACCACAAGTTTAATAATCTTACACTAATTTGGACAAGTAGAGAGAAGAGGTCAGGGCAAGAGTCCGTTCCATTTTTATTTTTTTTTTGCGGCCCGTATGTGAAACCATTCACTTCAATGGGTCTGCAAAAAAACGGAAATCACTGTGTGCATTCTGTGACCGTATGTTTGCATGGTTCTTCTGCAAAAAAAAAAAAAATAATAAAATAGAAAATGTCCTATTATTGCCCGCATTATGGACAAGGAAGGGATTGTTCTATTATGGGCCAGCTGATCTGTTCCGCTAAATACGGAATGCACATGGCCAGTATCCGTGTTTGCAGAGCGCAAAACACCCAACTGTCGTGTGCATGAGCCGTTATACTCACTATCAGGTCGTTCATAAAGCATGCTGTAATTTGGTTTACTTGCTAACAGTATACAAAATATACATACAGAACGCTCCTTATCAGCAGACCCTCAGGAGAACCCAGAGAATGCCTTTACACTGCTCAGTGGAGCAGAGGCCTGTTGGGAAGGAAGCGTTCCTTCCTGACAATCACCTGCTTATCAGTTGAGGAGAACACTGCATGTAAATGTTGGGATCTTCTCCACAGTAAGGAGAGGAGCAATCGCTAATGCAATCGCTGTTTGCCGTCAGCAGAGGCTGCTTAGACAGCCCGATCTACTGCCGGCAGGCAATGATTTTGATGTCCGCACCAACGATCCTATTACCCAATGAACAAGTGTCTCGCTCAATCATCGAGTAATCAGCGACACCTTTTTAGATTATCGCCAAGCGTTTGTAACCATGAAGACTCAAGATGAGAAGCACTCTGTAAAGGTGATAATAGACATTTGTCTAAAGTTGATCAAAATAGACCATTTTAATGTCAACAGATGACAGGACATTGTTTGAAAAGTCAGCTTTGTTTTGAAAACTTTTCCGTTCACAAAAAAGATTGTGGATGAAAGAGCGGTCGTTGAAAGAAGTGTATGGCCAGTTGTAAGGGACTAAAGTGTGTATGGTCGAGTCTGTGAAAAGATCCTTCACCAGCTGATTGTTTGTGCAATCTAATGTGTATGGTCACCTTTGAAGGGATCGTCTGTTTTTTTTGTTTTTTTAATATTGATGACCTACCTCAGGATAGATCATTAATATAAGATCGGTGAGAGTCCAACTCACGGCACCTGCACTGATCAGCCAGCTGAAGAGACAGCAGCACTCGTACAAGCACTGCCTTCTCTTCACTATTTATCTGACATAGCAATGTAACTACAACTCCACCGTCCCATTCATTTGAATAGGAAGCAGCCATCCCATAGAAATGAATGGCACGGCTTAGGTGCAGCTGCGATGGCAAGCAGATAAACAGTGAAAAGTAGGCTGAGATCGTATGATTAATGAACAGCCAAAGTTGGCTACATAGTCATTAAGGTGGTCATACACAGTAGACAGAAGTTGGTTGATAGTTGAACAAAAACAAACATCTGGTGAACGTTCGCTTGGCAGACATGGCACACACTTTGTTCTATATTGGCCTTTACAGTTGATTATACTGCCCATACATGTTCAATGAAAATGAAGTCAGGTGACGGATGAAAGATCTTTTGTCAAACTAATGGACAAGAATATTAAACACAGCCAACTTCTTTTTGAACAACAATGACCTGTCATCAGTCATCAAGAAAGATCATTTCTTGTTAAATTTCAACAGACAAAAGTTCATTTTGGTTGAAATCATCCATTTTGATCAACTTAAGATTAATGTGTGTGGCCATATTTAGATTTTTGCTAACTGGAGTACCCCTTTAATCTGGCTTTTATTGTTTCATCAAATAATTAGTAAAACTTAAAAAGACAGAGAGACAAGAACGTACCCTGTCCTTAATCAGTCTAATGCCCCTTTCACACGAGCGGGAGACTCGCATGTCTCCCGCAACGCATCTACAGGGCTGGACTCCGGCACTGACTGGGATCGCACATAATGCTCTGCGATCCCTGTCCGTGCCGAGTCCAGCCCTGTAGATGTGTTGCGGGAGACATGCGAGTCTCCCGCTTGTGTGAAAGGGGCATAACTCTTCCATGGAAGTGGAACTAACGAGTCCCCATAGATACTTCCATGTAATTGTGGATCTGCGACATCCCAAAGAAGGACCTGTTGTTTAGCAGTAGTGTTGAGTGAACTTATGTTTTCAAGTTCGGCGTACAAGGTTCGGGTTCAGGATATCTAAGAATTCCGTTATGGATTCCGCTACCACTGACCATAACTTATAGCGGAATCCATAACGGAATTTTTAGAAGATAACCCGAACCCTGTACACCGAACTTGAAAACAGAAGTTCGCTCATTCCTATTTAGCAGTCCTCTTCACTTGTGACTCACAACCGCCTCATATGAGACAGGGTGTTCACAAGCCCTAAAGAGCAGCGGCCATACACTGTCAACAGAAAATGCCCCCGCCCTCCTTGTACGTGCAATTCAGGAAAGGTGGATTATATCAGCTGTCTCTTGGGAGTGACCAAGTCAAAGTCCAAAGTTCAGAAAAGGTAACATCAGTATTATAAAGAATACTGATATATGTTTTTATTGAATTCCACCATTCAACATATCTAGCAATACCTCATTTATTTCTATTGTGCTGGGTATGAAGATATAGGAATCTTTATAATGTGGCTAAGAATCCCAATTTAACCAGTTGATTTAAAACGACTCTCCGGTTGGGAAGGGGGGGGGGGGGGGGGGATAAAAAAAATCACAAAAACTGTGGAATGAACAGAACACTTACACTTAGCTGCAGATCTGTCAATTCCCGGGCCCATGTTCTGTCATCCAAGATGGCCGCACCACTTCTCAGACTACCTGATGCCCTCTGATTGGCCGGCACTGCTCACGGGAACAGCAGTGGCCAGTCCAAGAGCTAGAGAAGTAGGAAGTGTCTTGGGCTACTGATCCACAGAATGCATCATGTAGTCTGAGAAGTGGTGCAGCCATCGTGGATGACAGAAGACCCCAGGACTTTGAAGATCTGCAGCTGAAAAGATGAAAAAGAGGTTCTCCAGTAAAGCCTCATTCACACGTCCATGTTCAAATCCGTGAGTAGGTGGTCAGTGAGGCATCCGTGAAGGATCCGTGTTGGGTCCGTTTTTTGCTGTCCGTGTTGCATCCGTGTTTCACTGACACTGAACAGCTGAAAAATAATTTTCAAAGCATCTCTTCTTAATGATCCGTGAAACACAAATGCAACACGGATGTCATCCATGGTTTTCACAGACCCATAGACTATAATGGGCATGAGGGATCCGGGAACACGGATCAAGAAAGGACATGCGTCCGTGCTAAAAAAACGGAACCACGGACCGTGATGAAATACTGATGTCTGAACACACACATTCAAATGAATGGGGACGTGTGCTTTCTGTGGGGAACACGTACAGCACACGTCCGTGAAACACTGACGTGTGAATGAGGCTTTAATGTGATTTTTTTTCCTTGAACTGGAGGGTTGCTATAAAGAGGACGCCTTTCTTGACAAGTCAGTTACTAAACAGTTTTCATTCCCAAGCAATAACGATTCTGGAACTTCTCTTCGCATAACTCTGTGTTGCTCCAGACATGTCAGGCGAGGTGACAGGTCCGCTGGAAATTTGGAAGTACCTTTATGGACCGAACTAAAGACGTGCAGCGTTCTAGAAACATTCCCCACTGAAAACCACACATGCAGTAACACATGTAGACACTACACATGTGGTTTTTACGTGTGGTTTTCTCGATAGCATTTTTGTATCATAGTCTAAATCTAGCTGAAAACCACACATTAACCTGGCGCAGTATGCAATTCATTAATACCCATTCATCACTGCGCACATCTGGAGGCAGATGTACAAGAACGACGGGCAACAGCTCGCCAAGGGAACTGCGCTGACTTGAAGGAGAGGATGAAGGATAACATTCTTAGTATAATCTCCACATGTAAATGTCAGACGGATCAGGAATGAAAGGAGAATCAGCAGTTCTTTGCAAATCTGATGGTGCTTGGGTTATTACTGGCAAGCATACAGGTCTTCAAGATTATCCCAAAATAGCGAGGCTTGGATATCATCATGTCAAGAGTTAAAGAGGACCTGTCACCGCTCCTGACATGCTTGTTTTGATAGCTTCATGCATTCCCCATGTAATAACAATTCTGGAACATCTATTCTTATGTCTCTATGTTGTGCCATTCCTTTATTACTTGCACTAGAAGTTATGAATGAATTGCTATTTGCCTTCAGTAAGGGAACAGAGGGGAGGTAACAAGTTAGGGGTGTGTACCTGCACAGACTGACTCTAACCAATCAGAGCTGCCATGTTCAGTCTGTGCAGGGACACACCCCTAACTGGTCACCTCCCCTCTGTTCCCTTACTGAAGGCAAATAGCAATTCATTCATAACTTCTAGTAGAAATAATAAAGGAATGGCACAACATACAGACATAAGAATAGATGTTCCAGAATTGTTAGTACGTGGGGAATGCATGAAGCTATTAAAACAGGCATGTCAGGATTGGTGAAAGGTCCTCTTTAATATGAAGAATTATCGCGAGCCATGCAGTTCAATGTGAGCTTACATATTATGGACTGGGTCGAACAGTGCTACAAGGGGAGATCCATATCCATATGTATATGCAGGAGATCAGATCCTGTCCTGTGTCATCTGGAAAACATTCCCCAAAGAGTAAGGAGCGTGTGCCACTAAACATGCCCAACTAGGTCAGCATCTTGTTGACCTCTTCAAACAGTGCAGTGTGGTCCCCATACCAGTAGTTAGGTAGGGTCAGTTCACACTGAGATTTTTGGTGCTAATTTTTGGAGCATTTCTTCCTTAAAATCAGCTTCAAAACAGCCTCCCATTCATTTCAAGGGGAAGCAGCATTTGTTTTTTTACAAGTGGAAAAGAGACGCAGTATGTCCTTCTTGGTGCAGAATCAGTCCTGGTTCTCTCATAGAAATGAATAGGAATCAGAAAAAACGGCCCGTGTAAGTCCATGCGTGTTTAGTGCATTTTCCAAGGGTTTTTTGATGCAGATCCACTTCAAAAATCTCAAGCAGATATCAGCGCTGAATTTTTAAGTGTGTTTTTCGTGTGAACTGGCCCTAAAATGTTCCATAGACATCAAAAGAAATCCTAAAAAGAGCAAATCTCCACAAGCCCTGGCCCTGCTATAAACAGCACAAAGCTTCATAGAAGCTACGGGTCCGACGCAATGTATAAAAGCAAGGATCAGTAACCTTCAGCACTCCAGATATTGGGAAACTACAACTCCCTGCATGCAAACTTACTCGGCTGTTCTTGTAACTCCCACAGAGGTGAAAGGAGGATTCTGGGAGTTCTAGTTTCAGAACAGCTGGAGTGCCGGAGGTTGCTGATCCCTGGTATAAAGAAATGCCAAAGTCATGATCCCTATTGACAAGAAAAAACTATTCCAAAAGGTGTAATATTAGTTATAGAAATAATGGTAATGAAATGTTTCTTCATTGTGGGCACTGGACATGGAACCATATCAGATAAAGAGGACACAAATAAATAATAATAATACTGCTTGCTGATAATCTGTGGTCCAAATGGAAAATTAATATGTCATTCCATTTTTCCATCAGCCTGATGCCCTTTCACTGCCAATCTAAAACGACAAGACCTTTCAGTTACAGTCTGGCTCTGTGCCACTTACAGGACAGATAGAGAAGTGAACCAGAAACCAGGCACTGATCAAAACCCAGAGAATCACACAAGTATCATACAATACCTATATGCCCAAGAGGCTGCACAAACAGAAAGGGGCCAGATCAAGGAGACTGGGCAAAAAGTAGGGACTTGGCAGGTCTAGGCACCTGATGGGTGTAAAGTAGTCCATGGATCTGAGTTGTGGGGCTGGGCAAAAAAAACAATGGCACACCACTCGGCATCACATATGGCAAGTGCCATGTTCTGGGACAGGAGACACTACTGGCGATGAATCAGCCTGGCACAGCACTGGGTACACAGCAGCCTGGAAAAGCATCCCCTTCTATGCCCAGCATGAAATACCTGCCCTGTGCCAATGTGACCCAGCACTGCCTGGAAAGGAACTTACCCGCCGCTCCACAATCCAGAGCTATTCACACCGTGCGGGACAGCATTAGTACAAAGAGCTCCCACTACACAAGCCGCAGCGGCCGTATCTGGTAATAAGTAACTAGAAGTCATTAGAGGTGTCGCTCACCTGTATCCGGTCCTGGGCAGGCAGCCCCTGTCAGCTCCGGTCCCCCCCTCCCCCCGACATCATGCTCAGTCTCCGCCGTTCTCTGCCTCTCTCTTCCAAGCACTCGCGGCGCGTGCACAGTCCGCGGCTGCCAGGCACAGGGCCGAGAGATGTCAGCGGCACGCTCATTGGTCACCGGGGATGGGGGCTGAGGTGAGATCCGACCTGTGATTGGTCGAGTGGCCGGAGGGCTGGGCACTGGAGTAGTGAGCGGTGTGAGGTACTGAGGGTCTCCTCACTGAGGCGGTGACGTGCGGCATCCTCAGCTGTGGAGCTGGCAGCGTCATTGTATGATGTGTGCGCCGCCGTACCACAGCTGCCGCCTGTGCGTCTTATATGCAGATTTATTAGAATTATGTTCTCCTTAAAATAATAGCCTGGTTTATGGGTGACCTGATGGGTAAATCCAACATTTATAGAAAAAGCATGGTAAACGTGGCATACAAGAAGAGAATAGAACATTATGTTCTTTAGGCTACATGCACAGGACAGTGAGAAAAAACGTCCTTAAAAACCGACATTTTAAACGGATGTCTTTCTGAGAGACGGAGGTTAAAAATGGACCCATTCAATTGTATGGCGGCAGTCTATCAGTGAAAAATGGACAGGATAGAGCATGTTCTATTTTTTGACGTCCGTTTTTCACTGACAGTCAAAAAAACTGCCATGTGAATACCCCATAGACTACCAATGGTCTTAAAACAGACTTTAAAAAAAAATGTACATCACATGTTCGTTTTTCACTGTCGTGTGCATGTAGCCTTAGGGAGGTAGTCACCTAGCACATACAAATGGGTATAGGCCTGTGCCTACCTGTTGGCAGAGAAAATGAGCTACACTGCCCATAGTGGTGCCCAGAAGTACCCATGGGTTTGTGAAGTGATGTTGCTGGGCTGTGTGCACTTACCCAAAAATATGTTTGGTGGTGTTGGAGTAAGATGCCTGCTCCAAAGCCAGACTCTTATACCTATACAGATCAAAATCTCCAGGAGATAAGAACTTTCTGTCTGTGGTTCCAGGAGATAGAAAGTATCTGGCAGTGGTCCGGGGAGATAAGAACTGGCTGGCAGTGGTTCGAGGAGATAAGAACTGTCTGGCAGTGGTTTGAGGAGATAAGAACTGGCTGGCAGTGGTTTGAGGAGATAAGAACTGTCTGGCAGTGGTTCGAGGAGATAAGAACTTTCTGGCAGTGGTTCGAGGAGATAAGAACTTTCTGCCAGTGGTTTTCTCCTCTCTCCCCATACACAGACATGTTTGGGCGAGCTGAATATGTACATGTATAGCAGTGGCGTAACTAGAAATGACGGGGCCCCACAGCAAATTTTTGAACAGAGTCCCCCTCCCTTTCCCCCCCAGGAACTTGTTTGCAACCCCCTTCTCCCGTGCAACCCCCACTCCTATGGCTAGTCAAAATTGTCCTCTCAGATTAGGCCCAGCATCTGATGTCTGTCTGTGTTCTACAGTGTCTGTATATAATGTCATTTTATAATACTGTTGAGGGGGCCCTGACAATAAAATCTTTTTTTCCTCCTCCCTTCTGAGTTTGGGCCCCAAAGCAGCTGCTTCCCCTATAGCTACGTCCTTGATGTATAGGGAAACTGGGAGGGAGGCGGGAGAGATCCGCATGGAAACAACACGCATAATCCACTCTATGTACAGGTATCGTACGGCAGAGTGGACAGGTCAGGTATCATCTTCTCAAAATAAGAAAGCCCTACTGTCCTCTAAACTAGCTTTATTGAAAGCAGCTTGTCAAGAAGAATTAATGATTGGTCAGACATCCAATTATGTCATGGACATGTCATTAGAATGTCATGTCATCAGAAGAACCATTGACTCACATTGGCAGGGATGTCTGATCTTGCTGCAAAGTCACGTGAGTTTCTTAATCTGGACAATTTCATCAGGGCGGTTATGAGCTTGCAAGGTTTTTTCTAGCTCAAAAAGCATGAGAAGCCTTTTTTATCACGATGGTCACCTCAAAAGTTCCATGGACAGGCCAGTGTCTCCTGAGCGACTACATCAACAAGAGGCTCCTTCTCAAAGTGTGACTTTATGAAAATGCCAGTCAGGTGAGAATGGAAGATCTTGCTACACATTCACTATTTTTTTTTTTAAATGGGAGAGTATTGCATCAGACCAGTAAGTCTTACATGTTATGACGAATGGCCTATTCACTTCCTATAGAAAGGTTCCCTTTTCAGAAGAGACACGCTTCAAACTCTATTAGATCCAGTCCAGTCCTAGAGACTGCCTTAGATCAGGGAAAGATCTCCTTAGCACAGGGATCAGCAACCTCCAGCCCTCAAACAACATAAGGTGTGTCAGAGATAAGGGAGGTCATACTATAGGGTCTTCCCAGCTCTTTCCCCATATGTACATAACAGTTACATCAGATGCATAGTTGACAAGATGGGGTATCTTGTCCCAAAGATCAGTAGTGAGAGGACCTGGTCAAACCTAGAATTGAAGCTTCTTATCAATTTGCTGGAGCTGAGGGCCATAGGGTTGGGGCTACAGAAGTTTCCCCTTCGTTCCATCATCACTCAAACAGAATGGGAGCACCAGATCCAAGAACCCCTGTAGATGAGCCCTAGAGCTGTGGAGGAAGGTCTTCAATAATAACCTGGCTCTGAATGACCAGTACATCCCAGGACACTCGAACAAGGTTATAGATGCCCTCTAGAGAGAAAATATTGTACACCACAGTGTCTCTCAAACCACAGCTGTTTGGGAGGATTGTACAAACCTTTTGGAGGTGTCACATAGACCTTTTTGCATTGGAAACAACAAGGCAGCTTCCCAGATTTATTTCTAGGACCTGGTCACAAAAGGCATGGAGAGTGGACGCCCTATCTTTTCCTTGGTTATACTCAAGGAACCTATATGGGTTCCCTTCTCCTTGTTTGTTAGTTTATATTTTCTTAAAGATTCAGCAGGATCAAGTAGAAGAGAAGGTTGTAGTTTATGCAGTTGGACCTTCTAAATCCTGGCACCTGTGTCTGCAGAAGTAAATCTGGGGTCAAAAGATTCCCCTGGGGTAGACAGCCGACCAATTCTGCGGTTTTCAGGACCTTCTTTCCCAGCTCTCGCGATTAATGTGGATAGTGGCTCTCCTTCTCAGGTTTATTTGAGCAACAATTTAATTAACCATTCCCTGAGGCATAAGTCTCAACACAGATACAAAGCTATAATCACAGAATTCTATACATGGTATTCTAGTCTACCTCAAATCACCTTCCGGATCTCCAGGCCACCCTAGAATTTTTGGAGAGAAATTTCAGGCATGGTTTGCTTTAAACACAAGCAGGTCAATGTGTTCCACTTTGAACCTGTTCATTCTCATAGAGAACACCTTCTATCTGAGATGACTAAAAGAAGTAGTGGTCTCTAGGCCTTCTTTTACCGAAATAGTCAACCATTTGGAATATAGAACTTTTTGGAGTTTTTCCAGTACATTCTTGCCCACATTATTGAGGAAAAAGGTATTAAATTATATTACTTACTGGCTGCGCCAGACTTAAAGTGTGGTGCAGCCTGTTTTTATTGATGACCTATCCTGAGGATAGGTCATAAATATCTGATCAGTGGGGTTCTGACATCTGGCACCCCTGCCAATCAACTGTTTGAAGAGGAGGCTGCTCTCCATGCAAGATCTGCTTCCTCTTCTTTACACTGCCCGTCGTCTCGGAAGTGCAATGTAATTACGTAAGTACTCGCTCCATCCATCCATCCATACTTGTAATTACAGCACACCACCGCTACTGGGGAGGCGAGGCATAGCGTGATGAAGGAGAAGCAGTGCTCGCGTGGAGCATTGCCTCTTCTTTAAACAGCTGAACGGCACGAGTGCCGGCTGCAAAATCCCTTTAACCCAGGATCACATACTTGAACCATGGCTCTCTAGAGCTTCTGGGGATTAAAGGGAATAACCAAGACAGTTCACATGAATTGTCCCTTGTAGAACTAGCAGACCTTATAAGAAGCCTCAGTGACACTTCACTTTGCTTCATTAACACCTTGCAAAAATTTCTAAACTTATCCTGTCCTTGTACAAGATATATCAAACTTAATATTGATGATCTACACGATTTATTTTGTTATTCTTAGAACATTCCACATAGAAGGGGAGATTAACTAATTAAAATGCACCAAAAACTGGCATACATTCTTTGCGACAAATGTATTGCTTGTTTTAGACAGTTTTGCTACTGGTCTTACAAGGGTGATGGCTTAGTGGAGAGGAAGGTGGCTTCATAGTCATGGCCTAAATGTAGTCCGAAAGTAAGTGCCATAATTTTGATGCTTTTTTAGGGGGTTAAACTGAGCCAACAATCATGTTCTATAAACGTAGACTACACAGTCTAAAGATGTACCTACCAGATTTCTTATCCAATTTAAGACTGCCTGTTCCTCCTTTACTCTCATGTTTGGATAGGATTAGTAAATATGGGCCAGTATGTTTTAGCCTTACATCAGGTAGAAGATGGGGTTGCATAGACACTGCCATCTAAATATAGAGGAAACACTGAGCAGTGTTCTTTCATGGATACTTGACACATAATGACCTAGATAAATAGATGTTTTGTGTATGTGCAGCAAGTAAATGAAAAGAAATATTGCACATTCTTGGTTGTAAAGGCTTCTCTGGCCTGAGGGCATAGCATCTATTGTGAAAGGAATCAGACACGTATCTGCTTGCTGACCTCCTGCTCAGAACATGTAAAAGTACGTTTTGCTTTCCACAAGCCCTAAACGCCATAAATTGTCTATACACACAACATATGTATTTTATTTGATAGAATGATACAAACACATAGCAAGAGAAAATCACATAAAACTATATGAAATTAAGGTGGATTTACATGTACTAATAATCAGTCAGATTGTAGGGAATAAACAATCCTTCAAACACTTGTTCCCGACAATCTGCCCCTGTAAAGGTGCTGCAGATCATCTGATGAACGAGCAAAATGCTTGTTCGTTGGGTGAAACAGTCATTTGTGCAGCCAAGTAAATTAGCATTTCTGGGCAGAAGATTGTGCTGTATAAACAGCGATCTGCTGTCCAGAAACAATGCAGCTGTATGAGGACGAGCGATCACAATTGCCATCCCTCATCCTCATACTGTGGAGGTGTTCACTGCATGTAAATGCAAGCCCACCGAACAAGCAGCCGACTGTCGGGAAGGAACTCTTCCTTCCCAACAATCGTCTATAGCTCTGTGCATGTAAATGCACTTTTAGGTGGGCAAAACAGGTGACAGACATTTTTCTCTCACTCTGTACCAACCATTGACATATTAAAACTTTCTTTGGACATATTCGTATTTGCTGTACATCTCTGCCATTGCTGCATATTCAAACATTCATTCATTGTACATATGACTGACTTGATCTTTTCTTTGCAACTTTTGTCAAAGTGTTTGATCCATACTGACTTTCAAGATACAATTAGGCAACTATGTTTATCTCTGCATAGCATTTCCCCCTCAGGTATTAAAGTAGGTTTGTTAAAGGGGTTCTCTAGGAATTAAGAAAATGAAAATACTTCAATATGACTTTATAATAAATATATTCCCAAATACCTTTCATTATTTATAATAGCTCGTTTTGTCTAAGGAGCAATCATCAGGGGAAACAAAATGGCCGCCGTCCTACCAGTACACATAAAACCTGTCCTAATCACACAGGAGGACAAGTTACTTCACAACACTGAGGTAAAGAATTGCCTCATCCTCCCCTCTGCTCTGCTGGTCAGGGATTATGATCCTGAATACAGATGATAAGAACTTTAGCTGAATCTTTGGGGAATTTAGTTCAGAAGAGACATGAAGTACAGAGTACTTTTTTTGCTTTTAACGTTGGGGATATCTCACCATCTCACATACAATCCTGCGAACCTCATCAACATTTATTGTATATCTTCTCTTCCTTCTCTTAAGGCACCGTTCAGACGGCCTTGGTATTGCGGATCCGCAAAAATGTGGATCCGCAATACCACGGATGCCGACCGGCGTGTGTTCCGCAATTTGTGGAACACATGGCCCGGCACCCTGTTCTAAATGCCTATTCTTGTCTGCTACTGCGGACAAGAATAGGACATGTTTTATTTTTTTGCGGAGCAGTACCACGGAGCCGTGGCTACCCGCTATCATTGAAGTGAACGGGGCCGCACCTATTCTGCAATTTTGTGAACGGGCCCTAAATGTGTGCACTGGAACCATGGTCAGGTCCACAGACATGGTGGTAGAGTCATCATACTTCATTCAGCACCATGTATCTTTCAGGTTATTCCCTTAGTACTATAGCTCTAATTCCCATCTGTTGAGGTCCACACCCTCAGACTCTTTCACCCACTCTACCTGAGAGTGGCAGCAGTTTACACCTTCCTGGCCACCCATCCAGTTCCTGGATCACTTTGCTACGTGGCTTCCATGTTTCCTGTCCTCAGAATTGCCAACTGTCATTCTGGATGGCTTTAACATCCCCATATACAACAGTTTCTATCTCTAACCTTCTCTATTTGCCTTTCATAACTTTCTAAATATCAGATACATACAGATAGTAATATACTTGATCTTGTCTTTTTCTGGCTCTACTTGGTTTCTGAATTTATTAACTCTCCTCTACCACTCTGTAAGCACAACCTTCTCTCCTTCACCATCGCAAATTCTCATCCATCTCAGGTACTTATCACTTATGCAGGCGGCTGTTAAAGACTTCTGTGCTGAAGATCTATCTACTTCCAAAAAATTGAAAACATCCAGTATGAAATCATCTCCCAGGCTCCAAGTATCATTGATCACTTTCCCTACCGCACCTCCCCTGGTTCACTTTCTATATTCAACCCAGTCACAGAATAAGTCTCCAGGATCCTCTCTTCTTCTCACCCTACCACCTGTTCCTATACACCTCCTGCAGTCTCTCTCTCACTTGTCACTACTGACCTAACTAAAATTTCCAACATCTCTCTCTCTTCTGGTATCTTCCCCTTATCTTTCAAACATTCTTTCATAATCTTATTAGTAAAGAAACCATCTCTTGACCACTCCTACACAACTTGCTCTATCTCAAACTGAATCTTTCAAAAACATCTCTAGAATTGACTGTGGTGACAACAAAAACTCTCATTGTAGCCCCGATCTATTCTCGTCTTGATTATTGCAACTCATTACTAATCAGTCTTCCCTTTATTAAACTCTCCCTTCTCCAACCTATCCTTAAAGTGGTTATCCTGGAATTAATAAAATAAAATGACTGAAAATGCTTAAATATTACTATACTTAAATGTTACTTTATTATAAATACATTTGCAGCTACCTTTCATTAGTTATAATGGCTCATTTTGTCTAGGGAGCAATCATCAGGGAAAATAAAATGGTTGCCGTCCTACTAGTACACACCAAACCTGTCACAGCAAGACAAGTTACTTTAGAACACTCAGCCTCTTCTCTGCTCTACTTGTCAGGGATTATGATCCTGAACACAGCTGATAAGATCTTCAGCTGAATCTCTCTGTAGGGATGGAGTTCATGAAGGAACAGCTGAAGTACAGAGAGGACAGACAGAACAGATTGTGGTGATGGGGGCTGTGGTAAATGTAGCAGTCTGCATACAAGTTGCTGTTGCTCATTAGCCATACCCACCATCCTCTCTGTACTTCATGTCTCCTTATGAACTTCATTCCTACAGAGAGATTCAGATGAAGATCTTATCATCTGTATTCAGGATCATAATCCCTGACATGTAGAGCAGAGAGGAGGCTGAGGCACTTTGAAGAAACCTGTGCTCATGTGTGATTAGGACAGGTTTTGTGTTTACTAATAGGGCTGTGGCCATTTTATTTTCCCTGATAATTTCTCCCCAGACAAAACAAGCCATTATAACTAATAAAAGGTATTTGGGAAAGTATTTTCAGTAATTCTATTTTATTAATTCCTGGAGAACCCCTTTAATGCAGCAGCAAGGCTAATCTATCTGCTTAAGGCCTCATGTACACAACCGTATTTTTGGCCGGCATCAAATCCACATTTTATGCAGCTCTCACGAGGGCCCATTCATTTTTGTGGGACCACAAAAAATGCGGACAACACACGGACATCCGTCCTGGGAAAAAAAGAACACGTCCTATTCTTGTCCATTTTGTGGACAAAAATAGGCTTTTCTAAGTGCAGGGCGTGAAAGTGTGGAACTCACACCCCTGGTATCCATGTTTTACAGGGCAGTCAAACACATATGTTGTGTGCATGAGGCCTAACTGCTACTCCGATACCTCCATCCTATGCCAGTGATTGCAGTGATTGCCCATACAGTATAGGATTCAATTTAAAGTGCTCATTCTCACCCCAAAGCTATCCACAGTGCTGTATACTCCTACATCTGCTCCAGGGATGGACTGGGAACTTAATGTGGCCCTGGAAAAAAAACCAAAATTGACCCCCGTGTTGTAGTTGGATCCAACTTGACAGAAGGTGAATGCAACACAAGTAGGCAGGGTCAACAATACCACAAAAAGCACAAAATCCTGTCTTTGCAGAAGCAAATACCACAGTGCAGCAAAAAATACCTCCCCAGAAGTTGCCCCTCTGTGGTGGCCATCAAGAGCTGCTATGTTCTGTCCTTCTTAGGTAGTGAAATGTGGGCCACAGCATCAAACCAGCCCTAACTTCAGCATGCCACCTGGACTTCCCCTAACAATGACTTCTATAGTGCCCCTTTTAATACGCTCCCTAAGTGGTCAAGAAAAGAAGGAAAAAATAAAACACCTAAGTCCTGTTCCAAGTTGCCACCTCTGAAGCAGCCTATCGGTCTATTCCAGCAAGTGCCTAGAGATGAGTTTCAGCGCTATTTGTTCACTGCCTCATGTAGTGGCCTGTGGCCTATGAAGGTAAACAGCAGGGCATACTTATGTACTTAGACTTGGGCTCCCATGCCCCTCTGCAGTATTCAACTGTATCACCTGAGGATAGCGATACAATTGAATTCAGGAGGGTACCTGATGCTTCCACAGTGTTAATTACCACTGAGAGCATCAGATCCTTATGTACCTAGGCAACGGCAGTGAGGAGTGCTTGCATTGGCGCAGGGAAAATTCCCTGTAGGGCCTATGGCTAATCCACCCCTGATCTCCTCCCTCATTTCTGTCTACTACCCTCAGTGCTGTAACATACTGACCTGTCCAGGCTCCAGCGGTGCAATCCTCAGCCTCAACACAGCCACGCCGGGAGAGACGCACTGCTAAGCCACACCTCCTGGTGACACGACAGCATTCTTAGCAACAGGATGCAATGCTCTGTTTTTCTACACATAAAGTGTGAGCTGGGGGAAATTAGCAGTGGGTTGAGATAAATAGCGATCAGAAAGCAAATGTACCCCAAAATGGTGCCAATAAAATCTACAGCTTGTTCCACAAAAAATAAGCCCTCACGCAGCTCAGCCAACAAAAAAATAAAAAAGCTATGGCTCTTATACACCATTTCAACAAAGTCCATGTTAGAAAATCCAGATGCCGCTCCTTCCCTTCTGAGCTCTACCGTATCCCCAAACAGTAGATGGGGTATTTCTGTACTCAAGAGAAAATGAATAGCACATTGTAGGGTGATATTTTCCTGTTATACCTTGTTAAAAAGAAAGTTTGGGCCTAGAGCTGCATTTTCTTGTAATTTTTCATTTTTACAACCGAGTGTTATGAATTCTGTGAAACACCTGTTGGGTCAAAGTGCTCACTACACCTTTTAAAAATTCACTGGGTGGTGTAGTTTCAAAAATGGGGTCACTTTTTTGGGGTTTTCACTGTGGGGATACCTCATAGTCTCTTCATATGTAATATGGCACCCAAAGACCATTCCAGCAAAAATCTGCCCTCCAAAAACCATATGGCGCTCCTTGCCTTCTAAGTGCTACTCTGCTCCCATACAGCAGTTCACAACCACATATGTGGTATTTCTGTAAGGCTCCATTCACACGTCCTGTTTTTCTTTCCTGATTCGATCCTGATTTTTTCAGGACCCATTGAAATGAGTGGATCCAGATCAGGATCAGGATCGAATCAGGAAAGAAAAACAGGACGTGTGAATGGAGCCTAAAACGCAGAATCAGGGTAATAAATATTGAGGTTTGTTTTGTTGTTAACCCTTGATGTGTTACAGGAAAAAAATGGATGAAATAGAATTTTTTGTTTTATTCCTGTGGAATACTTAAAAGGTAAAAAAAAAACAATTCTAAAATCAGTTTTGAATACTTTGAGGGTGTACTTTCTAAAATTGGGTAATTTATGGGTGGATTCTATTATGTAAGCTCCTCAAAGTGACTTTAGAACAGAATTGGTCCTTAAAAAAGTTGATTTTGGAAATTTTCTTGAAAATTTCAAAAATTGCTTCTAACATTCTAAACCGTCTAAGGTTCTAAAAAAAAAAAATTACCAAAATGATGCCAACATAAAGTAGACATATGGTGTATGTTATTAAATATTTGATGAAGTATCACTATCTGGCTCTGGTATCACTGCCTCTGTTGGGTGATCTTCCAGTTTCCATCTTATTTACTTCCAGCAGGGTTATGGACTGGGTCAAGTGTGCCTCTGCAGCCAAGGACTGGCTTCAGTGGTCACCTGTCCCCAAGTGGTATTGTACTGTACATCACTGCTGGGTCATGTGGCACCGCTGAATCCAGTAATTGGCTCCCAGCCAGAAGTAAACAAGCCTTGGACCGGAAGATCACCGACCAGAGCCAGGACCACAGCAGTGCTAAGGCATCTAATTTAAAATGAAAAATGCCACAATTGTTTCGCAAATACACTCAAAAAGTTGCAAACTTCTGTTTTTGTGACTTTTTGAAGCCAGATTTCTGGGGTGCTGAGGTTTATAATATCCCCCCTTTGACTTGGGTGGGTTTTCAGTCCAGGTCTATTGTTCTGTCTATTCTGCACTTGGACGGCACCCGGATGGGAAAATTAGCTGTCTAAATAACCCTTTAAAGGTGTTTTCCGTCAGCTGTCTCAATCTCTCTGTGATCAATAGGGGTGTGAAACTGGACTGGTCCTGAACTGTAGTTCTATTTCAGGTATCCCTGCATGGCAAAGCAAGTATTAGGTGGCAGACATTCTCTCAACAGTGAACCTTTCAAACATTCATTTTAGGAACATACAGCAGGGCGAATGTGATCCAAAATTGGATCCTTATTGAAAATGTATAATTTGTTTGAAATCTAATATTTTTGCTCAGTTCTGTTTCTATGTAATACAGTGGCTGCTCTCTTATTAATGTGATTCTATGAAATTCTGTACCTCTTTAAATATTTAGTATGGATTCCTATGCTGACCAGTTATTGATTAGTTAATGAATTCAGGCTCCCGATTTAAGTACCAAGTTGACATTGAGTGTCCTTAGCTCCTCCAAGCTGAAAGAATATTCAGGAATTTATGATCATGATTAATTAGGACAATATCAATGTCAGAAGCAATGCTTTGTCCATCTCTGCAATCAATGGCATTTTGCAGGTAAAATACATGCAAAATTCTGTTTTGATGCTTTTAAGGCCTTGTCACAAAATTAAATAGTACATCTTATTGTTAGATCACACAAAGCAACTATTTTTTATTTAGAATCATTTTTTGAAAAACTACCGTGCCTAGTTATTGCTGTTATGTCATTATTATGGTTCTTTTTATCCTCTCTTAAAATATCTCCGGAATTTGTCCGGTGCTGGTGGTCACTAGTGTTGAGCGAATTGAAGCATCCAAAGCAAAATTCAGACCACTTCGTGGTAGCGAATCAGTTTTTCCTAAAATGGCGGCTGCACGTGTTACAAAGTGAAAGCAAGAAGCTGGGGAACGCGATATGACCCATAATGCCATGCAGTCAGCAAATCCGCCAGTAGCCATCCCCTGTGATGTCACAGCCCTATAAAATCCTGATCTTGCGTGGTCTCTGTCATTGTCCTGTGAGCTGAGCATAGGGAGAGACTTGGCAAGCACTCGTGCTAGGACACTGTTGCTGCGATAATCCAGCAGCCGTGTTTGATCCACCATGTTCGGCCACCTGGTCTTAACCCAAATAATTTTAAAAGCTTATGGAGAGATCCTGTCACAGTCATTCCTGCAACGTCTAGGCTTGCACATGTGACATAATCTGACTTGTTTTCCTTTTTGTGTTGTTGCTGTTTACCACACCCCTTCCCCTCAGCTGTTGCAGGTGTGCTTCTACCACAGTTACTTGCGGTTTATAGTTTCTGTGGACATTCTGGTGGATTGGTGTGGTTCTCTCCTGAGATCTGGTTGCTTCCATTTCTTCTTAAAGATAATTGTCCACTTTCCCTTTTGTGTTTACCCTGCTTTTCCCTGTTGTGTTATTTGGCCTTTGGGAGACTCCCGTTCGTCCTTCCTCTTGGAGGAATGGGTAGACTCAGACCTGTCAGTTGCAGGGTCCTATAGGGTCAGTTTGGTTTAGGTTCATGTGTATGAACTCGCCTACATTTGAGGCCTGTTCATACTGTAAGTCAGTCAGGATTGGTGTCAGGGTGGTGATCTTTTCCCTTTACTTGTTTCCTGACCTCATCCCCTTCCCTCCTACGCTTGGTGTGGTTTTCCCCTCCACACCACGTGACATTATAAACCACCATAAAACATAATTTTTTGTTTATTTTAGTGCAGACATGGACTGGGGGACGTTATAACTTCTATTCTATTCAGGGAGGCATGCAAATTGTACTTTAGGCTGCGTCCACATTCTTCTGGTAATGACGAACAGAGAGTTGGTGTGGTAATCTCGTTGCTCAAGGGGGATGCACAGTCATGGGCCTTTTCTCTGCCGACCGGATCGCAGTCTCTCCAGTCGGTAGATGAATTTTTCAAGGCATTGGGACTTATCTATGATGACCCGGATTGCATCTCCCTGGCCAAGACCAAGCTACGTAACCTCCGTCAGGGAGAGCGCTCTGTTGAAATCTATTGCTCTGTGTTTCAGAGGTGGGCTACAGATACCGAATGGAACGATCCGGCCCTCCGTAGTCAGTTTTGTCAAGGATTATCTGAAAGGCTGAAGGACTCTTTGGCCTTTCATGAAACTCCGGTGTCTTTGGAAGCCACTATGACTCTTGCTGTACGCATGGATAGACGCCTGTTAGAGAGATCTAGGGGCCCCCGCTCTCAGGACGTACTATCACATAGTGTATTGTCTTCCAATGACACTTTGGGCGAGGATACCCCTGGGTTGATGTTTGGGGACCAAACCATGCAGTTAGGGGGAGCTATTCCTGCATCCACCTTTAAGCATTCTGGGAATAAAAAGGGTGTGTGTTTTTTCTGTGGACAGAAAGGACACTTTATCAACACATGTCCATGCATTCAGTCTCTAAAAGAGAAAAAAGGAAAGGGGGCATTAAATTCCCATCTCTCTCTTGGAGGGGTGGGTGGAGAGACAGAAAATGTGCATTTGTCTTCATCCTGTAGTACCATTTTTCTCCTGACTGCCAAGGTGGCGCAAGAGTCAAAGGTTGTGAGAATTGAGGTGTTTATCAACAGCGGGGCAGGGGTGAACCTGACTGATGCTCAGTTTGTCCGTATGCATGGATTGTCTCCGAGTACATTGGAGAAGAAGATTTCTGTGTTTGCTATTGATTCTGCACCTCTGTCTCAGAAGTGTTTGTCTCAGATGGTGCATGATATCAGATTAAGAGTGGGTGAATTTCATCAGGAACGAATTTCGTGTTTTGTGTTGGAAGGTCTTCCTGCTCCTATCATACTGGGTTTACCGTGGTTAAGCAAACACAATCCAACCATCGATTGGCATACTAGACAGATTCTGGATTGGGGTAATTTTTGCGTTGACAATTGTCTTAATACATCTTTTTCTGCTTTAACCACTAAGATACTTCCCTCTTTTATATCTGATTTCTCTGATGTATTTTCTGAAGGTGGATGTCAGGATTTACCCCCACATCGGGAATACAATTGTCCTATCAATCTTATCCCTGGAGCAAAATTGCCCAAATCTAGGCTGTATAACCTTTCTGGACCTGAGAGAACGGCCATGAAAGAATATATTGCTGAGAGTTTGGCTAAAGGACACATAAGACCTTCCAAATCTCCAATGGTAGCAGGGTTTTTCTTTGTAAAGAAAAAGGACGGAACTCTTAGGCCATGTCTAGATTTCCGTGAACTCAATTGGATTACTGTCCGTGATCTTAACCCCCTTCCGTTGATTCCTGATTTGTTTAACCAGATAGTTGATGCCAAGGTGTTCTCCAAGTTGGACTTAAGGGGGCATATAATCTGGTCAGGATCAAGGAAGGGGATGAATGGAAGACAGCTTTTAATACTCCTGAGGGCCACTTTGAGAACCTGGTCATCCCTTTTGGGTTGACCAATTCTCTTGCTGTCTTCCAGCATTTTGTTAATGACATTTTTCATCACCTTGTGGGGAGATTTGTAGTCATGTATTTGGATGACATACTAATTTATTCTCCAGATATGGTGACACATCAGGATCACGGTAGACAGGTGTTGCAGGTCTTAAGAGACAACAAATTGTACGCAAAATTAGAGAAATGTGTCTTTGCTGTACATGAGGTGCAATTCTTAGGATACCTGCTGTCATCTTCAGGTTTTCGTATGGATCCAGAGAAAGTCCGTGCTATTTTGGACTGGGATCGACCTGAAAATTTGAAGGCTCCTTTGTGGTTTTTGGGGTTCACTAACTATTACCGAAAATTTATCAAGAACTATTCGACAATAGTTAAACCCTTAACTGACATGACTAAGAAAGTGACGGATGTCTCAGTGTGGTCTGATGCAGCATTGCGAGCCTTTTCCGCTGTGAAGGAGTGCTTTGCTTCTGCCCCTATATTGGTGCAGCCAGATGTGTCACAACCTTTCTTTGTGGAGGTTGACGAATTCGAGGTGGGGGTAGGAGCAGTTTTGTCACAGGGTCCGTCACCAGGTAAACGGCGCCCATGTGCCTTTTTTCTCAAAAAAACTCTCTTCTGCTGCGGAGAGAAATTACGATGTGGGTAACAGAGAGTTACTGGCCATTAAGTTTTTTGAGGAATGGCGTCATTGGTTGGAAGGGGCGATTCACTCTATCACGGTATTCACTGGTCACAAGAATCTGGCTTACCTGGAGTCGGCTAAACGACTTAACCCGAGGCAGGCCAGATGGTCTTTGTTCTTCACCAGGTTCAATTTCATTGTCATGTATCGCCCTGGGATTAAGAATATCAAGGCGGATGCCTTGTCATGTAGTTTTCCCGGAGGTGGTGATTTTGAAGATCCGAGTCCTATTTTGTCTGAAGGGGTGGTAATATCCGCTCTTTACCCTGATCTTGAGGCTAAGGTGTTACTGGCCCAGGGAGACGCACCGATGTCTTGCCCCCTGGAAAATTGTTTGTTCCATCTGAATTGCGTCATAAGGTGTTTGAGGAACATCACTGTATGGTGCTTGCGGGACACCCTGGGAGTAAATCCACTGTCGAACTCATCTCTCTTGTAGATTCTGGTGGCCAGGTCTGCGTAAGTGTGTGGAGGACTATGTGTCAGCCTGCAGTGTCTGTGCAGGCTCTAAGGTGACACATACTCAACCTTCTGGCCCCTTCTTCCGTTGCCCATCCCGTCCAGACCATGGAATCACTGACCTGCCTGATTCATCTGGAAAGACAGTTATTCTGGTGGTAGTCGATCATTTTAGTAAAATGGTGGTATTTGGGGCATATGGGTTTCACCGGCAGTTTGGCACATTTTCTGGTTCTGATACTTCTGGTATTCCTGAGGAAGAACTTTTTTTGTCATCATTGTCATCTATATGGCGGAAAATTATAAATAACTTGATAAATATGGGTAACAAGTACAAATGTGTGGCTGACAGGAAACGTATGAATGGTCCGGACCTAGGTGTGGGTGATTCTGTGTGGCTCTCCACAAGAAACATTAAGTTGAAAGTTCCTTCGTGGAAGTTAGGTCCAAGATTTATTGGCCCATACAAGATCACTGCCATTATTAATCCTGTAGCATTTCGTCTTGAAATTCCTCAGGCCCTGAAAATTCATAATGTGTTTCACAGATCTTTGGATATGTTGAACCTCTGGAGCCATCTCCCTTGCCACCCACGCCTGTCTTGGTGGATGGCAGTTTGGAATTCCAGATGGGTACCGGCATCTGACATGAATGCCAGTCGTTTGGTGAAAGCTTTTCATAGGTCTCATCCTGATAAAGTTGGGCCTGGGTGCCCGGAGGTCACCCGTAAAAGGGGGGGTAATGTCACAGTCATTCCTGCAACAGGTTGCAGAAAGTTGTCTAGGCTTGCACATTTGACATAATCTGACTTGTTTTCATTTTTGTGTTGTTGCTGTTTACTACACCCCTTCCCCTCAGCTGTTGCGGGTGTGTTAATTGTCCTTTCCCTATTTATTCCTGCTTCTACCACAGTTACTTGCGGTTTATAGTTTCTGTGAACATTCTGGTGGATTGAGGTGGTTCTCTCCTGAGATCTGGTTGCTTCCATTTCTTCTTAAAGATAAGTGTCCACTTTCCCTTTTGTGTTTACCCTGCTTTTCCCTGTTGTGTTATTTGGCCTTTGGGAGACTCCCGTTCGTCCTTCCTCTTGGAGGAATGGGTAGACTCAGCCCTGTCAGTTGCAGGGTCCTATAGGGTCAGTTTGGTTTAGGTTCCTGTGTATGAACTCTCCTACATTTGAGGTCTGTTCATACTGTAAGTCAGTCAGGGGGGTTTTCCCCTCCACACCAGAGCGTGACAGATCTACATGGGATTATGGTCATCCCTGTTGTGGATCCCTCTATTTTATTGCTTTGATGAAGGTTTTCCCACCATCACAGAGGAGGATTAGGGCTGCTGCATACATGCTCTGTCTCCCCCCAATCCCCGCCAAGAGGAGCCAGAGCACATCCAGATGACCACTGCATCTGAAGGGTTAAAAGTCTGCGACCGCCATTACCGCCAGTCAAGTGAAGTTAGTGTCAGGTGTCTGCTCTTTAAAGCAGCAGACACCCGTCGGCCATGGAACGGGCGCCATTTTTAAATGCCTGACTGCCAAAGTAAATTTACTGTCGATGGTTGGGAAAAGTTAACTTCAAAGCCTTCACACTGAGATTGGGCCACCAAGTGGGAAGAATATGATTAGGCAGAGTGGCCTGGGTATACCTGATTTATAGCGATTCATGACAAATTAATTCAGGATGAATCAAATTTCTTAGCAAACTCCGGTAAATCGTCCAGATCGAATTTTTGAAAACTTGGCTCCTCTCTAGTGGTCACACATGCCCAGTACTTCAGTCCCATCTCCCTGATCCACTTGCACAGAATGATTTCTGCTGTTGTGAAGACCAGCCAATAAGGATCAGCGAACTACAAACGGCTTCTTACAAGCAGTTTTTGAATACAAAAACACCAGGGGACGTAAATACCAAAGTCAATACCATCATTTTTTACAAATTGATTTCAAGGCTATTTTTTGTTCTTACAAGAAATGTTTTAAGGGCGACAAAAGCAAACCATTTTATAAGAAGTAATAGCGATGCATATTTATATTGTAAAATTAGAACTATGGGTTCTTGGGTCATTTCAGCTGTTAGAAATTTGAAATTGCCTCATTTATACTCCAAACCTGTCTACTCAACCCTCCAGTATTACAGTCTGTAATACTGAGAAATGTTTGCTTACATATTACATCTTCCAAAGTAGTGTGAAAAGATATCACATGAAGAAACAGGTACTTTGACATTCTCATTATTTCACTGTCATTAAATGTTCTTGAACAAAAAGTGATGATTAATTAAATATTGCACCTGGCAAACTATATTACCGAAAATTTGCTGATTTTTCTTAAAGGGACACTTATGTGGAAAAATTGTTTTTACAAAAAAGGTATGGACGGTTTTCTGTATATAATGTTTTAAGTCACTCCATGTATGCGATTCCTTGTCCTGGCTCTTTACTTTCCTCCTTTGTTTAGACGTTTAGCACAGTAAACAGCCTTCCTTGACTTTCTCACTCGGACCATTCACTGAGGCCAGAAAGGGAAGGGGATGAGTAACTCAATTAGAGAATCACACAGTACATGGATAAGGCTACTTTCACACTAGCGGCAGGCCTGATCCGGCAGGTGAAGGGTGCTGCCGGATCAGGCCTGCCACAGTGACATGTGTGGAGCCGGAACCGCGCTCCGGCCCCACACATGTCACACAGTACATACATACACAAACATAAACATACACACACATATACACAGACAAATACACATACATACTTACATGCTCCCGGCAGGTCTTCAGAGCGTCGGAGGGACAGGACGGCTCGCACAGGTGACGATTCCCCACAGCGCCCTCTGCTGGGCGCCTGGTGAAATCGTCATCTGTGCGCGCCGACCTGTCCCTACGCCGCTCTGAAGACCTGCCGGGGAGCATGTAAGTATGTATGTGTATTTGTATGTCTATATGTGTGTGTATGTTTATGTTTATGTGTATGTCTATGTCTGTATGTGTGTATGTGTAGCCGGATCCGTCATGAACTCCATTGAAAGTCAATGGAGGGCGGATCCGGTTACCATTGTGGTCACACGTCTTGGTGCGGATGCCTGGACCGGAGAGCAAACCGCAGCATGCTGCGGTTTGTTCTCCGGTCTGAAGACGGAACGGAATGCTTTCAGGAGCATTCCGTTGTCTTCAGTTCAGTTTTGTCCCCATTGACAATGAATGGGGACAAAACTGAAGCGTTTTATTCCGGTATTGAGCCCCTATGACGGAACTCAATACCGGAATTTTAAAACACTAGTGTGAAAGTAGCCTTAGTGTAAAGCTTTTCTCCAAGGTCTATCAAGCGAATAATAGAGCTGCCATACTGCTATTTTACTTCTACACCTACTATTATACTAAAGATAACATCTTCCTCACACAGCAGCAGTCAACTGATTATATAGAAGAATTGTCATTTCATGTAAAATACACGTATTTACTAAAACAGACATGTCAGGAGCAGTTGCAGGTCCTCTTTAGCATCTTTTATTAATATTCACAGACTTCTGAAGTTCCTGAATGAGAATACAAGTTAAAGTTATCCAAAACTACAGTATATCCTGAACAGTAATAGCATATAGGTACAGTGATAAGTTTAACATAAGACCTATAGCATATTTCACAAAGCAAAGTTTTGGCTTCGTTGGTCAAGTCATTGAATGACATCATAAGTGGTTTTGTGATGTCACTTACCTTGGGAATAAATACAGCTGATCGTGACTAATCAGGTGTATGTTAATTGCTTATATTTTCCTTACTTCATAACATACCCTTAGTATGTGGATCTTATTATGCAAATACTATGTTCTTACTTAAATGGTCATAATAACCAATAATCAATATCCATAGTTTTGTAATAGGGGATACATAATGTGTTTTTTAAGGCTCTGTCCACATTAGAGTCTCGGCGTCCGTTTATATTGGAGCCATAATAGCTATGACAGATCTGTTTTTAAATGGATGCTATTGAACCCTGACTGGTCCCATTGATATACTGTATAAATAAGCCCTCTAAGTAGTCAGATGAGAGCTTGTTTTTTTTGTTTTGTTTTTTAATGGCACCATTCACTTTACCATATCATGTGTTCAAAAATGGGAAAAATTATTTGTGGGGTGAAATAGGAAAGAAAAATTCCACCATTGTTTTTTGGGTTTTGTTTTTACTGCATTGACTATGTGCTAAATATGACATGATACCCTTATTCTGCAAGTCAGTACAACCATGACAATATCCAATTTATATCCTTTTTATTACTTTTCACTACTTCTAAAAGTAAAAACCATTGAAAGTTTTTTTATATTTAGACATGGGGCAAGCTGTAGTTTTTATTGGTACCATTATGGGAACAGCAAGGTAACAAAAAAATGTCCATTTGGCCATTTTGATTTTTTTCCAGAATAAATAATTTTATATTTTAACAGTTTGACTTGACCATACCAATTGTGTTCAGTGTTGTTTATTTTTATATGTAAAATTGGGAAAGGGGGTGATTAGAATTTCTAATTCTTTTGTTTGTTTTTATATTTTTAAAAATGTTTTAAACTTTTTTTTAGAATATGTAATCATCTGACTCGCTTATACCATATACTGCAATAGCATGCTTTTACAGCGTATAGGAATTCTCTGCACTGCCTGTTAAGCCCTGCTTGAGGCAGGATTTAACCGGCAGGTTGCTATGGCCTTCACAAGGCCCCAGGCTGCCATAGCAACCAATCAGACTCGCTCAATTTCACTGTGAGAGGGTCGATAGGAGGTTAGAGAGAGCCCCTTCCCTCTGACTAAACTCTCAGATGCTGCGGTCACTATTGAGTTATCACTTATCCTTGCCATTGCCGGTGGGTGTCTGCTGTATTACACAGCAGGCACTTGTCATGTATGGAGCAGACTCAGCTCGCAAGCCCACTTCTTACACCCCTCGCGCATGACAGACATACAGTTATGTCCAAGGCCATTATGGAGTTAGAGAAGTATTCCCACAATTTACTATTATGTCAAACATGCCATAAAAGTCAGTTGGTTGCACATAAAAATAAATATTTCCCCTGAAAAGCTTTCATTCCATATAGTTCTCTTGAAAACAAAGATAGTTTTTCTTTCAGACAGTCTCATAAATCTGCCCCTTTGTGTCCCGCGTTCAATAAGCAGTTTTCATTTTTCTCTCCAAGATCGAAATAGCTTTTAGTCAGTGAAATCATGAAAGTGTCTGATTACTTCACTTATTGTGATTGAGCTGTTATGAAATCATTCATAGCTCCTTTTTTTACTTGTTTAATGTGTCATCAGAAAATGACCTATTGTTTAAAGTTTTTATGATAAACATATTTTTTGTATGGTTATTTTTTAAAATTTTCCATGTCAGTATTTTTTTTTTTTTAAATTCTAAAATTGTGTAGTCCAAACATAATAATATGTCAGAGCTTCCTGTTGGAGATAACTTTTTTGCAGTCATTTCATTATCATCACAGGCAGGATTATAACGACAGATAACACCTATGTATGAAAAACACAGGATCCACTGTTCACAATAGGTGATGGCCACAACTTATCTAAACTCCCTCCCTTCACAAAGTTCTCTACATCAGTGTTCCTCGACTCCAGTCCTCAGGGCCCATCTACCTGATTTGAGAATATCCCACAGAATGAATATCTGAGGTAAGTCCTGGTGCATTGACACTAATTATATCACTGCCCAATACTAAGGAAATCCTGAAAACATGACCGACAGGTAGGCCCTGAGGACTGGAGTTGAGGAACCCTGCTCTACATAGGTCACAGTGCATATCTAGAAAACACTCCCATAGAAGTCAATGAGCATGTCTCTAAATGCTGTTACAGCTCAGTCAAGATGGCTGCTCCCATAATATTGCATTAAAAAAACTGAATAAAAAATGTACAATCAGAAAATAAAACAGATTAGAAAAAAAAGAATATGTGTCACTATCTGGTTTTAACTGGCAGAAAAAATGTGGTAGACGCATTCCCCTTCATATTTCTATTACAGCTATGAAAGGATGAACTTATATATTTTATTTTCCACTTCTCTATAACAATCTTTGATAACTGCTAGAAATTGGTGCTGAAATAGCAGAGTGGCTAACACCTAGCAGCTGTTTGCAGTTGGAAAGACAGCTGTGTAAGCCGCCTGATCATAAAGGAAAGATTGGTCAGCCAGCCGCTGACCGATCTGGCGCTGATCACCCGACAGACTAGCAAAACCATCGTTAGTTGAGTGATCCTACAGTATGTGGCACAAAAAATTATGCCGGCAGCTCATTGCCCTGTGTAAAAAGAGCTGTGCTGCTGACAAATAATGGAACTGTATGGGGAGGAACAATCGTAGTAATAATAATTCATCCCCATACAAAAGCCCTTTTTGCTGCATGTAAATCGTGATCATCGAGTGGACAATGATTAAGAACGGTTTGGAGTTTATTCCCGATCATTGTCCTATGCATATGGGTCCATATGGCATTTAGCCATGCTTTTCTCTTCTTCTAACGGCCATTTAACAGAACGGCATGCAACTCAGACAGAACTTGCAACAAGCATCCCATAGCAGGGGCATAGCTATAGGTTATGCACAGACCTTACAGACTGATGGGGGAGGGGGGCATTGTTCCTGTTCCATGTAAGAAGACACCAGGATGGCAAATGATGGGTGTGGACCCTGTTGTAGATTTTGTCAGGGGCTTAGCTATAGGGGGTGCAGAGGTAGCAGTCGCTACCGGGCCCAGGAGCCTTAGGGGGCCTAAAGAACCTTGTCCCGCATAAGAAAAACACAAAGCACTGAGGGAAGGTGGGCCCAAGCTGAACTCTTGCACCAAGGCCCATAAACCTTTAGCTACGCCCCTGGATTTTGTATTGCAATGCAGGAGATTCGAGGTATGCCACTGTACCTTAGGATGATCTCAAGGACTATTCAGGTTGCCTCTTAGGGTTACATCTGCTGTGCACTCAAAGAGATACATAAAAAATAGAGTAAACTGTAGCTCTTCTTCACAGTATTTCTTTGTAAATGACCACTTCTGGAATAGATAGCAAAACGGAATAGGTCATTTTGATAGTGTAGCATGGGCTGCTTCATTTTCAGTTGAACATAAAGGGAAGGGGCTACCATGTGCATACTATCTATAATTCTATTAAGGCGTATTATTCTTACAGTAAGTATAGACTATTTCATATCATAATCATAATTTTTTTACAATTGATTCAAGTCTTTTTAGTTTATTTTTCCACCCTCTGGAGCAAGCGGGAGAAACACAGCAGAGATCATTAATTTCGCTTTTGGCATCCTTGTTTATAACAGAAAACCTCTCGAGATGAAAGGGAATCCTTGCGGCGTCTGACTGTGGTTGACATTTCCTCCTTTGTGTCTCACCCTACATACAATGTTTTATAGCACGAATGAACATACCTAGCAGCTGCTAACATTTTAATTTGCTGCTCCCCGCCTCTTTAGAGAAAATGAGAAGTCATCTTAAAATGCAAGCCACCGGCATGTTCTGTTACTGCTCGCACACATCATAAAAAGCACAATCTACAATACACAAGCATTACGGCACATTATCATCTGGCAGTCATACATTCTGTCACTTCATCTTTTGTGGGTAATCCAATTTACGAAAGGGAAAAACACACAGTGAAAGAAAGCCACAAAACATTGTAAAGACTCTGTTATCTTGGTAAAGACTCTGGGGTTCTTTGACAATAAGAATTCATCAACTGGTTGTAATATTTGGCATAAGCCTAGAATTTCACTGAAGTGTGAAATCATTTGTACAGTCTGGCGGTTTCCACCTTGTAGGTTTCATACAATAGCAGTAACTAGAGTAACACTTACACTGAATGACATGATTATTACTATTGCAGCAAATCCTGCTTTGTGTTATATCACTTTTACAGCTTCATTAGTGCAATCCTGCTCCAGATGTAGAGCTACAATTTCTAAGATGCCCTGTATGGCGCTGTTTCTGGTACAAGCATTATGCCAGTGCTGACATATGCCTAGTAGTTCAGCCCTACTGCCCCAATCCTCTTGTGCGTGGCCTGCAAAATGATTCTTGCGCTTGTGCAGCTCAGTCAGTAAAGAATTGCGGCACTAGAAAAGCTTCTCACTAGTAGTGAACACCGGAGGCACTATAACAAATACAGAGAAGCAATTTTTTTTCTTGTTATTCCTTTAAGATCATTTGTCTAGGACTGCAGTCTCATTAGGTTAAAGACAGAAATCATCACATTTTTAAACTCAATTGGTTATTGCTAGACTGAGTCAAAAAATAGTAACGACATAAAAGATAATCTGTGCCTCAGACATTATTTGCACCTTTTTTTTAAAGAGGTTGTCCAGCCATATGTATTGATTACCTATCCTCAGGATAGGTTATCAGTATCAGATCGGCAGGGGCCTGACACCTGGCACCCTCAGCTGTTTAAAGAGAAGGCGGCACTCCATGTGATGTCTGCTTCCTCATCATTACACTAAGCGTTGTCTCCTGTGGAGTGGTGGCATAGTATAATTACAAGTACTCACTTTACTCAACTGAAAGGACCCACTAGAAGAACGTTAGGCAGAGATAGTATTTCTGTTCAAAAGACCCAAAAGCCATTTTAAGGGCTATTGTGATATCTGGCTACAATATTTTTTTTTATTTTTGGGGGGTTAAAAATTGCGCAAGGTGGCCTGACATTAACGCCACCTGTGCAGCTGGTGCACGGTGTATTACTCTCTGTATACTATATACCTGACATCCTTTGCTATTTTTCTGCCGTTAATTAAGGCCACAGTTCCTCAGCTGCGTCTGCTGTATAACATTTGCACAAGGAGGCACATATAGTGTAGGGATAGGATTTGGCTAGGCAGGGCTAATAATTCTGTTCAAAAGACACAAAAGTCCATTGTTATATCTGGCTGCATTTTTTTTAAATTTTGGGGCAAAAAGAACGCAAGTGTGCCTGACGCTAATACCACGTGCACAGCGTGTGCATTGGAACCGTTCTGTAGTCTATATACCTGACATCCATTGCTATTTTTTCTGCCGTTAATTAAGGCCGCAGTTCCTCATTTGTGTCTGCTGTATAACATTTGCGCAAGGAGGCACATATAGTGTAGGGATAGGATTTGGCTAGGCAAGGCTAGTAGTTCTGTTCAAAAGACACAAAAGTCCATTGTTATATATGGCTGCATTTTTTTTATTATTTTGGGGCAAAAAGAACGCAAGTGTGCCTGGCACTACCAGCATGTGCACAGCATGTGCATTAGAACCATTCTGTAGTCTATATACCTGACATCTGTTGCTATTTTTTCTATCGTTAATTAAGGCCACAGTTCCGCATTTGCGCCTGCTGTATAACATTTGCGCAAGGAGGGACTTATAGTGTAGGGATAGGATTTGGCTAGGCAGGGCTAGTAGTTCTGTTCAAAAGACACAAAAGTCCATTGTTATATCTAGCTGCATTTTTTTTTTTTATTTTGGGGCAAAAAGAACGCAAGTGTGCCTGACGCTAATACCACGTGCACAGCCTGTGCATTAGAACAGTTCTGTAGTCTATATACCTGAGATCCATTGCTATTTTTTCTACCATTAATTAAGGCCGCAGTTCCTCATTTGCGTCTGCTGTATAACATTTGCGCAAGGAGGGACTTATAGTGTAGGGATAGGATTTGGCTAGGCAGGGCTAGTTGTTCTGTTCAAAAGACACAAAAGTCCATTGTTATATCTGGCTGCAATACATTATTTTTGTGGTGGGTTAAAAAACCTTTTCAGCGTCTGCTGTCTAACATTTGTGTATCCCAAATAACAGAAATCCGGTGTATTTTTTTCTGTGGCTATTGAAGGCGACATTACTAATGGCGCTGTGATTAGCGGCAGCAAAAAAACGCAATAAATGTCAGGTACATAGGAGAAACATACATTGTCCTGCACACACTGCGCAACTTGTGTTAAGATTAGGCAAACTTGCGCAAATTTTGACCAAGAATAACAATATTCAACAGAACAACTAGCTCTGCCTAGCCAAATCCTATCCCTACACTATCTGTGCCTGATTGTGCAAACGTTATACATTATATGAATAACGGCAGAAAAGACACCCAATAATTATAAGGCACAGAGGGATCGCTGAGGACGTTGACATTGTCAGCTAGGTACTCCTTTACCATTTTCCAAAACTTTTCCCTCCTAGTTGTGAAACTAGGCCGCTTATCAGAACCTTTTCCACATGCAGCACTGTCCGTCTTTATTATGAGCAGGTAGGGTTCCAGCGCGTGCTCAGGTCGCACATCAGTAAGTGAGCTGGCAAGTGTAAGTGCTGCTGCAGCGTTGCCAGACCGGCGGAAGCTGTAGATGACTTTCGGAAATGAGCACCTTCACCAGCAGCTCAGGCAAATTGGTGTAGGTTTTGAGAAACCGCTGAACTACTAAGTTGAAGCAGTTGTTTGGCTTGAGGGAGACTGCTGTTCGTTCTTCCTGTTGGAGGAACAGGTAGACTCATTCCTGTCATTAGTTCCAGGGTCCAATAGGGTCAGTTTGGTTTAGGTTCCTGTGTATGAACTCGCCTACATTTATGACCTGTTCATACTGGTAGTCAGTCAGGATTAGAATGACGGTTTCCTATAGGAGGTGTCCATTTTCATTCCTTAGTTTCCAGGCCTAATCTTCTTTCCCTCCTACGCTCTGTGTGGTTTTCCCCCCCACACCTGAGCGTGACAGTATGTGTGTGAAATTGCCGAGCTCCAAAGCCGCCACCAAGTTGCAGCCGTTATCAGACACAACCACAACTGGTTGTAGGTTGAGTGGCGAGAGCCACAGCTCAGCCTGGTCCCTTATACTCTGCCACAGCACTGTGGCGGTGTGTTGTTTGTCACCTAAGCAAATAAGTTTCAGCACAACCTGTTGCCGCTTCCCCACCGCTGTGCTAAACTGCTTCCAGCTGCTGACTGGTGCTGCAAGATGAGAATTCCTAGATGGAAGTGGTGGAGGAGAAGGAGGGGTTGCAGCCGCTTAATGTAGGTGGTGGCGGAAATCCTGATGGAAGTAGCACCCGCAATCCTTTGTGTCGGTAGCACCTGTGCTATCCCAGGATACGACTCGCTCCCAGCCTCCACAACGTTCACCCAGTGTGCTGTCAGGGAAATGTACCGTCCCTGGCCAGAAGCACTTGTCCATGTGTAAGTCGTTAAGTGGACCTTCCCAGTAACTGCGTTGGTCAGGGCACGGGTTATGTTTCGGGACACA
Organism: Rhinella marina; assembly: GCA_900303285.1. Taxonomy (NCBI): domain Eukaryota; kingdom Metazoa; phylum Chordata; class Amphibia; order Anura; family Bufonidae; genus Rhinella; species Rhinella marina. The sequence goes on from ONZH01028970.1 coordinate 264,000, forward strand.
TGCTGGTGTAAGGCGGTGAGGGCACACCGGCAAAAATAGTGGTGGCTAAGTACTGAGTAACGAGGGACAGCCGCCGCCATCAGACTGCGAAAAGCCTTAGTGTCCACAAGCAACATTTTCAGCGCCAGCAATTTGTAAAGGTGTGCATTTAGTGCTATGGCCTGTGGGTGGGTGGCTGGGTATTTGCGCTTTCGTTCAAAGGCCTGGGGTATGGACAGCTGTACGCTGCGTTGGGACACAGAAGTGAATGTGCTCACTGATGGTGCTTGCGAGGGTCCAGGTGCAGGGCGGGAGGCATCTGGGCCTGTGTCTTGGCAAGCACGTAACACAGGGAAAAGGAGGCAGTGGTGTGACCCGCAGACACCGATTGTGGATCCAGACGTTTGGCCCACCTATTAGGGTGCTTTGCTGCCATTAAGATCATGCTGGTGGTGGTCAGGTTGCTAGTGTTCATGCCCCTGCTCATTTTGGTACGGCACAGGTTGCAAATGACAATTCTTTTATCGTCCACACTTGTTGGTGTGGCCTGCATTCTCCCTTTTGCCAGTCCACCGCCTCTTCCAGCCTGTTGCGGTGCTGCGGATCCCTCCCCCTCTGTACTGCTGTCCTCGCTCAGCTTGCCTCCTTCCCATGTTGGGCCAGTGATTTCATAGTCCACCACCTCCTCTTCCATTTCTTTACTCTGGTCCTCCTCCTGACAAGTTGACCTTCAGTGCTGCTGACACTCAAAAACATTCGGGGCGAGTGCCTGCTGCTGATCTGACTGTGTAAAACATTTGGGGCGAGTGCCTGCTGCTGATCTGACTGTGTAAAACATTAGGGGTGAGGGCGTGCTGCTACTTGCGCTTTATATATTCAAGTAAATATATGTTTCCTAATAATATTTCCTCTAAAATCGATGATATCTTCTGTTTTTGGGGGTATTATTGTCATTCCATAAAAGTGGCGTAATAGTCGGACATCATCGTTAATAGCAGCGACTTCGGTGTCCAAGATGCATCCAGACATCCTCCTCATGCTGTTCCCTAACCATTTCAGTGGTGTTTCCACCATTTTCTCACGTTTCCCTATGAACCAGACACCCTCCCCTCTGCAGAGCAGGGGGTGCCTGGTCTTCTCCCATTGACTTCCATTATACTCGGGTGCTCGGCCGAGCACTCGAGCACCACCTAGTGTTCGGCCAGAGCACCTGAGCATCGCGGTGCTCGATCATCACTATTGATGACATATCCTCAGGATAGGTCCTCAATATCAGATAGGCGGGGGTCCGAAACCCCGCACCCCCGACGATCAGCCGTTTGAAGAGGAGGCGCGCACCGTACGACCGCTGCCTCCTCTTCATTGTTTACCTGCTCGCCCTAACATCGGCAGTGGTGAGCAGATGTAATTGCACCCAAGCCGCCCCATTCATTTCAATGGGAGGGCTCGTTCCCATACACTTGTATCCTGAGGATAGGTCATCAATAAATATAACTTGGATAACCCCTTTAACTTGGGGAACATTTTTGAAGGGCTCGTAAAGGACTATTTTTTGGAGTAATGTCCGTAAGTAGTGATAGCACAGGTTTATCAAAGACAGAAGTTGTCAGACTAATAGGAGTCTGACTAGAAAGGCGGCTGTGGATGTAGTGTTCTTGGACTTTGAAAAGGCATTTGATATTGTCCTTCAAAGATGCTTATTGGGGGCTAAAACAAAGTCTGTACAGTATGTACAGTACAGTCTACACAAAACTTCACCAGTAGCCTCTATGTCAGAGTTGCACACTTAAAGGGATTGTCCAATTTCTACAAATATTTCCTAGCAGCCCCTAATCTATTTTTTATGTGACATACATCCAGTGTGCACATGGGCTAATCTTTTCCTAGCCTATGACAGAGTTCCCTCAGTATATAAGGGCAATAAGGTTCCTAGTACTATATTGACCTATGTCACCTGTTCTGACCTCTACCTGATTACCATATTGAACCTTTAAGACCTGTCCAGACCTATTGCCTGTTTTACTGTGTTGTATAAACTCTGCCTGTCTTGACCTTGGCTTGTCCTCTCACCACACTTCTTCCTGTATTCTTGTATGACAACTAGGGATGAGCAAATCTCAACCGTAGTCGATTCACATAAAACGGAGCCGGAGCTCCGTACAGTATTAGAATGTATTGGCTCTGATGAGCTGAAGTTATTACTTTGCGAAGTCTAGCGAGACTTTGTGTGATAACTTCATAAATTAATTTCTACTGTAAAAAAACATTTCCCGAACTCTGGTTTGGTTCCAAGTAATAACTTCAGCTCATCAGAGCCCAAACATTCTAATACTGTACGGAGCTCCGGCTCTGTACAGTATTAGAACAAAGTTTTATGCAAATCGACTTCGGCTGTTTCATCCGAAGTCGATTTGCTCATCCCTAATGACAACAGCATACAACTTTGTAGACATCCTATTTTATTCATTTTGCAGTAAAAAGTATGTGAAATTCACAGGGGTTGTAATCCTATAAATGGCGTAAACTCAGGCTGTCTACAACTGCCAGGTGACTCTCCTCACTGATCCCCTGCTGCTTCCGTTATGACACATCTTAGGTCCCCACTGGCCACCACTTCTTGGTCATATATGGACACACAGAAAATGCTTACTCAGTCAATCTTTGGCTGAAGCAGATCACTATTGCAGCCAACAAATGCCTGAACAGGGCATTTCGTGGCCTTTCTTGTGTGTGAAGACAGGACCAGGAAGTAGTGGCCAGTGAGGACCCAGTAGGAAGTAGAACAGAAGCACTGGGGTCAGTGAGGTATTGCTTCTTTTATGTTTTTTTAACTTACTCTGAGGCCTTTTGTACACATTTTTATCTTCTAGAGAAATGCTTTAAAGTGAATATCTACTATTGAACTCAATTTTGTCTAAGCAAATCCATTTTTTAATATGAAACTAGACATTGATGGCATAAAGCTGATTAAATTCTAGCTGCCTTTTACCATCACTAGAAGAGCTTAGGAGATCATTGCAACCTATCTATATTTTGCACTAACCCTGTCTCCCAGAATTTTACAGTAAGCTCCCTCTAGTGGCAGCCAGAAGCCAGAAGTTTTCATCACTTAAAGGCTACATACACTTTCAGAGGCAATTTTTGCTTATGATTGCATTTGACTCATTTTTGGCTAAAAATCATATTTTCAATTGGTCTTTATTAAAAAATACTGAGCCATTCTGTCATAAAGGGTTAACTGTTTTTCTAACTGTGTGACTTGTACTTTCACTTTGTGCCAGTCATCTAATAAACCTTATCTTTAAACTACTAAGAAGTAATAAACACTTATTTAAAGATGACCTGTCACCACTCCTGACATGCCTTTTTAATAGCTACATGCAATCACTGTGTAATAACAATTTCAGAACATCTATTCTAATGGCTCTATGTTATACCATTCCTTTATTATTTCTAATAGTTATAAGTTACTTGCTAGCAGTCTGCAGTAAGGGTACAGAGGGGTGTTAGCCAATGTGGGGATGTGTCACAGCACAGCCTGACAATGGCAGCACTGACTGGTTAGAGTCAGACTGGACATGGTCAGACACCCCCAACTGGTTACCACCCCTCTGTACCCTTACTGCAGACTGCTAACAATTCATTCATAACTTCTAGTAGAAATAATAAAGGGGAGGGGGCACAACATAGAGCCATAAGAATAGATGTTCCAGAATAGTTATTACATGGGGAACTCATCTTGCTATTAAAACAGGCATGTCAGGAGAGGCAACATGTCCTCTTTAAGCCACATTCTTATCTGTAAGATAAGGATTGAGCTATAATGAGTGTTTATAATGTCAAAGAGCAGAGATAAGGAGTCCTGGAAAAGACAGAAAATCCACAGGCTGCTACAGCTCAGCTCTGTACAGAAAAAAGGTCTCCATATCTTTAATAAAGACCAATTGAAAAAAATATATAGTTTAGCTCAAAATAAGTACAATGCAATAATAAAGAAAAATTGCTCGCAAAGGCTTACATAGCCTTTAAAGGGAACCTGTCACCTCCAACACACACATAAAACTGTGTGCATTACCTTAAACTAGGCCCCAGTGTGTTCCTAATCATGCCTTTCATGCAGTAATTTGATCCCCCAAACTTCATGAAAACGCGGTTTTAATCGCCATCTGCGCTCTCTCTGCAGTCAGCTTGAAGTCAAGGGGGCAGCGGCCTCCTTGCTTCAAGTCATGTAAAGCACACCATTGATTGACGTCCTCTGTGTGGCCTTCTTGCTGCGCGATCCCGGCCCCGGCTCCTGCGCTCCGCCTTTACAGCCAGTGATCACGCTCAGGAAATGCGGGCGGGCAGGCGTGCGTACGAGAGGACGGACGGACGGGCGAGCGCACGCACTCGCTAGAGCTTCCGGAGAATGCGCAGTGGGCAGATGAAAGCCGGCGGAGCGCGGGGGCCGGGGCCGGGATCGCGCAGCAAGAAGGAGCGCACCGCGCCACACAGAGGACGTCAAGTGGTAAAAGGGCCATGCTTTACATGACTTGAAGCAAGGAGGCCGCTGCCCCCTTGACTTCAAACTGACTGCAGAGAGAGCGCAGATGGCGATTAAAACCGCGTTTTCATGAAGTTTGGGGCATCAAATTACTGCATGAAAGGCATGATTAGGAACACACTGGGGCCTAATTGAAGGTAATTCTGGCAGTTTTATGTGTGTGTTGGAGGAGACAGGTTCTCTTTAATAATATGCCTAAAAAGCAGATTTCAAGAACTGTTTCAGAAAAAATGCCACTCTGTGCAATGAAATACTAATATTAAGAAATCTATTGCCACTAAACCTGGACTGAACAACAATACTGTGTTAAAAGGTCACTCGTTTAGGCCCCCAAATATTCCCAAAAACAACATATGATGCAGCTTGTGCAACATTGCTTTAATTAAATGGGTTCTCCAGGCTAATAATATCGATGACCTATGCTCAGGATCAGCTGTGTGAGGAGCGTGCGTGCCATCTCCTGTCTCTCTTCCTGCTTGCCATAGACCTAGCAGTAGCTAGCACGAAGAGACACAGGAGATGGGATGCGCACATGGCACGTGTCTTCTCCTCATACAGCTAGGTATCGGTGGGGGTACCGGGTGTGAGACCACCACTGATCTGATATTAATGAGATATCCTGAGGATAGGTCATCAATACTAAAAGCCTGGAAAACCCCTTTGGCTTCATGCACACGACCGTGCTGTGTTTTGCGGTCCGCAATTTGCAGAATGGAACGGGCCACCCATAATAGAAATGCCTATTCTTGCCCGCAAAATGGATGTGCTGTCCGCATCTTTTGAAGAGAATGGGTCCACATTTGAGCCGCAAAAAATGCGGGTCCAAACAGCGTTCGTGTGCATGAGGCCTTTAAGGAAGGTATTGCTCTTCAATCATATTATTGGAGCAATGTAGAACATGTACAGGATCATTTTCGCATAGCTAAATTATTCTATTAAAGCGCATCAGCAACTCTGTTAGTGACTCACCTACAATAATTTCATACGCGTTTGATTTCGTATGCTAGAAATTATTTTCCCGAGGTTCCACCTGACAAGCAGCATGTTTCTATTAATGTTTCTGATAGATACAACCTACTGCTGAGAGCTTGTTGACGATAAGAGGGGCTAAGGTGTACAAGCCGTATGTGACAGGGCGCATCTATACAGAATAATGCAATTTAAACACTGAAGCATCGCACATCCATTTGTACAGTAAGCATCATGTACGTAAGACATTTAGACAATGAATTTCAAAGGAATGAGTCACGACTCAGTAAATGTCACTCGGTCCTGAAAAAAAGACACAGAATATCTAATTCATGGCACACACTGACTGTAATCTTTAACAGCGGTCATTTTATATCTTTGTCATTATGACTTTTTTAAAGAAAGTGCACGTTGCACTGTGAAATCTCAGGGTTCTTTAACACGTGAAGATAAATATAGAACAAAAATCGCATGTATTTTCGTAATTTCGATTGCTTGCTTGTGCTCCTTTCTTGTCCTGTTTCCTTTCTTGTCTCCTATTTCCTATGTACAACTAGAAGATGCCTGTTTATATAAGGGATATAACACAATCAGTCTTTTTAATTTCATCATAAAAGTTTCGATCAATGACAAATGAGCAAATTCTCGCTGATCAGGCAATTGATCGTTGGACATGTTTACACTGGAAAATGATCACCTTAAAGGGGTGTTCCAGTTTCATGATATTAATCTATTCTCTGGATAGGTGTTCATTTTCAGACAGGTAAAGTCCGACTCCTGGCACCCTTGCCGATCAGTTGTTTGAAGGGGCTGTGGCACTCATGTGAACGCTGAGAGATGTAGAGTGATCACTGCGTTTTGTCAAATTAAGTTGAATTGAAGAGAAGCTCCCATTCAAAGGAATGGGAGACCTCTTAAAACATCTGATTAGCATGGGCGCTGGCAGTCAGAGCCACTATTGATCTGATACTGATGACCTATCCAAAGGACAGGTCAGCAATATCATGAAACCAGAATACCCTTTTAAAGGGGTTATCCTATAAAATTACAACTCTTTTTTAATTACTTATTTGGATAACTTGCATGCCTTTATGTGGGAGGGCAGTAGCTCGTCAAGCATCTGTGTCTCCCGAGTATTGCAATTAGTTCTTGGTAACCCCTTCCTCCCCTGCATAGACAATAGACCCTCACATATAGCCTTGGAGATAAACACATATACGCCACTTTTGTTGCGTATATTTGGTGCAGATACTGTTGCGCGCCATGCCATTTGTGGCAGAATCTGCGACTTCTACTCCGCTCACGCCAGGTCTAAAAAAGAGAGCATGGTGTGGACGGGGAACGGGCCAGTAGGCCCGTCTCATTCATCATTTTTTTCGCCTGGTCTAGTTGTAGAAAATGGTCTAAATGCAAGGCAGCAAGGAAGCTGTCTTACATTTATAATCTGCGGTGGTTACGCTAAAGTTATGTAGAGGCCATCGTCTCTACAAAACTTTTGGTTATTAAGACCGGTGTCCCAGCGCCCAGATGGTGAAACCCGGGTTGGGAGATTGTTGAGAGACTGATTAGTTGGTTATCCCATATCCTGTGCCTGGAGGATAACTTTCATATTTGGCAAAACACCTTTAAGTTTATACACAGAAAAAATACCGAAAAAATGAAAAAAAAATGCAGTGTTAGAGCCTTTATATACATTATAGCCTATCACTGTAATGGTGGGTTTACACAGGGCCAGGAGCAGCCGATTATCATAAGGAAGCATTCCTTCCCAATACCTGCATTGTTTCTGCACTCTGCTGCCCAGAAACGATCATTTATTTGCCTGTAGGAACACCAGTTTTATCTGATGAACGAGTGTTTCACTTGTTCATTGGGTGATGTGCGGCACCTTTACATGGGCACAAACGAGCGTTCGCAGGAATGTTCATCCCCAATAATCTGCCTGACTATAAACCTGCCATAAGGCTGGGTTTGTATCATATTTTTGTCTTAGTATATACATAAAATGGATACCTTTGATGGATGGCTAGCATCTGTCACGATAGAGTTCCACTGTAAAAAGAAAACAAAAAATGTATATTTTAATATATACTTGATATGGACCAAGGCATCTAGGGGGTTAAAAGGCCAGGATCAGAATTATCTCCAATCATGGTCTTTATAACAGGAGCTTAACTGTCAGTCAGTGCCAGGCTCCTGCAATGTTCATGCAAACCGATATTAACCCTGCCTGCAACATAAAATCAGAAACATGCCTCATGAATCACCCAGCCCCGGGCTTCAGTTTGAAAAAAATATTCTTTTTAACATTTCTGGTAATAATATAGTATTGCCCTAAAACAGATTTTTTTATTTTTTTGTTTGTCTACTGTAAATTTTGATACTCAATAACAAATTTTATACTCTAGGCCAGAGAGGTCAGACTGTTAGGGGACCTTTTTATTATTATCAAATCTGCAGTTTCAGACGACATGTGCCCAGTTGTAATAAACATGGTCACCATTAGGCTCCGCTGGGTCTTCCTAGAATGAATACCCCTGCAATTATGCAACCAGTCGTGGGACCAGTGGGACAAATAGAGGCAATAGCTGCTCCTATGCCTTTACTCAATATACAGTGTTCATTGAGCAGCATGTATGTGAAACTACAGAAGCAGTGAAAACAGATTCTGTCTTCTCCCCAGGGTCTCTGTCATTTTTCACAGCTGGGAAGCTAGTATTAGTCTGCCTGATCACTTGCACACCTGGCTAAAGCCCGCCCGGTAATCTGATATGGGGTCATTGATGCCTGCCTTAAAGGGGTTGTCCGGGAATTAATAAAATGAAAATACTTAAATACTACTTTATTAGAAATCTATTTCCAAATACATTTCAATAGTTAGAATTGCTCATTTTGTTTGGGGAGCTATCATTAGGAGAAATAAAATGACCACTGTCCTATTAGTACACACAAAACCTGTCCTAATCACACAGGAGGACAAGTTACTTCACAACACTGAGCTAACAAATTCTTTTATCCTCCTCTCCTACTTGTCCGGGATTATGAATACAGCTGATAAGATCTTCAGCTGAATCTCTGTGGGAATGGAGTTCATGAGGCGCCATGGAGTACAGAGAGGAGGTAGGGGATGTGACTAATGAGCAGCAGCACTTGAATGCAGTCTCCATTACCACAGCCCCACATTACCACAGTTTGTCCTGTCCGTCCTCACTGTACTTCATGTCTCCTCATGAGCTCCATTCCATGAGGCACCTCTTTACCTCAGTGATGTGAAGTAACTTGTCCTCCTGTGTGATTAGGACAGGTTTTGTGTGTACTAATAGAACGGCAGCTATTTTATTTCCCCTAATGATTGATCCCCAGACAAAACAAGCCATTATAACTAATGAAAGGTATTTGGGAATATATTTATAATAAAGTAATATTTAAGTATTTTCATTTTCTTAATTCCTGGAGAACCCCTTTAAATATAACATGAGTGGTGCTAAGCCAGTTAACAACAGGTCCTCTCCTTAAACATTATTCCTTCTACTCTGGATGAAATAAAGTGCTCTATATATACCACATATTAGCAGAGGAGCTCAATTATTTGTAGATTAACAGTCAATATCCTATAAGGTTTCACAACTTTGCCCTTGCCCCTGAATATTGAGGCCAGGGTTGAACAGTACATCCTAGCCAAAGTTATTTGAACCAAGTGGCCAAAACCTCTTGCTGAACCAGCAAGAGCCATGCTGGTTGAAGAACTGTGCAATGACCTGGATGAAGAAAAGAAAAGCAAGGAACTAGAAAAGAAGGGGAAAGAAAGGATCACGATTAAACTGAAGAACACCCAAATGCAAATTAAGACCACCACAAGAAGAAGAAGTACTAGGCAGTCGTCATGTCAACCAGTATTTGAGACAAAAGAGAAATGTCATCTGGACAATCCTGCTAAAACCTCTCAGCCAATAACATCATTTAGGTCAATACTGGTAAATAATCAGTAAAAAAAAACCATTAGTTATAATAATAGCATAAATAGTAATAATAATATAATAATAATAGTAGCATAATAGTAATAATATAGTAGCAGTATAATATTAGCAGAAGGTATAATAGTAATAATAGTAGCAGCAACAGTAATAATAATAATAAAAGTAACAGTAGTAATAATAACATAGTAATATCAATAGTTATTACAACAGGTTTGATCCAGGGTCTTAAGACCGATTGCCATATTAGCAGGGGCGTAGCTAAATGCTCATGGGCCCTGGTGCAAGAGTTCAGCTTGGGCCCCCCTTCTCCTTCCCTCAGTGCTTTGTGGTCAGGTACAGGGGTGCACCTAGCCTGAGGCAAAAATGGAAATGAGCCCCCCCCCACCCCATACCAAATTCTCAACCTAACCCCTTCCTTCAAACCCTACTGTTAAAGGGGTTATCCAACATCTAAAACATGACCCCCAATGCCCAGGCCCCTCAAATAGATTATACTTACCCCACTCTCCGGCACCTGCATTGCTCCTGATCCCCGCACGGCCCGCAAGTGAATTTCACCGTTACGTGGATCAAAACATCCTGTGACGTTGGGGGGAAGGGGAGGGAGCCTCCGTAGCATCGCGGGCAAGCTCGTCCCTGTCGCAGCCTGCTATTGCAGCGCTTGCTGGGGAATGGAGTAAGTTAGTATAATCTATAGGAGGGACACGGGCATTGGGGGGGTGGTCGTTTAAAAACATAGGTGAAAAACATTACATACAGCTCTACAGAACATACAGGAGAATACAGCCCCACATATGTACCTCTTACATCCAGTGATGTCTCCTCTGATGTAGATGTTCTCTTTCCTCATCTTCTGCATTCAGACCGCCATGATGACTTCTTTCAGCTGTGTCTTGTCTCTGCATTGTTTGACAAACAGACATCTTAGTTTCCTACTTTTCTCCTCCTCACATCTTCTCAACACCTCATTCTACCACCCCCAATACTGTGCCCACTGTACTCCCCAATACTATACCGCTGAAACAGACCCCCTGAAAATACTAGTACCATGCAGATAGTGCCCCCTTCAATAATTATTGGCACAGAGTGCCATAAAAACTAATTGCACCCATCACTATATAGATGACACCCTACACACACCGCACTATATAGATGACACCCTATAAACACACACACTATATAGATGACACCTTATACAGACACCGCACTATATAGATGACACCCTATACACACACACCGCACTATATAGATGACACCCTATATACTGGCACACAGTGCACTATACAGAGAACACTCTATACACACACCACACTATATAGATGACCCCTATACACACCACACTATATAGATGACACCCTATACACACCTCACACACTGTATAGATGACCCCTATACACACATCACACACACACACACACACAGATGACCCCTATACACATACACACAGTATAGATGCCCCCTATACACATACACACACTGTACATATGAGCCCTATACACACATCACACACATAGAGATGACCCCTATACACATACACACACACACATAGATGACACTTACCCTCTCCATGCCGAGTTCAGTCCTCCTCCTGTGCCCTGCTTGTCTGAAGGAACTTGATCAGGTGACTGTGACATCACCAAAGGTCCTACATGTTTCTGCTGTAAAACCGCTTGTAGCCCCGCCCACTCACCCATCCTCACTGCTGAATTGCTGGGGGGGCGGGACTTGCTGCTGGCTCTGGACTACAGGCATCCTGTGCAGAAGGAAAGGCACAGGCACAGACCTCAGCGCAGCCTGGTGGAGACTAAAGAGGAGGGGTTAGGGCTGGTAGCGCTTCTCTCCCCCTCCTCCTGCAGGCTAGTGAGCGCTTCCAATATGGAAGCGCTCACTAGTGTTCGCTTTATAAGATGCACTGCATTTTATAAAACGAAAAATAGGTAATTAGCAGAGCACTTCTGGCAAGGGGGGCCCCGGTCGCAACTGCAACCCCTTGCGACCCCTATAGCTACTCCAGTGCTTATTAGTAATATTCATCATTTTATTTGATTAATTACTGCTAGTAAATTATAATTGGTAATATTGGATAATTGTTCTTGTTATGACTAACATATATATATATATATATATATATTAGTCATAACAAGAACAATATTCATTTTATTCATCATTTTATTTCATGAATTCATTATTTTAGTTCATTAATTACTATATATATATATATTAGTCATAAGAAGAACAATTATCCAAGGCTACCAATAGTTTTTAACCCTTTTCTGGATCAATAGTGTAGGCACAATATAGTTGTCACAATTCAGGGATAAGTGCAGCCCTGCCTACTTGCACGGTCTGTCCTATCTGACGGTGTACAACTGGACAGCAGTCCCTAGCCTAGGTATGTGCTGTGGCGTACACGGAGGGGAACAACGGGAGAAAACAATAGACAAAGACAGAATAGACAATATGAGAATATCGCCCAGCCCAGGTCAAAACTAGGAAGTCACGTCAATACCGAGGATTGAAGCAGGAGCAAAGTCAAAACACGAGCCAAGGTCAGAAGCCAAGAAGTAGCGTAGTACAAGGGGGTAACACAAGGACGAGGTCAAGTTTCAAAGCTGAGGTCAAACATAGTAGTCGCAGTGGTGTTCAAAAACGCAGGTGAAGGTAAATGGACCAATCACAGGCAACCTGCTTAAATAAGCCAAATCAATGGGTCATGTGACGTGACAGCGTCATGTGACCCACCTCTAATAAGTACAAACATCCGAGTGCCGACTCATGTGGTCGGCGCTCGGCCCTCCCTTTGCTCATTGCCTAGGGGATGGGGAGAACGCCGGCCGCGCTGGGACGGAGTGCGCGTCTGGCTTCTCCCCGCCCACGTCATCATGGAGCCGAGGACGCTGACCTGTAGTCATGAAAGTGACAGTGACATTAGTTCTGCAGCTAATAAAGATCATTTTTATGGCAGCTGAAGACCAATGGAGATGAGTGATAATAAATATGCAAAACATACAAAACTGCTTGCATCTGAAAACTCCCGAACCCCCCCCCCCCTTTGGAGGAGCTGGTCTGACTCTCTTTGCATTATATATATAGTAAAATGTCTTTGAACTACACTGTCTGATGTAGTAAGAAGTTCAATGGCATGGATATAACAATGCAATGTTCCTGCCGTCAGACTGTGTAGTTGAAATACAGGGTGGGCCATTTATATGGATACACCTAAATAAAATGGGAATGGTTGGTGATATTAACTTCCTGTTTGTGGCACATTAGTATATGGGAGGGGGGAAAGATGGGTGGTGACTATGGCGGCCATTTTGAAGTTGGCCATTTTAGATCCAACTTTATTTTTTTCAATGGGAAGAGGGTCATGTGACACATCAAACTTATTGAGAATTTCACAAGTCAGATCATATCGGGAGACCTTGGGGGCCATTCAACTGGCCCACGACGACCAATCCACTTTCCAGGAAACTGTTCATCTAGGAATGCTCGGACCTGACACCCATAATGTGGTGGTGCACCATCTTGCTGGAAAAACTCAGGGAATGTGCCAGCTTCAGTGCATGAAGAGGGAAACATATCATCATGTAGCAGTTGAATGGCCCTCAAGGTCTCCCGATCTGACCCCCTTAGGCTACTTTCACACTAGTGTTTTTAAATTCCGGTATTGAGTTCCGTCATAGGGGCTCAATACCGGAAAAAAACACTTCAGTTTTGTCCCCATTCATTGTCAATGGGGACAAAACTGAACTGAAGACAATGGAATGCTCCTGAAAGCATTCCGTTCCGTCTTCAGACCGGAGAACAAACCACAGCATGCTGCGGTTTTCTCTCCAGTCCAGGCATCCGCACCAAGACGGATCCGGAATAACCCCCAATGCAAGTCAATGGGGACGGATCCATCTGGTGTGACTACAATGGTAAACGGATCCGCCCTCCATTGACTTTCAATGGAGTTCAGGACAGATCCGTCACCTACACATACAGACATACATACAGACAAACATACACACACATACACATACACACAAACACATACATACTTACATACTCCAGGCAGGCAGGCTGCACGTCTTCACGCCCAGGAGGCGCGCAGCTATGACGATTCCCTACAGCGCCCAGCAGAGGGTGCTGTGGGGAATCATCATAGCTGCGCGCCTCCTGGGTGTGAAGACGTGCGGCCTGCCTGCCTGGAGTATGTAAGTATGTATGTGTTTGTGTGTATGTGTGTGTATGTATATGGTACTGTGTGACATGTGTGGGGCCAGAACGCGGTTCCGGCCCCACGCATGTCCCTGCGGCAGTCCGGATCAGATGGCACCCTTCACCTGCCGGATCTGGACTGCCGCTAGTGTGAAAGAGGCCTTAGACTTTTATCTTTGGGGTCATCTGAAGGCAATTGTCTATGCTGTAAAGATACGAGATGTGCAGCACCTGAAACTACGGATACTGGAAGCCTGTGCTAGCATTTCTTCTGCGGTGTTGCTATCAGTGTGTGAAGAGTGGGAGAAGAGGGTTGCATTGACAATCCAACACAATGGGCAGCACTTTGAACACATTTTACAAGTGGTCAGAAACTTGTAAATAACTCATGAAAGAATAAAGCTACGTTAAAACCAAGCACACCATTGTTTTTCTTGTGTAATTTTCAATCAGTTTGATGTGTCACATGACCCTCTTCCTATTGAAAATACTAAAGTTGAATCTAAAATGGCCGACTACAAAATGGCCTCCATGGTCACCACCCATCTTGAAAAGTTTTCCCCCTCCCATATACTAATGTGCAACAAACAGGAAGTTAATATCACCAACCATTCCCATTTTATTTAGGTGTATCCATATAAATGGCCCACCCTGTATATTGATAACAGTGCAATTTTGGTTATGAAATATAGTTCAACTACATGGTCTGATGTAGTAATGCATTCAATAACATGGATATAACAATTCAATATTTGTAGTAAAACTGTGTTCAATATCATGGGTAGAATAATGCAATTTTTGTAATGAAATATCTTTAAACTACAGGGTCTGATGCAGTAATGCGCTCTCTAGCATGGCTAAAACAATGCAATGTTTGCAGTAAAATATCTTTGAATTATGTGTTCAATATCACAGGTATAACAATGCATTATTTGCAGTGAAATATCTTTCAATGGTCTCATGTGGTAATGTGTTCGCTATCAGAGATATATTGTGACAATGCAATGTTTGTGGTAAAATGTCTTAATGATTGAACCATGTGCTTAATAACACGGGCAGGGCTGCCATCAGGAAATACAGGGCCCCATACCGGCAAATTTTGTGGGGCCCCCTATGGCCCTTCCCAGGCTCCACCCCTAGACCCACAGCTCCACCCCCACCTTGGTCCCACCCCCAAATGCATACTCGCCCTGCATCCTCCCCCTCCCATCCTACATCACATACATAACCATTAGCATTTGTGTTGGCCAAAAGATTTTTTAAGCCTGCCACCACAACAAGGTAGACTCTTTTTGCAGGGCCCTACTCTACTCTACTGGATATAAAATTCTTTCAAATTTCTCTTTCTAAATGTATTTTTATTTAATTTTCTTAAAGGTAGAATGTATCCTACATTAAAACCACATAGTAACATAGTTTATACACCTGAAAAAAGACATCTGCCCATCCAGTTCAGTCTGTTATCCTGTTATAGTGATATCTTTTTTAATCTCTTGTAATTTCTGATTGCAGATAATTTTTATTTATTTATTGCACTCATAGATATGGATATAGGCCACAATAGATTGGAAGGGACCCTATAGATTTCGTTGGGAGAGTTTTCTAGATATGTTCTGTGACCTATACAAGGGTCATTGTGCATGCAGGGGGAGAGGTGACAAGTGGGGGGAGATGATGTGTATAGAGTTTAGGTGGGGTCACTGTTAAGAGGGTGGGGTGCTGTGGGAGAGTCATTGTGAAGGGGCAGACTGCTGTTGAGGTCACTGTTAAGGGGGCGGGGTAATTTGGGGGGTCACTGTTAAGGGGGTGGGCTATTGTGGAAGTCACTGTTCAGGGGGCAGACTGCTGTTGAGGTCATTGTTAGGGGGCCGGGTGATGTGAGGGGGGTCACAGTTAAGGATTTGGGTTGCTGTGGATTGTTAAGGGGGTGGGTCACTGTTAAGAGGTGGGGCACTGTGGGGGTCACTGTTATGGGGATCTCTGTGGATCTCTTTTAATCACAGACACATACATTAACGGTACGACTGTACTGTCTTTTGCGGTCCAAAAATTGCAGATCCGCAAAACACGGATACCGGCCATGGGCATTCCGCATTATCCAGAACAGACAGTGCCAGCGCTATATAGAAAATGACTATTCCTGTCTATTGTGTACAAGAATAGGGCATGCTCTATATTTTTTGATGGGCCACGGAATGGAACTAAGGATGCGGACAGCACATCTTTTGCGGCACCATTGAAATAAATCAGTCTGCACTAGAGTTGAGCGAACGTGCTCGTAACGAGCACTGTAGCGCTCGGATCCCCTGCGCTCGCATGGGCGCAGCCATCCGGATCCATCCACCTTACCCGACTGCAAGTCAGTGTGGATGGATCCATTTGGTATGACACACTCGTGTGCTCGTTCCGAGCACGTTCGCTCAACTCTAGTCTGCACCCATTCTGTAAAATTGCAGAACGGATGCAGACCCATTCATACGGTCGCGTGAATGCACCCTAAATGAAATAGTTGAATTAAACTAGG
This sequence comes from Rhinella marina, assembly GCA_900303285.1. NCBI lineage: Eukaryota > Metazoa > Chordata > Amphibia > Anura > Bufonidae > Rhinella > Rhinella marina. Next base: position 280,198 of record ONZH01028970.1, read on the forward strand.
TCATTCTGCAAACATATATATATATATATATATATATATATATATATATACACACACAAAATAGTAAGAGTGAGAGTTTATTTAGAATAATTAAGAAATAATTCGTAGATGTGCCACGTATTGAGAACTAATTTTTTGGCTTATTAGATGTAAGCATGTGATGATTACTGTGTAGGATTTGGCAGAAATGTGAGGTTTCTTCTCACAAGTATGTTATGACACTAGTGAAGGATTCAAGCTGTTTTAGTAATATTCAGCATATAATTTTTTTAAGTGGAACTGAATGTAGTCCTCTTTATAAATCAGTATCCCTGTGGGCAGGTTTTGATTGTATATATCATAAATATTAGGCTACTTTCATATGTGGATTTTTTTATTCAGGTTTTGAGATCTATGTTGACAGCACATAACTAGCCACATGTGCTGTCAACATAACAGTACCATGCTCTATACAAAAAGTACCATATCGTATAATAGTGTTACATAGAGCCCTGATTTCTGGACATTATATAGGGCAGTACCCAAAGCTAAAGAGAAGACTGCAGAACAGGAGCAGGGAGAGGTGAGTGATTTAAAGGGTTTAATCTGATGTTTGAATTATGGGGTCTGATCTGAGGTATATTCTGTGGCCTGAGTAGTTGGGGCTGATATGGGGTCTGGAATTGTGCGGTATGGTCTGGATTAATTGGGTTGGGCACAACTTTTTTTGTTCTGAGGCCGTATTCACATCGCTCTATTTCAAGCGGCCACAAATAAAAAAAATTCGATGAGTGCTAATGTGCATCTGCCTATTACACAAGGCAAGTGAATGAGGAGCAATGATCACTATCATAGTCATTCCTCCCCCATTCACTTCTATTGATTACTGTTAGCACATTCCTGATTACACATAGAGATATATAAATCCACCGACAAACAAATGATTTCTATCAGCTGATCGTCAGCACGATTATACAGGCCAGATATCAGGAAGGAGCGCTCCTATGAGCACTTGTTCCCATTTATGAAGAAATATAGAAAATTCTGACAGGTTCACGAACTTTCAAGCACCACTGTATATGTCTATAGAATTGTTACTCAGTTGCAGTGACTTTTTGGTAACCAGTGTAAAGAGGATCGGTTTATAGCTTGGGAAGAAAGCAGTAGCTACAGTATCACCAATGATGATCTAGAACTCAGCTCAGGATACCTACACGGTATTTTCAGATACTCAGACAGCTACGGAAACAGTGTAGCACAGCAATCTGTTGTGTTTCTCTAATTCAGAAATAGTGTAACCAGGGGTATAGCCAAAGGCTCATGGGCCCTGGTGCAAGAGTTCAGTTTGGGCCCCCTCCCCTTCCCTCAGCGCTGGTGCACCTAGCTTTTCTGCCGGCCAAGCCAAAAATTGAACCCCCCCAATGCCAAATTCTCACCCTAACCTTTTCACCTTTTCCCTCCTAACATTACGTATATCACTACAGAACATACAGGGTAAGGCTACATTCACACCACAGTTGTTTTTGCAGCCTCCGATCTGCATATTTTGCGGCTCAGATGTGGACCCATTTACTTAAATGAACACTGTGTGCTGTCCGCATCTGTATGTCCGTTCCTATTCTTGTCCGTTTTGCGGACAAGGATAGGCATTGTTACAGTGGATCTGCAAAAAAATGGATGCCATACGGAACATCATCCTTTTGTTGCGGATCCGCAATTTGCAGACTGCAAAACACAATGTTCGTGTGAATGTAGCCTAATACAGCGCCCCATACCTCTTACATCCAGTATAATACAGCGCCCCATACCTCTTACATCCAGTATAATACAGCGCCCCATACCTCGTACATCCAGTATAATACAGCGCCCCATACCTCTTACATCCAGTGACGTCTCCTCTGATGTAGATCTTCTCTTTCCTCATCTTCTCCTTTCAGACCAGATGCCATTTTTCAGCCATTTCTCATCTCTGCAGTTTGACAGAAAAAAAATCTTAGTTTACTACTTTTCCATCATCCTCCCGTCTTCTGGACAAATCATCCTACCACCCCCAGTACTGTGCCACTAGTACCACACAGATAGTGCCCTTCAATAATTATTGGCACACAGTATCCTAAAATAACTGCGCCCAGCAAACAGTGTCCTGTAATATTGTAAACATAACGTCCCCCAGAAATAACTGCGCTGATACTGTGCCAGGTGCCCCCCACAGTAATAGTGCCCCCAAAGTCCCAACTAATAATTCTCTGCCAGAGTGCACTTGTTAGTAATAGTGCCCCCAACAGTACTAATGTCCCCACTGTGCCCCAGAAGTAATAATGCTTCCAATGTGCCAGTAAGAAGTGCCTCCATAGTGCCCCCCAATAATGTTCCAGTAAGAAGTGCCCCCATAGTGCCCCCCAATAATGTACCAGTACGAAGTGCCCCAATAATGTGCCAGAAGTGCCCCAAAATTTCACCCAATAATGTGCCAGTAAGAAGTGCTCCCCACTCATAGATGCCCCCCAAATTATGTGCCAGTAAGAAACGCCCCAATAATGCACCAGAAGTTCCCCCCATTGATTCCCCCCCAAAATCATGTGCCAGTAAAAAGTGTCCCACCACCATAGATGCCCCCCAAATTATGTGCTAGTAAGAAATGCCCCCAGTGCCACCATGTGCCAGTAAAAATGCCCCCAGTGCCAGTAAAAATGCCCCCAGTGCCCCATGAGCCAGTAAGACATGCCCCCAGTGCCAGTAAAAATGCCCTCAGTGCCAGTAAGAAATGCCCCCAGTGCCAGTAAAATGCCCCCAGTGCCCCCATGTGCCAGTAAAAATGCCCCCAGTGCCCCCATGTGCCAGTAAGAAATGCCCCCAAGTGCCAGTAAGACATGCCCCCAGTGCCCCCATGTGCCGGTAAAAAATCAGAGGAACAGGCAAGGGAGACGCCTCTCCCTCCCCTGCCCCGCAGTACAGGCATCTGTATCGCCGTCCTGAGGACGGCGATACAGATGACTATGGAGATGAGCGCTTCCACAATGGAAGCACTCATCTCCCTCTGCCCCGCCATCGCCCCCAACTGTGCGCAGGGCCGCGCCGCACCTTGCCTAATTGGCGGTGCGGCCCTGCAAGTGGCAAGGGGGGCCCGGTCGCAACTGCGACCGTTGCGACCCCTATAGCTACGCCACTGAGTGTAAATAGCTGTGTTACGCTGTCTCTGTAACTCTCATGCACCGCAATGGGAGCTACTGAAAAAGTGAGTGCCAGAGCGCTCTGCTGTTTCCCAGCTGGCGGTTGGGACTGTGTCTCATCTCGCCTAGTCACAGCAAGATGAAACAACCCCTTTAAGCGAATTAGGACCGCACAGCCATTAACAATACAGGCTGACTAAACAGTGCAGTCCAAATTAGTTAAATCACTTTAATTAGTGCTTGTTGCGGGTGGCCTTCAGGGTGGCTGCGTACCATGTGGTCATACCCTTATAGTGCAATTTCTTGAAAATTATTCCACATATCCGCAAAAGAATACTGCTGGATATGTCAGTACTCTTTAGTGTACCTTCACTTAGCTACTAGAATTCTGCATTTACAGATAGAAGAGATTCAGTAGACACTCATTTATTCATATCAGACTCTACCAGCCTTTTCAGACCTTAATTTGTCACCAGAAAGTGTCATTGAGCAGAAATGTCTCCAAACTTCTGCCAACAGCTGTCAGAACGTGATAAAGAACACATCTCCCCTTTACTAATTAAAACCCCTACCAACCAGGCAACAGCTAGAATACACATAGTTTCACCGACCTGAATTACTTAATTCTGCAAAAAGAAAAATCTCAACAGATCTGTTCATCATAGTTTGTACTCTTGTATTTAATGTTAAACAGCTGAAAACAATAGAAACCACATGGGTTTAGTGAACTGATATCATTATCTGTAAATCACCCACAGGGAATGTCAGATTGTCACAGTGGATCCTTAAGTAGCTGATCATCAGAAAAACTGAATAGTAAGTACAGACTCAGGCTTGCTGTGTTTTAGAAATGTATCTGGAATGAAGTAGGCTTTTTCATATCTATTATCTGACAGATTAGATTTTCAGAGATGGTTCTCCACATACACTGCACAAAAGGATGGCAATATATGTGCAGTGGTTTGATGCTGTATGGCAGCTTTTGTTGCTGTAGAGCTATTCCTGTGGGTTGACTTGACCCAGAGCCAAGGGGGCCCAGCCTCGAAGCAGTGGTGCTGTTGGGCTGCTGGATCAGTGCTGCACCCGGTAGGGACTCACTCAAAAGATTTTGTTATAAATTTAGAAAGTGGGTTTGTAGAGTTTGTACAAAATGTATGCTAAGAATCTTGTGTCCATTTCTAAAAATTGTATTTAGATAGTAGTATAGTATAGTATTTACATAGACAACCACTAAAAAATAATAATAATAATCATCATAACATACAAAAACTGAAAATTGCACCCAGAAATCAGGCTCCATCACAAGTATCTGGTTGTTTTCTCGCTGTCCTTTAGGATGGGACCAAAAGTTCTAGAGGTCCACCTGCACAGAAAGATGGACCCTGCAACCATTGCTGGAAGAACTGAATTCTTTGATGTCTTTTGACAGAAATTAGAATCATACTTTTTTCATCATTTGTATTGCAGGTGCTAAGACACTGGAGCTAAGCTGTTCACATCACATTTTTGTACCATGTTCAGCATATACTTTGGCGGGAAAAAGGATACAAAAGCGGAGTATACTGCATCATGTACGCAGTCTTGTTACATTATTATGGCAACCAGCTAATATCCATAGTAACCGCCGTGTGCAAAACGGACAGCCTCTAGACAGGATGGGAGCGACTCAGTAAGGTCCTGGTAGGTTCTCACAGGTATCTGGGCCATGCTGACTGCAGTGCATGCCACAACTGCTGGAGGGTGTGTGGAGGAGGATCCATAGTGCGAACACGATGATTGAGGTGGTTCCTCAGATCACAGCCCAATTAGGTTCAAGTTTGAGGAATTAGGGGACCATGAGAGTACTTTTCCATACTGTTCCAACTTATTGAAGATATTTCTATCTGTATGACATGTTGCACTGTCTTAGACCTCTCACACACGACCGTGGAACATAGCAACCAATGACGCCGTGCGCTTCCTGAGGCCGTCGCTGTACAGTGGTCTGTGCTGCATTGTGGACCTACTCATAATACAGAAGTATCAAGCTGGTGCTGTAATCTGTGAATATAGGCACAAAATGATGGCAGATCAGATGTTGATCTGGTGCCCTGTGCCCTAAGTGACCTGGGCAGACCGCCTGCACTTTTAAATCTGTTTCTTATTACTCTTTTGGAGACCAAGATCTGAAAAACATTTCCATCATCTTTAGCTCTGTTATATATATATATATATATATATATATATGTATCTTGGCAATGACACATGATTTATTTTATGTATCTGTCCTTGCATCCATGGAGTGAAATGGATTACTCATATAAAGCCCCTTGTATTTTCTATTGAATTACACCCTGCCAAACAATATGTGAGAGCTATTTACTTTAAAGATGATGTCATATGAGGCTGTTTAGTGTTACTCATGTGTGATATGTGTTCAGTCACATATGTGTATCTGTACTTCCTCTCAACATATTACAGCAGTGGGCGTCAGCCAATGCACAAAGTATTACTTGGCAAAGGGAGAATGACACCTATAGTGCGTCATCCTGATTTCTTTATCTGTTTTATGCATTTAAGGAAATCTCTATTGTGAACCTTTGATGGCGACTGTGAGTTGTCAAACTGTGGCCAAAGACTGGATAACGGATAAACAAATGGTATGATTAAAGCCACAACTGCTTGTTGAAATAGCAATATGTAGTGCATTCTGCTTTTGTGGTGGGGAAATCATTTGACTTAGCCCCAGCTGCTGAGAGATCAGCTCTGAAGCCTATATGATTGTAAATGCAGCTCTGGAATGTAATACAGGTTGTAAAACAGGCTAAATACAAAAAAAGTAATGTAATGAATTTACAGATTTACTCATCTTGTTGTACAGATGAGTAAAAGAAGAATTCATGCGCTTACTCTCTGACTGCACCTAAGTACTAGTGACTAGAAGCGAGGTTCTACTACGTCTGTCCTCTAAGTTATAAGTAGTATCTATATGTGACACCGTCACACTTACCTGTACTTGTAGAGGAGAGTCCGCGATGCTGATGTGTAGTGGTGATACTTGATAGTTGTCCTGATCCTTCAGTCAGACTGTGTAGTTTGAAAAGATGCCCCGGCCAGCAGCATGTTTCCTATTCAAAAAAAGCTGTTGTGGACCAAAAATCCAACAGCAGCTGTAGCTGTAAGCTAGCGTGACATCACTGGCGCTCCGATCTGGAGCACAAGCTTTTTTGAATAGGAAACTTGCTACCGGCCGGGGCACGTTTTCCAATTACACAGCCTGACTGCTTCAGGACTGGAGGATCGGGACAACTATCAAGTATTCACCACTACGCATCTGCATCACAGACTCTCCTCTAGAAACACAGGTAGGTGTGACGGTGTCACATATAGATACTACTCATAATTTACAGGAGAGCAGACGTGAACCCCACTTCTAGTCCCTGGTACTTAGGTGCAGTCAGAGAGTAAGCGCAGGAATTCTTCTTTTACTTCTTCACTTTGTCATTACGGCACTGACCTTCCTCACAATATTTTTGAGTAAGAGCGCCAGTAAACTTGTTTTTTTTCTGTTACACTGATTAAAGAGACTGTCCGAGAATTTTATGAGACAGGTGATAATTCTCTGATTGTGATAAATTTAACCCTTTGGACTCCCACCGTTCATAAGAACAGAAGTTCTGAAGCCATCTCGCACCACCACCACCACCACCACCTCATTAAAATGGAGTATCGGTCAAGCATGCTGCTCTACTCAAACTCTATGAAAATGCTGAAAACAGCTTAGTAGAGTCTAGGACAATCCCTTTGATTCTATATGTAAATTGTAAAATGTCATTCAAAGGAGAACATGTGCTTTAAGCCAAGAAAACTAGATTGTTAACTGAACCTTAAGAGTGGTGTCATATCTATGCTGAGCAGATTTAGGCCAGTTTTACAGGAGCGTGTTTGGCCTGGAGAATAAGGTCTATTTGGTGGTTGCACACCTGTGTGAAACTGTCCTAACTAGATCTATTATCTTGATGTAAAGGTATGTCATTGGCTGTCTGTAAGCAACAATCCATATATCATTGTAGTATACACATATAGATATGATTCTAAACACAACGATCCTATGAAACTCATTTTGATCTTTGCTGCAAGCTACACAGTGTCACTCGGGATCTAATATTGCTTGACTTGTAGAGATTTCATACACTCTATCTCTCAGCCATAATGGTCAATCTATCATCTCTCAAGGTTGAATGGACACTGAGCTGAGGGCAGAGAACTCTTGACAATACTCTGACCATGTACCGCATATCTCTTTCTCTTTGTCACAGTTTCTTATGTTTTTGAATGTTCATATTATAGGATTGACTGATCATTTTAGTAAAATACATGAGGATCAAAATTGAGTAGAAAATGCCCACCATTCATGAGCAAATTTCTTGAAATTTGATTTGGATTCCACTCGGCTGAATCAGTGGGGCAACTTGATTCAGATCAGAATAAACTTGACCCTGTTCCAATTGCCCTGAAATTTATAAATGACACACCAAGGACTGTATACAACTAATTTAGAGCATTGGTAATCTTAACGACAGCAACATATATGGCTATAGGTAAACGAATGGCTGCTGGTGGTAAAAAAAAAACTGCCTCTTTAAAAGCAATCTACACTGTAGAATTTTTCATGTTTAAAAAAAAAAAGTACAAACATTGTTCCCTTTTTGACAGAAAAATGACGGGATTTTAAAACAATTCTGGTTGAATTTGATTAGTTTAGAATCGATTCGCTCAGTCATCAGTGATTGTGAGCCAAAACCAGGATTGGAGCCTCCCCAGACATGAGGTATAAGGGAAAGATCTGCACCTGTTCTGTGTTTAGAGCCGCACCTGGTTTTGGCTCCAAATCACTGATGGAAATCACTGACCAAAACACTGACTGTGAACGAGGCCTAATACATAACATATATCTTATACTTTCACCTAGATTTTTAACCAAGGTTTTTGTAATTCTTCTTGTGATTTTACTCTACTATTTTACTCTGAACTATATAGTGGTCACAGAACACTTGGATGTCATTGAATTCCTGGAATTGTAACGTCTGAATCTATAGTCCCTGGGGATAAGTTGGCTCTAAATGGGGAGGTTACTAGCTGCCAACATAAGTGAACTAGTGATGTGAGCTGTAGCAGTGGCTGTAATTCAACCACCAGCATCTGGCTGTACATGGAGGTTCAGGACCCCAGTGTTGTTTTTTCATGCACTGATTCCAAAATAATTAGCAGCACTCACTATGAACATGCCATTTAATTGTCACATATTAGAGAGGTCACCAGTGCCAGCACACTACTTGGGAACATTTCTTCATCTGAAACATATTAGTCTCAGTTAGGGCTTGTTCACATCACTGTCATGGATTCCGTTATGGCTTTCCGTTATAACATCGTTATAATGGAAAATAACGGAATCCATAAGACGGAAATCAAAACAGAAACCTTTAGAGGCATTCCGTTTTGATCCGTCATAACAGAAGTATATGAGCAAGCATAATGGATCCGTCTGGACAGAATCCATGACGGTGATGTGAACAAGCCCTTAATTAGTTCATGCAAGTGATTATTGTCTCCTTTAGCAATTAAAAAGCACATAAACAGCTAGCTTTAGTTAGCTCTTAAAATGAGTTCTATATGTAAGGCTGTGTCTACCCTTTACTGATCTTCAGTTTAGGAATGCCAGTCCTGTACAATATCACAATATCTTATCTAAACTCTGGACAGGCTGCAGTTCACATGACAACCACTGGGTGTCCAGAGTACCACATTTAGCTGTTACTCATCCAGTTACATGTCATATGTATATTTGGAGAACAATTGGGAGTGGGGGTTTTCGCAATGGTAGAGTCCTTTATTTAAGGACTCTATACTGACAGGGAGTGTTCCACAGGATTGGCGCATAGCAAATGTGGTGCCAATATTCAAAAAGGGTCCAAAAACAGAGCCTGGGAACTATAGGCCGGTAAGTTTAACATCTGTCGTGGGTAAACTGTTTGAGGGTTTTCTAAGAGATGCTATCTTGGAGTACCTCAATGAAAATAAGCAAATTACTCCATATCAGCATGGCTTCATGAGGGATCGGTCATGTCAAACCAATTTAATCAGTTTCTATGAGGAGGTAAGTTCTAGACTGGACCGCAGCGAATCAATGGATGTCGTATATCTGGACTTCTCCAAAGCATTTGACACTGTACCACATAAAAGGTTAGTATATAAGATGAGAATGCTTGGCCTGGGAGAAAATGTCTGTATCTGGGTAAGTAACTGGCTCAGTGATAGAAAACAGAGGGTGGTTATTAATGGCACATACTCAGATTGGGTCACTGTAACTAGTGGGGTACCACAGGGGTCAGTATTGGGCCCTATTCTCTTCAATATATTTATTAATGATCTTGTAGAAGGCTTGCACAGTAAAATATCAATTTTTGCAGATGACACTAAACTGTGTAAAGTAATTAACACAGAAGAGGACAGTACACTGCTACAGATGGATCTGGATAGACTGGAGGCTTGGGCAGAGAAGTGGCAGATGAGGTTTAACACTGACAAATGTAAAGTTATGCATATGGGAAGGAATAATGCAAGTCACCAGTACATACTAAATGGTAAAATATTGGGTAACTCTGACATAGAAAAGGACCTAGGAATTTTAGTGAACAGAAATCTAAGCTGCAGAAACCAATGTCAGACAGCTGCTGCCAAGGCCAATAAGATAATGGGCTGCATCAAAAGAGGCATAGATGCCCGTGATGAGAACATAGTCCTGCCACTTTACAAATCACTAGTCAGACCACACATGGAGTACTGTGTACAGTTCTGGGCTCCTGTGAACAAGGCAGACATAGCAGAGCTGGAGAGGGTTCAGAGGAGGGCAACTAAAGTAATAACTGGAATGGGTGGACTACAGTACCCAGAAAGATTATCAAAATTAGGGTTATTCACTTTAGAAAAAAGACGACTGAGGGGAGATCTAATAACTATGTATAAATATATCAGAGGTCAGTACAGAGATCTCTCCCACGATCTATTTATCCCCAGGACTGTGACTGTGACGAGGGGCCATCCTCTGCGTCTGGAGGAAAGAAGGTTTGTACACAAACATAGAAGAGGATTCTTTACGGTAAGAGCAGTGAGACTATGGAACTCTCTGCCTGAGGAGGTGGTGATGGTAAGTTCACTAAAAGAGTTCAAGAGGGGCCTGGATGTATTTTTGGAGGGTAATAATCTTACAGGTTATAGTTACTAGAGAGGGGTCGTTGATCCAGGGAGTTATTCTGATTGCCTGATTGGAGTCGGGAAGGAATTTTTTTCCCTAGTGGGGAAAACTGGCTTCTACCTCACAGGGTTTTTTTGCCTTCCTCTGGATCAACTTGTAGGAAAACAGGCCGAACTGGATGGACAGATGTCTTTTTTCGGCCTTATAAACTATGTTACTATGTTACTATGTTACATGGACAAAATTGTTGGTAATCTTCTGTTAACACTTTCGTGACAAAACGATTTTCCGTTTTTGCGGTTTCATTTTCCGCTCCCTACCTTCCCAAAGCCATAACTTTTTTTTATTTTTCCGTTCACATAGCCGTGTGAAGGATTGTTTTTCGCAGGACATGTTTTACTTTCTAATATTACCATTTAATATTGAAAAAAAATTCGAAATACGGTGGAATTTGAAAAAGAAAAACTGGAATTCCATCACAGTTTTATGGGTTTTATTTTTACAACACTATGCGGTAAAACTGATTTGTGCTCTTCATTCTCCAGGTCAGTACAATTACGCTAATACCACATATGTACAGATTTTCTTGCATTTTAATACTGAAAAAAATAAATAAAAAAACATAACTTTTTTTTATAGATATGCCTATGGAGATGTGTGAGGGCTTTTTTTGTGGGACAATCTGTAGTTTTTGCTAATAGCATTTTGATCACTTTTTTTTTTTACTTTTTTTAGGTCCCCAATCATCAGATTGGAACTTGTATAGAATAAAGGAATTTGCTCCACTACTCTGTACAGAAATCGCTGTATCACAGTTCAGTGCTGTCACCATGCCTAAACACGGTATGAAATAAGTCACCACTTCATAGTCCTGACAGATGGAAAAGACTTACAACAGTCAGAACTTATCCATCTACGGATTGTCACTACAAACTGCCAATTGGAAAACTTTAAAACTTGAAAGTGAACTCTGCTTCGGTTCTGAGGGACCAGTTCGAAGCTTGCTTTGCACAACACTAGTCTTGACCTTATGATCCCGTGTTCAGGTATTAGCTAGTAACACAATGCGCCACCTGCTGTCTGAACAGTTGTACTGTAGGCGCAATTGGCACTTATTGAGATATTGTGATGGAATTAGTTAGGCCCCGCATTTTGTGCTACACCTATCTGGCCTTGTTGCGATAAATGAACAGTTAAGTGTAGACACATCTATAGTAAAGTGTCTTATGAAGATTTAACAGCAGTGAATAATACCTATTTCAAGACGTGCAGATCTTAAAATATGGAGCAGCCTGTATCCCGGCGTGAACTTGTTTTTATTCCATTATCACTACATAAAATATTTGATGCATTATCTCTGTTTAATTCTTTTGCCAACTCACTGCCCATAAATTAAGCAGGTTGTCCAGTATTAGGCATTTTCAGATGGCGGTATTTTGCTCAGAATTATGCATCGCTATTTGAAAGCCAGAGCTATGAGTGAAAAAGTATAATGGAAAGATTTGCACATATTCTGTGTTTTGGACGCACTCCTGGTTTTGACTTACAAATACTGAGGCAAAATACTCCCCAGAATAAAGTGGCCTTATGAAAGTAAGCTTTATTATCTTATGGTAAAATCTATACAACTTTGTAAAGATAACTTAAACCTCATGCAGAAAACATGTCAATGCTGCCTAGATCTAGGGGCTAAGCTGACGTTTTGACAGTTTTTATGCATGACGTCTATGGGGGAAATTTTTTCAGACCGATGTTTTATTTGAGTGCAAACATTTACAGCTTTTTTACGACAGAAAACTGGACTAAAACTGTAATCAGATCTCCTCTTAGGGCAATCTAACACCAGCGTATCCAGTGTGGGAAATGCACTCCGTGTGACAGCAATATTTCCCTACTTAACACTGCTCCTGTAACACAGACTAAGGGCTCATGCACATGAACCTGTGCTGGCCGTGCCCGTATTGTGGCCCGCAAACAGCTGGTCCACAATACACGGGCATGGGCCATTTGAACCGTGCATCATGGATGTGGACCCATTCATTTGAATGGGCCCGCAATCCGGAAGGTCTGGTGTGGCACAGAATCCCACGGATGCACTACAGAGTGCTTCCCTGGGGTTTCTTTCCGTGCCTCTGATCATGTTTTATTTTTTTGCGGTGCAGATGGATCACATATCCATTAAAGTTGAATGGGTCTTGACTAGAGTTGAGCGAACGTGCTCGTAACGAGCACTGTACTGCTCGGATTCCCTGCGCTTGAATGGCCGCAGGCATCTGGATCCGTCCTCACCTGACTGTAAGTCAATGGGGGCGGATCCGTTTGGTATGAAACACGAGTGTGTCATACCAAACAGATCTGTCCACACTGACTTGCAGTCGGGTGAGGAGGACGGATCAGGATGGCTGCAGCCATTCAAGCGCAGGGGATCCGAGCAGTACAGTGCTCGTTACGAGCACGTTCGCTCAACTCTAGTCTTGACTCTTGATCCATCTGCGGAAAACGGCCGTGTGTATGAGCCCCAATGATTTGTAAAGCTGTGTGTTCCTGTTCAACATCAACTGTAATTAATTGTACTCAGATAATGCCATCAGTACAATTCAGTACAGCTGCGGTCGGGCAGGAGCACACAGCATTATAAATCCTTATAGTCCTGGAAATACTGCTGTTACACGGAGCGATTTCCCACATTGAATATTCTTGTGTGAAATTGCTCTTAGTGTTTCAGTTCTTCACCATCTTCAACATCTCATCTTGTCAGTGAAAGGGAACATGCTTATTCAGAGGCAGAAACCCTATATAGACGTAAAAACTCCTTAGAGCTGCGAGTTCGCAAAAATAAGGTTATCTGCTATCTTTAGACAGTACTGTTTTGAAGTTGTTACTCCTCATCATTACAGTTTAGGGTTCTGATGGGCTGTGTGAGATTACTAGTAGGGAGTCTAGTAGCGAGTAGGCCAATGCGCCCTCGGAAAATTAGGCAAAAAAATTCTTCTCAAGGGACATCTACTTTTTTTGCATACTTTCTTTAAGATGAATAGAATTGAAAGATTCACATATAAACATTGTGGTGGCTGTCACTCTAGCACAGTGATGGCTAACCTCCGGCACTCCAGCTGTGGTAAAACTACGACTCCCAAGATGCCCCCTTGCTTGGCCGTTCTCAGAACTCCATAAAAATGAATGGAGCATGCTGGGAGTTGTAGTTTCACCACGGCTGGAGTGCCAGAGGTTAGCTATCACTGCTCTAGAAGATCCAACCCATTGTTGGCGACTGATTTCAATGACCAGGACAGTTTGTATGCAAAAATTGGTCTTCTAAATGAGATGACTGCTATGAGGAAGCACGTTTACCCCTTCAACCCCGGAGGATTTTTTGTTTTAAAATTTGGATTATTTACTCCCAGCCTTCCAAGAGCCGTAACTTTTTTATATTTCCATTCACAAACCCATATGAGGGCTTGTTTTTTGCAGGATAAGTTGTACTTTCTAATGGAACACTCTGCCACAGCTTTATAGGTTTCGTTTTTACGGCTTTCCCAGTGCGGTAAAACTGACCTGTTTCCATCTCCAGGTCAGTACAATTATGGTGATACCACATTTGTAAAGTTTTTCTTCTGTTTTAATACCTAAAAAAATAAAAACTTGGGAAAAAAAGCTTTTCAAAATTTTTTTCTTTGCATCACCCTATTCTAACCCCCCATTTTTTACATCTATGCAGCTGGGTGAAGGCTCATTTTTTTCTGAGGTGAAGTGATGAAAAAACAGTGAATTGGGAAGTATAAGTTTTCTACATTCTTTATATTTTAATAATAGGCGTTTTCAGACACAGCAATGCAAATGATGTTAATTTTTTATATTGTTTATTTTTTATTTTCATTATCAGGAATTTTTTTTTTGTCTCTCTAGGTAACATGCAATCATTAGATTGCCATTTGTATTTTGTTATGATTTTTATTTCTATTACAAAATACTGAATTCTCTATATTCCCAATGCACTGCAGCCACCTGTCAGCCAGCATTGGAATATACCGGTAATAGGCCTGGAAGCCTTGTACAGGCTTAAGCCTATCACTACCATGGTACTCCTTTTCTGATCTCAGCCGGGGGAAGGCATCCAGGGAAGCACACACTTTCGGTTTTACAACTCTTAGATGCTGTGGTCACATTTGATCTTACCATCTGAGGGGTTAAATGGCTGTGATCAATATTAATGCCGATCGCAGACATCTAGAGGCTATAATGGCCACTAAGCTCAAGTGCGGGTGCCATCTTTAATCCCCGCACTTCTGCTGTCCATGTACAGCCCTGGGAGTGACAAATCTGAATATATAAAACATAAAAAATGTAGGGCATTTCATTTGTTGCAACTAAGAAAGAAGCTTGTAGCTGAGGTATAGATCTGCAGGAGGATTTGTAATCCTCACAAGGAGTTATGGAGAATATTGTGTAAGCATACAATACATACAGCTAGGGTTTAGCATATGCTTTGCATTAGACACGGCTTCCAAATGACATATGGATCTTCCTGTCATATTCTAAGTTTAAATGGGGACACGTTGGACATGCTGGATTGTGTTTGAGAACGTTACACATCATTTAGAACTTATTACATCAAACATCATTGTCCTTCCCACATCAGAGTCCTTGAATTCCCAGAATGTTTCTTCGTCATGGTTTGGAACTCTTGCCAAAAAGAGCTGTCCTTAGAAATTTAAAGGGGTTGTCCAAGTTATTTTTTTTTTGTCCTTTGTATGTTTCTAACTAGGCAAATGTAATGTTTTTTCAATGCACTTAGTTTAACTTCAGTGGTCCCTTTCTCAGATTTCACTGAGGGTCACATGACCTGTGATGTCAGCTTCTCTCCCTGCTCTGCTGATGTTTTGTGCACAAGCCTGAGAGATCAGATAAGAATCTGTACACATGTCACTGTGCTGGCCACGCCCCCTGCACTGCTAGCTGCTGCTGTCTGCTCTTTCCCTGGATTCTTTCAGATAACATTTTAACCCCTCCAGCCAGCACAGACTCAGGGCTGAAGGCTTTACTGAGTAGCTGCAGGCAATGAGGAGACAAATGCTGGGCACAGGAGCTGACAGACTAGAGAAGATGTGTACAGTATTGCACAAGAACAGGTAGGGGGAGATCCTGTGTGTATCAACGGTGTCATTGTACAGCTGGGACTTGTAGTCCTACACATAGAACATGCTGCTGAGTATCCCAGCAGGCAGACATGTCACTCAGGGTAGCAATTGTATTCACTCCCTTTGCAGAGCAAAGCCTAAAAACTTGCTTAACTTAGTTTTATATTGCTGCCCATCAGACTTACAATGCTATATTTTTTTCCATAACTCCGACAACCCCTTTAAGGTGATAGTTAGACTTTGTAGGTCTCTTGCACCAAAAGAGTGGAGTCATCTGGATAAACATTAAGAGATCTGAATTTCTACTTGAACACCTCTTTTATGTGATTAGCGAAATTTAACTATAAAACCATTATAATTCCAGTCTATAGGAAAATCACTGCATGTAGTGCAGATCTCAATAGGAACTTTCCTATGGTAGATCTAGGAGCCTTCACAAGGGCAGCATAGTCTAGTGGCAGACCTTCTGATTTCAGTAGTCTATCACTTCTGACATGGTGGTCAGTACTTTTAGAGTATTAACATGCCAAACCCCAAAGCGCATGCCTGCAGATGATGATTGACAGATTTCTTTTCTGCTGGGCATAGGAAATTAACCTGTCAGTCATTGTCTGGAGGTGGGAGAGGGAAGGGAAAGTGACCGTGGTTGGACTCATCTACCTTGCGGATCTAGCATGAGCTAAATAGTTCAGAATGTCAGTACTCTAAAAGTACTGAAATCGGTGGGTCTTTCATTACACTATGCTGCCCTCAGTGGTTCTCATTAATTATGTGTTCACACTCACTTCCACATGCAGCTGTGAGACTAAGACTGCTCAATATTAAGGAATCAAAGACTTAATAATGAGTTCATACTGTATAGCAGGCCAACTTTGGTAGGAACACTAAGAACTATTCCCATAGCATCGTAGAAATCTATAGAGTGAGCAGCTGTTATTGAAAGCAAACATCTGGATAACCAGACTGTAGCTTATTTAGTCATAGCTTTTAGTCATAAACAATTCACATATAATAATATTCACGTGATCCAGCCAGCTGAACTTGAACTACATCCCAATGGTCTGACTGCAGACCTAAATTACTACTTGTAACAGATGGAGGTATTACAAAGACATGTGTATAGTACAGTTACAAGCAACAGGGGTCTCTCTATCTTCATGTTCTCACCTGGTTACTGTGTTTAGGCAGTTGCTGTGCAACTACCTGGAATCTGAATCTGCTTATCACCTAGCTTTACCTGGTTTATTAGGGTGGAGATCCTGATTGTTTAGCCTTTATACTGTATATCTAGTTCTTACCCCATTCTAGATGTTTGGTATATCATTTGCTATACCTTTTCCCCTCCAAATTTTGTGTGCTTTGTTCTGTATTCGGGGTCTGTAGTTTAATATGACTGTATCTTGTTCTAGTGTAGCATGTTTTCTGTATTTTCATATTGTAGTTCCATAGAATATTTCCCAGAATAATGGCAAACAAAGCATTATCAGTCTGATCCACCATGTAAGTTTATTTGACCACCAATTCAGTCCTCTACATGAGCATACTGCAGTTATGGCTAGAAGTGATAGAATAATATACTTCATGGATTTTGCAGCTTTTCAAGTTTCATAATTTCTCAATTCCATAATTATTTTATTTCCCATTTTTGTATAGCATCAAATGTTTCCATTATAATTCTTAAATTACGAAAATGATATAGCTTTGCGGTTGTCCAGCAATGACTCCTAGTTATCCAATGCCTGCCTTTTTCCATTGGCAGCAGGCAGTGTGGAGAGGAGTCCTATGCTCCCCTTTCCTTCATTTCCCCAATGCAGCACACAGAGCTGCACTGAGGCACTCAATGAGAGCAGTGTATACAGATGAAGCAGCAGTGATGCAACTTCTTGCTCAAGTCCAACATGATAGCTGGGGATGGGTAACTGCATGAGGTGCTGGGTCTTAGCAGACGGAGAAAAGGGTCTACATGGAGCCTTGTTAAAATGTCTGGGGGATGTATTCTTCCTTGCAACTTCTATCCCTGCCCCCATTAAATACATATCCTCTATATAAAAACAACTGTAAGGGCCCATTCACACAACCGTGTGAACGGGTCTGCATCTATTCTGCAATTTTCGGAACAGATGCGGCCCGTTCACTTCAGTGAGAGCGGGCAGCCGCGGCTCTGTGGCACTGCTCCGCAAAAAAAAAAATAGAACATGTCCTATTCTTGTCCGCAGTAGCGGACAAGAATAGACATTTTGAGTGGAGTGCCCGACCGTGTGTTCCGTCTGAATGGCCCCTTATGGAAAAGATAGACAATTTAAAAATGTTTTTTTAGTTGCACTTTGTGCTGTTTTTCGGGGTATAAAATACAAAAACAAAAAATACTATAATAAAATGTCATAAAATTCAGCCCCACTGTAACAAAAATTATTTAAATAACCAAACTAAAAAGTTGCAGCTTTCAGGAAAGAGGGTGGGGTACATGGCCTGGTTTTAAACTGGTTAACCCCTTAGTGGCCAGTGTATTTCGCAGGGCTGTGGAGTCGGAGTCGGAGTCGTGGAGTCGTGGAGTCGGAGTCGGTCACCATTTTGGTGGAGTCGGAGTCGGTATAAAATGGACCGACTCCGACTCCTAAAATATATAATGAATTTAGTTCAGTGCTGAATATATTTTTATAAGAATTTGTGAAATGATGAAATGTCCTATAAATGTCTGTTCTATTCCTGATCTAAGGATTTAGGCTTTTATTTGAGATGACTGTGTACTGCCCTTTATGTCCAGTGCATGTTCTCTCTGCTTTATGTTTCCTCTGAGCTCATGTGTGGAGAGGTTAGCTGCTCTCATGGCTTCTATCTGCTGATGTAAAACACCTAGAGCCTTATGTATGAAAACTGTCTAGGTGTAGAAGTTTCTTTGTTGTCCATAGCAACCAATCAGAGCTCCCCTTTCATTTCATATAGTGCTCTGGAGAAATGAAAGGGGAGCTCTGATTGGTTGCTATGGGCAACAAAAAAGTTTTAGACCTAGACAGTTTTCATACATCAGGCCCAGAGGCGTAGCTACTGGGGGGGGGTCAGGGGAGGCGATGCTCCGGGCCCAATACTTCTGGGGGGGCCCAGCAGGATGGCCTTAGTACAATCAGGCGAATACAAGTGAGCGCTTCCATTATGGAGTCTGATGGGGGCACATTAAGCCGATCTGAGGTCTGATGGGGGCACATTCTGCTGATCTGAGGTCTGATGGGGGTACATTCTGCTGATCTGAGGTCTGATGGGGGTACATTCTGCTGATCTGAGGTCTGATGGGGGCACATTACGCTGATCTGAGGTCTGATGGGGGCACATTCTGCTGATCTGAGGTCTGATGGGGGCACATTCTGCTGATCTGAGGTCTGATGGGGGCACATTCTGCTGATCTGAGGTCTGATGGGGGCACATTAAGCCGATCTGAGGTCTGATGGGGGCACATTAAGCCGATCTGAGGTCTGATGGGGGCACAATACGCTGATCTGAGGTCTGATGGGGGCACATTAAGCCTATCTGAGGTCTGATGGGGGCAGATTAAGCCGATCTGAGGTCTGATGGGGGAACATTCTGCTGATCTGAGGTCTGATGGGGGCACATTCTATTGATCTGAGGTCTGATGGGGGTACATTCTGCTGATCTGAGGTCTGATGGGGGCACATTCAGCTGATCTGAGGTCTGATGGGGGCACATTCTGCTGATCTGAGGTCTGATGGGGGCACATTCTGCTGATCTGAGGTCTGATGGGGGCACAATACACTAATCTGAGGTCTGATGGGCGCACATTCTGCTGATCTGAGGTCTGATGGGGGCACATTCTGCTGATCTGAGGTCTGATGGGGGCACAGTACGCTGATCTGAGGTCTGATGGGGGCACATTAAGCCGATCTGAGGTCTGATGGGGGCTCATTAAGCCGATCTGTGGTCTGATGGGGGCAAGGGACTGTTAGTTTAGTGATGTAAAAGCTGGGGACAGATTTCCTTTAACATAGGAGTCCCCTTGTTTTTTACTCCTATATTTTACTGCATTATGTGGTAGAGTATTTAGAGTAGGGTATGTAGAAAGTCTATTGTACTGTACTTAACAGCATAGATGATCTAGCCAGGGGCGTAGCTAAAGGCTCATGGGCCCTGGTGCAAGAGTTCAGCTTGGGCCCCCTTTCCCTCAGTGCTCTGTGTGTCTTCTTATGTGGTCCAAGGGTCTTTGGGCCCCCTCAGGCTCCTGGGCCCGGTAGCGACTGCTACCTCTGCACCCCCTATAGCTACGCCCCTGGATCTAGCAGTTTATATAGTCATCTTGCTAATACAGTATTATAACCACAACTAGTAGTATGTGCCTGTGAAGTTGGAAACGTGCGTTTGGGAAGCCAATAAGTGGGGGGCCCACTCAAGTATGTTTCGCCCCCCCATGTGCTGAACCTCTAGCTACACCTCTGATCAGGCCCTTAGTGAGCTGTACCCAGAGAAGCCTGATAGATTACAAACTGTTTTTGTCATGACTTATCTGTACTATTGATTTTATGCAAATTTGTTTAAAGTTATCACTTAAACATGCTCCATGTATGAGGGAGTCGGAGTCGGGCTGAGGGGAAATTGAGGAGTCGGAGTTGGAGTCGGGGCTTTGGCTTACCGACTCCACAGCCCTGGTATTTCGAGCACTAATGACTAAACAATTATTATTTCATCATCACTTTCCAAGAGTCATAACTTTTTTTATTTTTCCATGCACATATTACATATAAGGGAGGTTTTGTTTTGCTGTCTACATTTTTTCCAGGCCCATAGAAATGAATAAGGCCCAAAAGTACGGCTATAAGCATGAGGCCTAAACTGATTTTATTGGTATTATTTTGGGGTACATTAGTTTTCAATAGCTTTTTATTCTGCTTTTTGGGAGGTAGGATGAATAAAAACAGCAATTCTGGCATTTTATTTATTTTTTTCTGAGGAGACCCGGGACCCACACTGATCAGCTGTTTGTGAAGGCAGTGGCGCTCACAGTAGTACCACAGCCTTCTCTCAGCTTACCAGGCACAGCACTGTACATTGTATAGTGGCTGTGCTTAGTATTGCAGCTCAGTCCCATTCACTTCAATTGGGCTGAGCTGCGCCTAGGCCTGTGATAGCTAACCTCCAGCACTCCAGCTGAGGTAAAACTACAACTCCCAAGATGCACACTTGCTTAGCAGTTCTCAGAACTCCACAGAAATGAATGGAGCATACTGGAGTGCCAGAGGTTAGCTATCACTTCCATGTAACCGATGACCGTGACGTCACATGGCCTAAAGAAAGCTGGAGAAGCCCATGGCGCTACTGCGAGCACCAATGCCTTCTCAAATGTCTGTCTGGCGATCAGATACTGATGAGTTATCTAGAGGATAGGTCATCAGTAAAAAACTGTTGAAAACCCCTTTAATTGATGCGGTTTACTGTTAGGGATAAATAATGTGACCATTGTATATAGTACCTATTATGTGTAGTTCAAATATGTATTTTTTTTAAAAACTTTTACATTTTTTAGTCCTACATGGGAACTTATAAACTTTCAAAAATACACTGCATTACCTATGTATTTCACACAGAAAGGCAGCCTTTAAGATCCTGCCTCTGTCAGGGAGAGATGGAGGCCATTATTAGACCTATTAATGCCATAGCAACCATCAGGACCCCTCAATCTCTAATCCTGGCCATTCAAACAGGAGCCCAGCTGGAAGGCCTTGTTCACATTTCCGTTTCCATTAAATATCCGTGAAAAAATGTGTCCATGTTTCATCCATGAAGATGTCAGTGATGCATCAGTGTCTGGTCCATGTGTCTGTTTTTTTCCCTCTGTGTATCATCTGTATTCAAGAGACACTGCTCAGCTGAAAATTAGTTCCCAAAGCATCTAATATCAGTGGCAAACAGACCAAGCATGGACGCAACATGGATGCCATCCGTGTTTTTTCATGGACCCATAGATTATAATGGGCATGTGTGGTCCGTATCACAGACCAAAGTAGTGCATTTCTCCATGATTTTTTTCACAATCCCACGGTCAGTAAAAAATACTGATGTGTGAACAGACATATTAAAATCAATGGGTACGTGTGCCCTCCGTGGAAAACGTGGACAGCACAGATCAGTGAAAAATGGAAATGTGAACGAGACCTGCGCCCCTATTTCTTCAGGTACGGGACACTCAGACTAGGTCGCTGTAAAAGGCAACCTAGCCTAAGGCGCCTTAGTAACCATCACAAAAAAGTGTATTGTGGTCGTTAAAGGATTAACCCCCTCGCACCCCCATCCCAAAAGAAAAAATAATAAAAATTAAAGAATCAAAAAGTCCTATGTACTGCAAAATTTTACCAATAAAAATTATAGTTCATGCAGCAAAAAACAGGCCCTCACACAGATATAGTAAATGCAATTATGCCATAAAAAAATACAGCTTGTCCGCAAAAAATAAACCTTAATAAAGCTGTGTGAATGGAAAAGTATAAAAGAAAAAAAAAAATTGACCTAGTTTTTTATAGGTTAAAATACCTCTAAGCTTCTAAATAATAAAGCAAAATTTAATGGATATAAAAATAATATTTCACAAGTTAATGAATATGACACCGCGATACAATAAATCTTTTGAAGAACCTTTTAATTCAGTTTTTAATAGTCTGGCCAGAATAGTTTGTGGCCTGACATTTAGAGATGACTGCTACGCTTTTTAATGATTTCCTAGTAACAATTTTAAATACCAGTGTGTGCTGAATAAGCATTTTAAAAGCAGAACTGTGAGAAGGGCATTGCATTATAAATGACAGGCAGTAAGCCACAGTAAATGTATGGCCTTTGAAGCAAGGTTTGAGTATTATTTACTGTTCTTATTTCCTAAATAAAAAAAAAAATACGAAATTGTGTTTAATGCACATAACTTACATTTTGTATATCCTATATGACAATACATTATGTGCACATGAATAATAATTATATATGGGTATACACGTAAGAGAACCGCTTTATCAAAAGCAACAAAAATTAAACTGAAGAACTGGTTTGGTTCATAGAATAGTCAGTTATTACTAACAAAACA
Source organism: Rhinella marina (assembly GCA_900303285.1). Lineage (NCBI taxonomy): Eukaryota > Metazoa > Chordata > Amphibia > Anura > Bufonidae > Rhinella > Rhinella marina. Next base: position 302,791 of record ONZH01028970.1, read on the forward strand.
AATATAATTGAAAATATAAATAGGTTTTCTATAATATTTTGCCCAGCCGCAGAATTATAATTCTGTATTTAACGGAATACAACTGGGTTATTCACACTGGGCACAAAACATAATATATTTTGTAACAGGCATTTAGGAACTCTTACAGTGTAATTGCCTTTGATTTTGTGAGAGTTTGTGTAATACACTTTATTAGGGAAATATGTACATTTTTAATTAGAAACTGTATGATGTAAGACACTGGGAAACTGTATGATGCAAAGGCTTCTCAGGCTGCCTCTGCTCTCCTTTCCCTAGCCTCTGCCTCCCTAATTATGTAACAGCGCTTAGTAAAACTAATGTGATCCTGCAGTTTATCTGCTGCCAACTCAACAGCGTTCCCCTCTATTTTCCCAGCACTTATCCAGTTAGTGCTGGGAAGACAGAGGATCAGGGCTGCAGTTTCTACATGCTGCAGCCACCCTCCTTTATCTTTATCTCCCCAGTGCTGGTAGCAGATAAACTGCAGGGTCACATTAGTCTTAGTAAGATCTACTACATATTTAGGGAGGCAGGGCTGGGATAAGGAGGAAAAGGCTAGGATAGGTAGATCAGAGGCAGGCTGAGAAGCCTCTGCATCATACAGTTATCAGGAGTCTTCAGCTTTCAGTAGAATAAATAATCATAAAAATTAACATATGTCCCTAATAAAGTGCATTACAAAAATCCTGAGACTATTTGAAAAAATACGAAATGACAGTTAAATCTTATTCTTGTGGAATGTCATCTTCTTCCATTTCAGTTTGCTCTTTTGTCTCAGCTTCTGGGTCCCCAGGAAGAATACTAGTGATGGTCTGAATGAGCTGCTCAATCTGTTCCTCTGTCAGCCTTTCTTCACTTTCCTCAACCATCTATTTAGAAACATGAATAGGCAGAAATTAAATTACAGCCACAAATGGCATATTTCAGGAGTCTGGTAAAGCCATCATCAATATTTGCTGTATTTCTTCTTTCATAACAAGTTTGATTGACAAAGTTTAAATCTCTTTAGCCTACTGTAAGTGCAGATAAACTTTTGTCATAAACCATGTAACACTCACAATAGACAGACCACAATAAATCTGTACATACCAGTTGAATTTCTACTGCTGTCATGGGTCGGTGGTTAAGAAGCTGCAGTTTTTCTGCTCTGCGGAAATAGAACAATTATTATTTCTGGACACAGCAGAGTTGGATGCTTGCTTCGTTGGAGATGCATAATTTGCACATTGTGGTAACTGAGATAATTGTAGTAGCTTAAAGGGGTATTCCTGTTACTAAATGTTATCCCCTATACTATAATTATAACTATTAGATCGGCAGGAGTCCTACTGCTGATTACGAGAATGGGTGTGGGGGGAGTCCTGGGGAGTGGGGATGGCTAAACCCCATGGAGCTCACCAGAAATGGTGGCTGGGCAGACTGTGCGCCTCCACACCATTCATCTCTATGGAGGCGCCAGAGATTGCTGATTGCTGTACTCGGCTATGTCTGGCGCTCCTTTGGATGGGGATAACTTTTTGTAACCAGGACACCCCTTTAATCGCCAGTCCTCAGATATTGTGCTATGCCCAATAATAAACAGCTTTGACAAATTCTACTCGCCCACATTTCAATAAATTTGTTGGCATTTTAGGGGGAAAAACTACATAGAGGCAGTTAAAATAAAAAACCTAAAAAACTAAGTTAAACTCACCCTCCACAGCCCCCTCTGATTTGGAGCCGCCACTCCATCCACTACACCAGGCTGCAGATATAACGTAATTAGTGTTGAGCGAACTTGTGGTTTCAAGTTCGGCGTACAAGGTTCGGGTTATCTAAGAATTCCGTTATGGATTCCTCTTCCACGGACAACAAGTTCACTCAACACTAAATGTTTTGGTCTCAGTGGTCTTGTGCCATATACTGCTGAGGTCTGTGATTGACTGCCGTAGTATATGGGTTATCACCACTTCAGCCAAAACATTACATCACAGCTGAAGAACAATGAAGAAGACAGAACAGTAGTGCTGAATCGGGGGGAGGCTATGGAAGGTAATTTTTTATTAGTATTTTAACTGCCTCCCTGCAGTTTTCCCCCAAAATTGGAACTCTCCTTTAAAATTTGAGAATCCTGTTAAGCCATTTTGTATTACTATTCCACTATGTAATCATGGAGAATTAATGTTTACAACAATCTGCATAGTTGCCAATAGTCCTAAATTGCCACAATCGAGTCTATACAGTCCTCACAGTAAGGTTCTGAAAAAAACATATGTATAACCTGGTAAGCCATGCCCTGACAAACCCCATACAATGGTTACTATGACTATGGGTCGGATATGTGGTACAAATGTACTTTGTCCAATGGAACGTTTAGGGGGATATTTCTATGTGCACTTTCTATTCTGAGACATACATTGACTAAGGCAGGATTACCCCCCGAAACGTCACATTTTGTGATGCTGTGATCCATTTGTTCTGTTTTTCTAGTCAGAAGGTTTTCAGTGGATCAATCTCACCAAGTGTACAAATATCAAGACACAGCACTAGCAGTCCTTCAAATGAGAACACACAGGACAGGACTGTATTTTCTACTTTTAAATCCACATTGTACAGACGAACAGCCGAGGAGGTTGGAATTTTGCATTTAGATTAATACATTGGAAGAAACCTAGTCAAGGACAATTTTTCTTTTTTTATTGTCCAACTCGACTGCGAGGAAGTCACATGCTGCACTCCGGGGTTTAAAAGTGCACCACTGTGCAGTATGGTCAGCCTAACTGGGCGCTTGCCACGACAGAGATTTGTAGGCTATTAATGTGATGAGACAGTTTCTTTTGTGCTGTGAAGGAAAGGCATGTGAGAAAAAAAATAAATAAAAAGGGTCAAAGATTTGATATTTAACAGGCAACTTTTCATTTAGGTTCAGGTTTATATGGCATTCTAGAAAGCTCTTAAAGAGCAGGCAGATTGCCCTGGCATTCTCTCCAAATCACAGCACACTACATGGCATGCCAAAAGTCTTTTGCAGCAAACTGAACCCCCAGCTCATCCACCAACTGTCAGGGTTGGCTTCAGGTCCACGTTGAGCCCCCCTTTAATACAAGGTTATGTCCTACCCTTGATGTTGGTCTGTCCCCTCCGTGTTTGTGTTTTTCTCATGTACCTCTCCTACAGTTTGCCCCTCTGTGCTTCTCATGTGTATGTGTTTGAGGAGACTAGTGTTGGGATGCAGCTGTCAGAAAGCTGAGGTGAGCAGCTAGAATGATGGGAGCAGAGGACAAGAACTATCACCTGAGTAGCAAAAGAACAAGAGTAATTAGAGGGGAGTGCAGACGACAGGAGAGACCAGAACTGGGGAAGGTAACAAGAGAGAGTGGCTAAGGTGTGTGGAAAAAGACCAGAGTCTCTTCTTCTTTCTCCTGTACTGCTCAGTGCCATTCTGCAGATTCCCCTCCCTCTCCTGTCAACTACAGAGCAGTCTCTGTATCAAGTTACAACAGTGGGCAACTGGGCTGTTGTAACATTGCACTCTTCAACAGTGATGCAGCAGAAGAAAAAATGTCCTGCTTTTTCCTACAAGAGGGGCAACATGCCACACCTCACGGAGCTCCCTGGCACGGGTTCATGAACTGTTTACTGAGGAACTATGAGCAAGGGGTTGTGGCCACCAGGTTCCCCAGACTTGTCCACATGCGATTTTTATCTGTGGGGAAATTTCAAACAGATAGTGGATGTTAACAATCCATATACCCTGGATGAACTCAAGGAAAACATCACAAACACTATCCGCAGCATCTCAAGCAGTATCAGCCAACATAATCCGATGTGTCCAAAGATGTACAGACCTGAACAGGGACCACTTTCTGCACCTTTTGTGACTTGTGGGTAATAAAAAAAAAAAAAACAGTCCACTTGCCCGTTCATCTTGTCATACTGTCGCTGGAGATGGGCTACTTTTTCGTGGGCCATCCTGTATAATCTATCTATGCAAGTACTGTGCTCACCTGGCAGTGGTGAATGACACTGGGCAGATGCCTAGGAATGGGCACCATAGCTAGAGGTACTAAAGCTGGATTCCAATGCTGTTGCGGCAACCTGCGTGGTCACTTTCTACCTACCTCAAATTACGTGACCAGTTTTCTGGAGGATTCCCCTGTGACAAAGTCACGTAATTGGAATTTTAAACGATTGCTTTATTCCATGCACATAGCGTGATCATATGGGGAATATTTACAACTGTTATACATAGAAATTTTGGAGACTTATTTCACACTCTAGGTGTAATGCCAACGCCCCTGTTGCTCCTAGAGGCTCATTTGCATATATTAAAACATCATTTTTTTCAGCAGTGCAGGCACATATGAACATGGGACCAACAAGGATGCCTTCAGCTGCTAAGTGCACAGGTAACAGGTCAGTCAGTGGCATAGGTACAAATCTGCTGATAGATGCCCTTTTTTTAAACTATTACAAATAACATAATAATGACTTTTGCAATATATTTTATTAATAGATTTTAATGTTTTAGTAGCCAAACAGGCCCCCGAAGTTCGGGCCTTACTGAAGCGCTAGAGAATCTGTACACCATAGCCATATATGCTGTGTACAGATTCTGACTTCTGCAATATGTGCTGCAGTGGGCACTGTACTGCTCCTGCCTGCATTTCACTCCACTGAAAATTCTTCACAGAACATCGCTGCAGGATACCCTGCAGCAATGTGCTTTGCCAGGCTTTAGCAGAGCAAGGACAGGCAGGAGCAGTGATGTACTAAGCAGAGCTCCTGCCCGTCATTGCTCCACTCTTCTATGGCACAGCTTCATTTATCACTATTTATTTTACTCACTGGCAAATTCTGCAGCGCTTTACAGTCATTAGTGTCACACTCACAATCCCTATCAGTATGTCTTTGGAGTGTGGGAGGAAACTGGAGTACCCTGAGGAAATACATACACACGTGGGAGAACATACGTGTACAAACGTCATGCGGATTATGTCCTTGGTCGGATTCAAATCTAGGACCCAGTTCTGCAAGGCACCAGTGCTAACCACTGAGCCACCGTGCTGCCCGAGCTTTCAGTGGAAGTCACATACAGGAGCATCGATGTGTGCTCCTGTCAGTACTCACTGCATATATGGCATGCTGTGATTTTTTTATTTTTAAATGACACTGACCCAAAAAAATACAACTAAGGGCTTGTTCACATATCAGTTATTTGATCAGTTATTTCCATCAGTTATTGTGAGCCAAAACCAGGAGTGGAGGCTCCACAGAGATAAAAGTTCTAAATGGTATAATGAAAAGATCTGCACCTGTTCCGTGTTTTTGACCCGCACCTGGTTTTGGCTCCCAATAACTGATGGAAATAACTGATCAAAAAACTGAAGTGTGAACAGGGGCGCACCCACAGGGGGGGTCCAGCGGGTCTGGACCCCCCCTAGAACGATAAAGAATTTTTTTTTTTTTAATGCTTCAGGGCCGCACCGCAATCGCCACAGGCGGCGCGGCCCTGATCCTTACTGCGGGCGGCGGCAGGCGGCAGCGCTATGGAGGAGAGGGGAGAGAGGTTTTTCTCCTACCTCTCCTCTGCGCTGCTACAATCTCATTGGTGGAGAAGCAGAGGGCGGAAGCTGCTTCTCCACCAATGATTTCAAGCAGAGAGCCCGGCTGCAGAGCCCATGTGACTCTGCCAGTCCTTCCCCGAGTTCCCCCGGCCGGCCCAGCACAGCCATCCAGCCGACCGACCGACCTCCTGCTGGAGCAAGAAAAAATGGTAAGTCTCACTCAGTCTGTGCCCCCCCCCTGCCTTGTATTGTGCCCTCCCTGCCCTGTATTGTGCCCCCCCTGCCCTGTATTGTGCCCCCCCGCCCTGTATTGTGCCCCCCCTGCCCTGTATTGTGCCCCCCCTGGCCTGTACCGTGCCCCCCCTGGCCTGTACCGTGCCCCCCCTGGCCTGTACCGTGCCCCCCCTGGCCTGTACCGTGCCCCCTGCCCTGTACCGTGCCCCTCCTGTAACGTGCCTCCTTCCCTGTAACGTGCCTCCTTCCCTGTAACGTGCCTCCTTCCCTGTAACGTGCCCCCTGGTGCTCCTTCCCTGTAACGTGCCTCCTTCCCTGTAACGTGCCTCCTTCCCTGTACCGTGCCCCCTGCCCTGTACCGTGCCCCCTGCCCTGTACCGTGCCCCCTGCCCTGTAATGTGCCTCCTTCGCTGTAACGTGCCTCCTGCCCTGTACCGTGCTTCCTGACCTGTACCTTGCCCCCTGCCCTGTACCATGCTTTCTGCCCTGTACCTTGCCCCCTGCCCTGTAACGTGCCTCCTTCCCTGTACCATGCTTTCTGCCCTGTACCTTGCCCCCTGCCCTGTAACGTGCCTCCTGCCCTGTACCTTCCCCCCTGGCCTGTACCATGATTTCTGCCCTGTACCTTGCCCCCCTGGCCTGTACCGTGCCCCCCTGGCCTGTACCGTGCCTCCCTGTCCTCTACCGTGCCCCCTGCCCTGTACTGTGCCTCCTGCCCTGTACCATGCTTTCTGCCCTGTACTTTGCCTCCCTGTCCTGTACCGTGCCCCCTGCCCTGTAACGTGCCTCCTTCCCTGTAACGTGCCTCCTTCCCTGTACCGTGCCCCCTGCCCTGTACCGTGCCCCCTGCCCTGTACCGTGCCCCCTGCCCTGTAATGTGCCTCCTTCGCTGTAACGTGCCTCCTGCCCTGTACCGTGCTTCCTGCCCTGTACCTTGCCCCCTGCCCTGTACCATGCTTTCTGCCCTGTACCTTGCCCCCTGCCCTGTAACGTGCCTCCTTCCCTGTACCATGCTTTCTGCCCTGTACCTTGCCCCCTGCCCTGTAACGTGCCTCCTGCCCTGTACCTTGCCCCCTGCCCTGTAACGTGCCTCCTTCCCTGTACCATGCTTTCTGCCCTGTACCTTGCCCCCTGCCCTGTAACGTGCCTCCTGCCCTGTACCTTGCCCCCTGCCCTGTACCATGATTTCTGCCCTGTACCTTGCCCCCTGCCCTGTAACGTGCCTCCTTCCCTGTAACGTGCCTCCTTCCCTGTAACGTGCCTCCTTCCCTGTACCGTGCCCTCCTGCCCTGTACCGTGCCCTCCTGCCCTGTACCGTGCCCTCCTGCCCTGTACCGTGCCCCCCTGGCCTGCACCGTGCCCCCTGGCCTGCACCGTGCCCCCCTGGCCTGCACCGTGCCCCCCTGGCCTGCACCGTGCCCCCTGTCCTGTACCGTGCCCCCTGCCCTGTACTGTGCCATTTCTTTACTGGCATTTGGCACTATATTGGCATAATTTGGGGGCACTATGGGGGCATCTGGTGGCTCTAAAGGGGCATTTTGTTTACTGGCACATTATAGGGGGCACGATAGAGGAGATTGGCACTATGGGGCATGTGGTGGCACTATAGGGGCCTCATTTGGGGGCATCTGGTGGCTCTAAAGAGTCACTTTTTTACTGCCACATTATGGGGGGGCACTATGGCATCTGGCACTAAGGGGTAATTTTTTTCTGTCACATTATGGGAGGTACTTTTGGGCAGAGCAGCACTATAGGGGCATCATTTGCAGGCACTATGGGGGCATCTGGTGGCTCTAAAGGGGCATTATTTACTGGTAAATTATAGGGGGCACTATGGCATCTGGCACTAAGTGGGCAATTTTTACTGGCACGTTATGGGGGAGAGGGGCACTATAAGGGATGTGAAGGGCAGTAAGAAGGGGCATATTATGGGGAACACTATGGGGGAGAGGAGCACTATGAGGGCATTTACTGGGGCACTATATAGGGGTATTTTATACTGGTATACATTATGGGGACATTAGCTCAACTGCGGGCACTAAGCTGTGGTATTATTGTGAGCTTTACTACTACTGGGGGGCTATGGGGAACATGATGTCTAGTATGGGGACATCATTACTACTAAGTGTGGTCTGGCAGATAATTATTTCTATTGGTGGGATTTTGGGGAGCACTGTTACTTTTGGGGGGCACCCTGGCATAATATCATTAGTGTAGGTGCAGTTATTTTTTAGAGCACTGTGTGCCAATAACTGTTGTAGGGGGCACTATCTGTGTGGTAGTAATATTTTCAGGGAACAGTTTCTGCAGTATAGTATTGGGGAGCACAGCGGGGCACAGTATTGGGGGTGGCAGGATGAGGTGTTCAGAAGATGTAAAGATGATAGAAATGTGGGAAACTAATGTCTGTTTGTATTTCTGCAGAGACGAGAGATGGCTGAAAAATCTTCATGGCGGTCTGGTCCGAATGGAGAAGATGAGGAAAGAGAACGTCTACAACAAAGGTGACATCACTGGATGTACGAGGTATGGGGCGCTGTGTAGGAGAGGAGATGCTCCGGCTCCTCCCTCTGCCATTTACAGAAGGAGGATTCAGAGCTGGGTGAGGATGACCAAAGGGGGTCAGAAGGGCACAGGCAGGTGGCAGATGGTCGGGGGGGACGCTCAGGCCTGGAGCAGGATCTGGGGAGGGAGGAGAGTGGAGGATCTTCCTGGCTGTGTGTAGCCTGCTGTTGCATATTGTATAATGTGAAGCAGGCAGTGCAGCCAGGACACGTCCTCCCCTCTCCATATGATTTATAGAACTGGGCCTCAACCATATTTCAGCTGTAGTGTATGTTGGGAGTGGCCTATTAGATATGGGAGGGGCTTATAATAATGGGCGGGGCCTATTTTCGCCGCGGCGCGCTGCGCGCACCGCACTTTACTCTGCCGTTAGTATGTTTAATATATGGGCGTGTCACTAAAATAGCCCTGCCCACAAGATGCCACACCCCCTTTTCCTTTTCGGACCCCCCCTAGAAAAAATTCCTGGGTGCTCCCCTGAGTGTGAACAAGACCTAAGATGTAAAATACTGAACAAAACAGTGTTTAATAATTCTCATAGACTTCCAGCAAACATCTGCAACCAAAAAATGCAAGATGCCCACAAAAACACCCCCAAAAAAATGGATAGGAAACCATCCTTTTAAGCCTCTGCTTAACCAATGGGCACTTACTTGGTTAGCTTATGCTCTTTCAGGGCAGTTAAGAATGCTTGCACTATTTCAGGACTTTGCTTTTGACAAGGACTGTTAGACAGGTATTTTAGTGTCTAGAAAAAAAAAAGATTAAGAAAAGTAATAAAAATGTATTTTAAAGCGACCCTCAGGTTAAGGGAAAAAAGAACATTAACTGGGGATCGAACAGAGCACTTACATGGTGACATCCTTTTCATCTTTTCAGGTGCAGTTCCGCCAGTTCCCAGGCTCCTCCAAGATGGCCACACCACTTCTCAGACCTGATGAACACTGTGCATTTGTTAATCCAAGATAATTCCTGCTGCACTTGGATTGGCCAGCACTGCTCAGGAAGTGTCTTGGATTACCAAACATATATAGGGTCATTTATCAAACTGGTGTAAAGTACAACTGGCTTAGTTGCCCATAGCAACCAATCAGATTCCACCTTTCATTTTTGACAGCTCCTTTGGAAAAGGAAAGGAGGAATCTGATTGGTTGCTATGGGCATCTAAGCCGATTCTACTTTACACCAGTTTGATAAATGAGCGCAATAGTGTGCATCAGATTGAGAAGTGGTGTGGCCATCTAGGATTACAGAACAAGAGGCTGGGAATTGGTGGATCTGCAGCTGAAACATACAAAAAAAAGATCTCACCAGGTAAGTGTTATGTCTGCTCCCCAGTTACAGGGGTTCTCTAGCTTTTTGGACCCTTTTTTTTAGGCCCCCTATCTGACCTGTGTAGGAAAGAATAATTACCTGAACCTTTTCAATCCACCATTGCATTATCTCTGCTCTGTTCACTGCTTGTAAACTTCTGGAATGGACTGGACACATCACTGCTGATATCTCCATCTGTGCCTAAAGTTTACAGGCAAGGACTGGAGTATGGTGGAATGCAGCTGTGAGCCAAAGAACCCAAAACCGAATGGTGCGGAGCAGGTAACTATGCTTCCCTCCACAGGTCTGGCAGAGAGGGGAGCCAAAAAGCATTAAAAAGCTGGAGGTCCCCTTTAACATTATTTTTTTTTTTTTTACTGGAACATAATCCGGATATTTTCCAGTACATCCATCTTACACAGATCCAAACATGGACATTATTCAATAAAATCTAAGTGCAGCTGAACACAGCGGATCCTGTCCCCTACGGAGTAACATTTCCGCTTGTTTCTCTTGGCTTCCTTGTGTCACAATGCAGAATGTAGGTAATCTGCTATGTATTAACCTCCCGCAGAAGTGATCTCAGTAACTGTACGGTCCGAGTGTTTGGATATCAAGTCTTGATGAAGGGATCCAAGATTATTCCTAAAACCAGTGTGAACGTCGGTCCTGATGCGCTGGTGCTGCTTGTTTTAATTAAAATCTGGATGTCTCTAGGAGGTCAGAAGTTTGTCTACACGGCTAGTGTTCCTACTAAGGTTAAGGAGCATTACTGATGATACTTAGAGAAGTTAAACTATTAGTTTAAAAATCAGAGACAAATCTTTCCCATGTATTTTTGGCTGCAGTTACTGTAGAATAATGAGTCCATTAATAATCTCACGGTGCAGTGACAAGTTCCAGCTTTCTGAACCCCAAGAGCAAGCAAAGCAATAAATCGCAGCAGTGACATCTTCAGTTCACATAACATGCAACAGTTCAGTCCATGGTTAGCTCAAGCCTAGGGGTTGAAACGTGGTACATTCTGTGAAGAAAATTTGGCATTTGCTGATTTAACTGCTGCAGTTTATTCCTGTGCCTGAAGAGCTTGTCTCAGAGACAACCCTTTTCTTAATACGGCTGTTGATTTTGTAAAATATACAGTGATATAGTGATGGCGAGAGTCCATCAGAGCAGCTCTCTGGTCTGGCTCATTGGGGCAGGGGTGGGGGGGTCTCAACGGGGGCCTCCTGGTTATGACATCCATATGCCCTAATAAAATATATACACATAGCAAGATTTGTCAGCCGCTCGTATGGATATCAATTTAATTTTAATAATCATATATATGTATTACACAGCAAATTTTTCACTTTATAAGATGCACTTATTACCCCCAAAAGTGGGGAAAATGGCAGTTCGTCTTATAAAGCGAACACTAATGAGTGATTAAATTATGAAAGCGCTCATAACAATGCAGGAGGCATGGGGAGCGGTGATTGTAGCGCTGCTAGTACTCACCGCTCCTAGTATTCTTACAGGCCCCATGCTGCACTGTTCTGGCTGTGTATGGGCGTGCACTATGACCTGAACCTTGTGTATCGTAAGGTCACAGTTCAGCACAGAAGAGGACCAAGAAGCAGTGAGTGAAGGCAGAGAGTGGTCCAGAACAGGGGAGGTAAGTTAATTTATTTATTTTATGTCTGATCTGAGTTCTCATGAGGATTGGGGGTCTGTTTGGGACGTCTGATACAGAGTAGGGATCTGATCTGAGGTCCGGTCAGTTAGGGCATCTGATAAAGATTGGGGACCTGATCTGAGGTCTAATAAGGATTGGGAGGGCCTCATACAAATTGGGGTCTGATCTGAGGTCTGATACAAATTGGGGGTCTGATCTGAGTTCTGATGAAAAATATTTTTCTTGTGATTTTCCTCCTCTAAAACCTAGGTGTGTCTAATAATCAGGTATGTCTTATGAAGTGAAAAATATGGTATGTGTGTAATCTTACATCACATGACGACGCACATGTACTCATTTTGTAAAAAGGTATACTGGTAAATTATCTACATCTGTATAATGAAAAAACAGGCAATAAAAAGCTGTACAGTCATGGCCAAAAGTTTTGAGAATGATACAAATATTAATTTTTACAAAGTCTACTGCTTCAATTTTTATAATGGCAATTTGCATATACTCCAGAATGTTATAAAGAGTGATCAGCTTAACAGCAATTACTTGCAAAGTCAATATTTGCCTAGAAAATGAACTTTATCCCCCAAAACACATTTCAACATCATTGCAGCCCTGCCTTAAAAGGACCAGCTAACATCGTTTCAGTGATTGCTCCATTAACACAGGTGTGGGTGTTGATGAGGACAGGGCTGGAGATCAATCTGTCATGATTAAGTAAGAATGACACCACTGGACACTTTAAAAGGAGGCTGGTGCTTGGCATCATTGTTTCTCTTCTGTTAACCATGGTTATCTCTAAAGAAACACGTGCAGTCATCATTGCACTGCACAAAAATGGCCTAACAGGGAAGAGTATCGCAGCTAGAATGATTGCACCTCAGTCAACAATCTATCGCATCATCAAGAACTTCAAGGAGAGAGGTTCCATTGTTGCCAAAAAGGCTCCAGGGAGCCCAAGAAAGACCAGCAAGTGCCAGGACCGTCTCTTAAAAGTGTTTCAGCTGCGGGATCGGGCTACCAGCAGTGCAGAGCTTGCTCAGGAATGGCAGCAGGCAGGTGTGAGTGCATCTGCACGCACTGTGAGGCGGAGACTCTTGGAGCAAGGCCTGGTCTCAAGGAGGGCAGCAAAGAAGCCACTTCTCTCCAGAAAAAACATCAGGGACAGACTGATATTCTGCAAAAGGTACAGGGAGTGGACTGCTGAGGACTGGGGTAAAGTCATTTTCTCTGATGAATCCCCTTTTCAATTGTTTGGGACATCTGGAAAACAGCTTATTCGGAGAAGACGAGGTGAGCGCTACCACCAGTCTTGTCTCATGCCAACTGTAAAGCATCCTGAAACCATTCATGTGTGGGGTTGCTTCTCAGCCAAGGGAATCGGCTCTCTCACAGTCTTGCCTAAAAACACAGCCATGAATAAAGAATGGTACCAGAATGTCCTCCAAGAGCAACTTCTCCCAACAGTCCATGAGCAGTTTGGCGATCAAAAATGCCTTTTCCAGCATGATGATCACCTTGCCATAAAGCAAAGGTGATAACTAAATGGCTCAGGGAACAAAACATAGAGATTTTGGGTCCATGGCCTGGAAACTCCCCAGATCTTAATCCCATTGAGAACTTGTGGTCAATCATCAAGAGACGGGTGGACAAACAAAAACCTACAAATTCTGACAAAATGCAAGCATTGATTGTGCAAGAATTGGACTGCTATCAGTCAGGATTTGGTCCAGAAGTTGATTGAGAGCATGCCAGGGAGAATTGCAGAGGTCCTGAAGAAGAAGGGTCAACACTGCAAATATTGACTTGCTGCATTAACTCATTCTAACTGTCAATATAAGCTTTTGTTACTCATAATATGATTGAAATTATATTTCTGTATGTGATAAAAACATCTGACAAACACACATAAAAACCAGAGGGCAGCAGATCATGTGAAAATAGAATATTTGTGTCATTCTCAAAACTTTTGGCCATGACTGTATTACTGTAATGCTTTAATTGAATTTTACACACAAAAATGTAAAATTATCTAGCTTGTTGGCTCCAGTTTACACTTTTACGTATTTGATAACCAAATAACACAGCTGTGACACAACATAAGTAAATGAATCCCCACAGTTATAGGGCGCCCTCTACTGAAAAATATGGGGTACAACAAAAGACTAACTTATCAGCAAGAGCTCATTTGCAGAGTTCTTTTTCCTTCCATATTAGGGAGAGTTCACATCGCTGTTATTTATCCGTTCTTCTGATAAGTCAGAAGAACAGAAAAGTAAAGAAAAAAACGGATCCTGTAAAAAATCCTGTGTATCAGTTATGCACATGTTTCATCCGTTAGAGCCATTTCCACCTGAGATTTTTTTTTCAGACGGGAAATGGCTCAAACGGATGACAAATGTGCATGACTGATGCACAATATCCGTTTTTTTTATTTTATACATGATCCGTTTTTTTCTTTACTTTTCTGTTCTTACAGATCAGAAGAACAGAAAAATAATGGTGATGTGTACTCTCCCGTAATTAACAAAATTGGAATTGAGAAAGCCCTGAAAAAAAGGCAGTTACTAATGTTTATAGAAACCATAAATGTATTTTTCTGTGACAAAAATTTTTATTCTCTGACCTGTTAGAAAGGTGCATGATATAATCTGTAGTGAATGTCATTTTCTTATCAGTGACTGTTTCTGTGAGTAAAAACCTCTCTTCTTATTGTAGCTGGGTCATGTGACCAACTCCCTGACCTCCAACTGACCCAGGACAGAAAGCCAGTAACTGCTCTATTCATTCCTATGGGAGCCTCACTTTCAGTCTCATAGGAATACATAGAGAATTAGACTTCCTGTCCACACATAAGTCTCTGTGTGAGTTGGTGGGTCTAATTGCTGGTCACATGACACAGATAAGAAACTTCAGGATGACAGAAGTCAAAAATTCAGACACTGGTAAGAAAATGACATTCACTATACAGATTACATCATGTACATTTCTAGCAGGACATGGAATAAAATTTTTGTTGGGAGTTCTTCTTTAAGGGTATGGCCACACATAGCAAATTTGTTACTGCGCATTTGTTGCAGATTTGCCACAGATTTCATCCAATGCATTGCAAATGTAGAAATCCATGGTTGCAGTCTGCATATAAATTGACATCTTGCCGATGTAAAATCTGCAGATTTGGATGTGAGGTCTTAAAATCTCATGCACTTTGTTGGTGCTGTAAAATGCTGTGGATTTGCCCCAAGTAAATAGGCAAATCCACAGCGTATCCATCCCATGTGAATACACCCTTGTGCCTATTCCCACAATGCTGACACATGCCACTTATAAGGAACTCCAGAACCACCAACCTCACCTCATACATGATGGTGTTGAGATTCTGTTGGCCCACACTGTTCTTGTTCTTTCTTCCATCTCTTTGCTGAGCTTTTAGGTGAGTAAGTAGCTGAAATACCTTTAAGAGAGACATGATACTGAAAGCAATGTCTATTAAACCCAATGAATAAGATGTCAAACATCATTTTTTTTTTCATAAAGCCCTGCAGATTGGAAGGATCCCATATTTCTCCCTTAAAATGTTTACAGTCAGTTTTTTTACATTTTTTTTACATCTTACTTCTGAGATATGATCACATGCCTCCTGTTCTCATGATCAGCAATCTAAAAGTTATCCCTAACCCCAAAACCCCTTAAAGAGAATGTATCATCAGATAATGAATTACCTGTTGTTTAAACCACATTTTTTAGCAAAAATAAATATTTTTAGATTTTTTTCAGTGAGGTTTTTATTTTAACTTTTCCATGTCACTATATTTAAAAAATGTATATAATGCTGGAGTTTTCACACTGTCCACTAGGTCTAAAATATGTTAAAGGGGTTGTCGGCTTTTGTTATATTAATGACCAATGTTCAGCAATGTCGACAGCGAGCCGGTAAACAGAGAAGAGAAAACAGCGCTCTTACGAACCCAGCCTTCTCTTCAAACATATCAGCGGGGATGTCAGGAGTCAGCCCCCCCCCCACAATCTACGATAATACATTTATAGAACTAAAGCGGACAACCCCTTTGAAGGGAATGCGTCATCAGAAAATAACCTACATGTTTTTAAAGAATTTTTAGGGACTTGGCAACATTTAGGAGCAAGTTTGATGGTCTTGTGGCTAGGGTTGCAGCGGTAACCGGTTCCACGGTATACCACGGTAATGAAATGCACGGTTATCAAACCGTGGGCATTTGCTTATTACCGGTAAATGGCGACAAGACTTTTTAGTCTTGTCGCCATTTGCGCCTGGACCCGACCGCATTACTGATACTAGGCTGCGCTACTGCGCAGCCTAGTATCAGAGGACATGGAGAAGATAAAATAAAAAAAATCACTTACCCGTCCGGCGCTCCTCCTCTTTTCCGGGTCGCGCTGTACTGTCCTGACCGCGTACAGCGTCAGGACGTAGTGCGCGCACTCTGACCTGACGCTGCACGCTGTCAGGTGACAGTGCAGCTACGGGAGACTAAGGAGCGCCGGACACCGGAGAGGAGCCGCAGCGCAGGAAAAGTAAGTGATTTTTTTTTATTTTATTTAGATGGTGGGCTGAAGGGGCCACAGTGGGCTGATGGGGGCACAGTGGGCTGATGGCACAGTGGGCCGATTTGAGGTCTGAAGGGGGCACTGGGGCCGATCTGAGGTCTGAAGGGGGCCACTGGTGGGCCGATCTGAGGTCTGAAGGGGGCACTGTGGGCCGATCTGAGGTCTGAAGGGGGCACTGTGGCCCGATCTGAGGTCTGAAGGGGGCACTGTGCGCCGATTCTTGAGGTCTGAAGGGGCACTGTGGCCGATCTGAGGTCTGAAGGGGGCACTGTGGCCCGATCTGAGGTTGAAGGGGCACTGTGGCCCGATCTGAGGTCTGAAGGGGGCACTGTGGCCCATCTGAGGGTCTGAAGGGGGGCACTGTGGCCAATCTGAGGTCTGAAGGGGGCACTGGGGCCAATCTGAGGTCTGAAGGGGGCACTGGGGCCAATCTGAGGTCTGAAGGGGGCACTGGGGCCAATCTGAGTCTGAAGGGGGCACTGGGGCCAATCTGAGGTCTGAAGGGGGCACTGGGGCCAATCTGAGGTCTGAAGGGGGCACTGGGGCCAATCTGAGGTCTGAAGGGGGGCAACTGGGGCTAAGGGGGCACTGGGGCCAATCTGAGGTCTGAAGGGGGCGAAAACGCAGGGGCCTGGGGCCATCTGAGGTCTGAAGGGGGCACTGGGCCAAATCTGAGGTCTGAAGGGGCACTGGGGCCAATCTGAGGTCTGAAGGGGGCACTGGGGCCAATCTGAGGTCTGAAGGGGGCACTGGGGCCAAATCTGAGGTCTGAAGGGGGCACTGGGCCCAAATCTGAGGTCTGAAGGGGGCACTGGGGCCAATCTGAGGTCTGAAGGGGGGCACTGGGGCGCATCTGAGGTCTGAAGGGGGCACTGGGGCCAATCTGAGGTCTGAAGGGGGCACTGGGGGCCAATCTGAGGTCTGAAAGGGGGGCACTGGGCCAATCTGAGGTCTGAAGGGGGCAACTGGGGCCAATCTGAGGTCTGAAGGGGGCACTGGGGCCAATCTGAGGTCTGAAGGGGGGCACTGGGGCCAATCTGAGGTCTGAAGGGGGCACTGGGGCCAATCTGAGGTCTGAAGGGGGCACTGGGGCCAATCTGAGGTCTGAAGGGGGCACTGGGGCCAATCTGAGGTCTGAAGGGGGCACTGGGGCCAATCTGAGGTCTGAGGGGGCACTGGGGCCAATCTGAGGTCTGAAGGGGGCACTGGGCCAATCTGAGGTCTGAAGGGGGCACTGGGGCAATCTGAGGTCTGAAGGGGGCACTGGGGCCAATCTGAGGTCTGAAGGGGGCACTGGGGCCAATCTGAGGTCTGAAGGGGGCACTGGGGCCATCTTGAGGTCTGAAGGGGGCACTGGGGCCAATCTGAGGTCTGAAGGGGGCACTGGGGCCAATCTGAGGTCTGAAGGGGGCACTGGGGCCAATCTGAGGTCTGAAGGGGGCACTGGGGCCAATCTGAGGTCTGAAGGGGGGCACTGGGGCCAATCTGAGGTCTGAAGGGGGCACTTGGGCCAATCTGAGGTCTGAAGGGGGCACTGGGCCAATCTGAGGTCTGAAGGGGGGCACTGGGGCCAATCTGAGGTCTGAAGGGGGCACTGGGGCCAATCTGAGGTCTGAAGGGGCACTGGGGCCAATCTGAGGTCTGAAGGGGGCACTGGGGCCAATCTGAGGTCTGAAGGGGGCACTGGGGCCAATCTGAGGTCTGAAGGGGGCACTGGGGCCAATCTGAGGTCTGAAGGGGGCACAGTGGGCCGATTTGAGGTCTGAAGGGGGGCACTGTGGGCTGATCTGAGCTCTGAAGGGGGCACTGGGGCCAATCTGAGGTCTGAAGGGGGCACTGGGGCCAATCTGAGGTCTGAAGGGGGCACTGGGGCCAATCTGAGGTCTGAAGGGGGGCACAGTGGGCCGATTTGAGGTCTGAAGGGGGCACTGTGGGCTGATCTGAGCTCTCAAGGGGGCACTGTGGGCTGATCTGAGGTCTGAAGGGGGTACTGGGGCCAATCTGAGGTCTGAAGGGGGCACTGGGGCCAATCTGAGGTCTGAAGGGGGCACTGGGGCCGATCTGAGGTATGAAGGGGGCACTGGGGCCGATCTGAGGTTATGAAGGGGACACTGGGGCCGATCTGAGGTCTGAAGGGGGCACTGGGGCCAATCTGAGGTCTGAAGGGGGCACTGGGGCTGATCTGAGGTCTGAAGGGGGCACTGGGGATGATCTGAGGTCTGAAGGGGGCACTGGGGCTGATCTGAGGTCCGAGGATTAGTGTATCTTTTAATAATATATGTAACAAACTGTGATACCATGATAACCGTAATACCGCGTATTTACTGAGACGGTTATCATACCGTGAAAATTTCATACCGTTGCAACCCTACTTGTGGCAGTATTTTCATGGACTGTGTACATACATTTTCAATCAGTACTTTTCCCACACAGACAGCACATAGTTCTAATTTTTTTTTTTGTACACCGCAAAAAAAAAGCCTTACTGAACATTCTTAGAGTATGCATGCTGCCGCTCTATACAAACTTTAAAGGGGTTGTCCGAGTTATTTTTTTGTTCTTTATATGTTTCTAACTTGTCAGGTATAACAACTTTCCCATATACTTTGTGTTTCTAAAGCTGCTGGTTTCTCAGAGTTGACTGAGGGTCACATGACCTGTGATGTCACCTTATCTCCCTGGTCTGTGATGTTTCGTTCACAAGCCTCAGAGTTCAGATAACAGTCTGTACACAAGACGTCACTGGCCACGCCCCCTTTCTTTGGCTCCTGCTATCTGCTCTCTCCCTGGATTCCTTCAGATAAAACATCAACAAATAGTAGCTGCAGCAGTGAGAGGAGACAAATGCTGGGCACAAGAGCTGTAGAGGAATTGTATTGTACAAGAACAGGTAGGGAGAATTTCCTGTGTGTATCAGCAGTGTCATTGTACAGCTGGGACTTGTAGTCCTACACAAACAACATGCTGCTGAGTATCCCAGCAGGCAGACATGTACTCACAGCACTTATATTCACTGCCTTTGCAGAGAAGGGGGGAGGGGCAGAGATTGTTATTATTGCATGTAAACAAAGGCCAGAAGAGAACCAGGGAAATGAGGAAATATAGATTTTTTTTTGCCTAAAACTTGCTGAACTTAGTTATATATTGCTGCCCATCAGATTTACAGTGCTATATTTTTTTTCCCATAACTTGGACAACCCCTTTAAGGCAGGGCTGGCCAACCTGCGGCTCTCCAGCTGTTGTCAGACTACAACTCCCACCATGCCCTGCTGTAAGCTGATAGCTGTAGGCAGACTGGGCATGCTGGGAGTTGTAGTTTTCCAACAGCTGGAGAGGCTCAGGTTGGCCATCCCTGCTCCAAGGCTACGTAGACATTCTGTAGAACTACTGACAGATTTTACCTGTTGAGTCACTGCTGCAGTCCACAAGATTACATATCCTTTAGACTGCAGCTGCTAAAATCTATTCACTAAGAAGGCTTTTTACGCTGGTCTTCTGGCGCTGCCGTGGTATGCACATATATGGCAGTCTGTGCGCCAGTCTGAAAACCTATACCAGCCAGTTTTTTTATATACTTTTTCACTTGTTTCCAGGCAAAAAAAAGTAGTAAATTTGGCAAGCCAGCATTCCGGCCCCCACTCCGCCCCTATCCCACCCATTTATCGTACTTTGGCGTAAAAATGCCCATGCAACCATATATTATCGAACAAGCATTAAAATAGATCCAAAGATGCCCTTTACGACTATTTTTTACACCTGACGAGCTTTAATAAATGACCCCCAGTGTTTGATCAGTAATTGTGAGCCAAAAGCAGTATTTGGAGTCTACACACAGATTGGATATAATGGAAAGATCTGCTCCTGTTCTGTGGTTTTGGCTCACGAAAATCACCGACCAAACATTGTGTGAACTAGGCCTACCACACACAAGTGTTGTGATGGTGAACGACTGATCAATGTCTGTATATTTCTTGCACAAATGGGAGGGTGTCCTATTGAAGGAAAGCAGAACTGATTCATATTGTAGCTTCCAGTAGTCACTACAGAAATCTCTATAGATCCTCTCTGCAGGTCTGTCAGGTGCTCACAGCAGATCTCTCCAATTACCCAAATCACTGCCTGCGATTCAGAAAGAGCAAGTTTATTGCGGATCTGTTCATTATGCATTTCTCTGAATATAAAACATAGAAATAAAGGGCATATGCTGGTCTATGACAACCATGTGCACTGCTAAATGCTGCACCTAATTTATCACAAAATGAGGCGCAGCATCTGTGCACCTATACCGATATCTATGGCAGCCCCTGGCTGATGATAAATGTGGCGGGACCACTGGCCCCTTCCTTATCAAGCCCCCTTTCAGAAAAGTGGCAAGTCTGACGGAGAAATGCCATTTGCGCAAACATTTGTGTGTAAGTGGCACTTAAAGAGTCGTAAATATGCAGTTACCATTTTAAAGGTAAATGTGCCCCAAACTAAAAACCGTTCAGCCTACAGTAAGTACATACCTCAAAATTGCTCAGCAGGGCTGCATTTGCATCCTTCCTACAAATACATAAGGAACCCTGATTACTATACAGACACACGAAGAGATGTAAATCATTGTACACATCCTAGTAAAACAATTCACTGTCCCATAGAAGCAGCCTACCTATGAGTATTTGGAGTGCTGCAGTCTACACTGATTTTGTATATGTTGTGGGTTCATTCTGCACCCCTGAAGGTGTTCCAGCGGTTTTATTTTTTCAATAAAATGTAATACACGCCGGATACATTTATTACATAATAATCCTATTCTGTGACACGTGCATCGGTTTAGCTAAAACACCAAGGGAGACATTTATCATCCCCTCCGCTCCAGAAAAATAGTGCCAACAAGTCACAAACTGTGGTGGGCTCAGAATAGGCTGCCAGTTACATTCATTATGATCTTTGCCAGCAGAGATCTGAACCTGAAAAGATGTGCCACAATTGTTTGATAACTGTCCAGGCATGCTGGGAGTTGTAGTTTTGCAACAGTTGGAGGGCCGCAGGTTGGGCATCCCTGATATAGAGGCATGCGCCTCTTAGTAATTGTGGTGCAGCTAAAGCAAGTAGAGGTGAGATTAGGTGCCAGCTATGTTATACAGCCGAGACCCAACTGCAGTGACCGAGATTGGAGAGCTCAGATCCTGGCCCCTTAGATGCCCCAGTCAGTAGCGACCGCAGCATCTGAGCTGATAGACAGAGGAAAGGGGTTCCCTATGTCCTCTGATCGCATGAGTTGTCAATCAGTTGTCATGGCAGCCTGGTGCCTTGTGAAGGCTCTCAAGCCTGCCACTGTAATATTCTTATTAAAGGAGCTGTCTAGTTTTCCGATACGGATGACCTATCCTCAGGATAAACCATCAACAAAAGATTGGTGGGGGTCCGACTTCCTTGCCAATCAGCTGTTTAAAAGGGATCACAGCGCTTGTGTGAGTGCTGCTTCAATGTTTATTTGCAAACCGCGGGTTGCAGTGTAATTGTG
The DNA here is from genome assembly GCA_900303285.1 of Rhinella marina. Classification (NCBI taxonomy): domain Eukaryota; kingdom Metazoa; phylum Chordata; class Amphibia; order Anura; family Bufonidae; genus Rhinella; species Rhinella marina. The sequence goes on from ONZH01028970.1 coordinate 324,236, forward strand.
TGTCGGACCTCCGACGATATGATGTTGACCTATCCTGAGGATAGGTTATCTATATTGGGAAACCAGACAACCCCTTTAAAACAAGATGTTAGAATCCCCATTGACAGCAATATGTCATTATTGCTGTGGATGGTATAAGCAAACAATCTCATGTTCATAAAATAGAAAACAAATAAAAGTATTAAAAATTCAATAAAAGTATTAAAAATTTAAATCAGCCCTAAACATGTACGGTGCATATGGTCTCTTTAAGGGTGTGGCTACATGGCAAAATCTGTTGTGCAACATTTGTGTCACACTACATATTTGTAATGATAGTCAATGATGTCGCATGCTGTGACTGAGACAGCCACAAAAAAAATGACTTAGTTTTTTTGTGGCTGTGGCGTTGCAGTATGTCGCATTTTGACACCATTGACTATCATTACAAAAAAGTGCAACTTTTCTGTGACAAGAAGTTGTGCTACACATGTTGTAGGCTTTTTTTGTCGCAAAACATGTTGCCGTGTAGCTGGATCCTAAAGAAGGCGCCTAGTGCCTGTTGTTTCACATAGAAGACACCACGGGGTAATGTCTGCAATCGGAGATGATGCCGATCTCAGACATTTAACCCCCTCAGATGCAATTGTAACCACAGCATCTGAGGCGGCTTTCCCCAGGAGAGTTATGCCGTGGACTGATAGATCCACATTGACTATTAAGCATTCTGACGGGGATACAGACACTTTCCTGGGGAAATGTCGGCTTTTGGCTGGACAAAAAGTTGTGCATGCAGGACTTTTTGTCTGGTCGGAAGCCAGCATTTCTTCCTGGATCTCAGTTGGATCCCATTATAGTTGACTTATTTCCTTTGAAATAATTATGTTTTGTGGGATGTAACAGAAAAATCTAATATTTAGATGGGAGAATTAACGATTTAACTGTGACAGCACAGTTTGTGGTGTACAGTTGTCTTTAAAAACAATACTTGGGCATCCCATGCCGTATTTCAGTGTGCAGCAGTGAAGCCAGCCATTCAATGGACTGAATGTCATTATTTGGACGTAATGAGACGAAAGAATATCAGCCTATGTCCACACTGAGCCCTGGTATATCACTGTCCTACACATGTCCGTATAAATAGCAGCGCATCTTACACTTCCATGTTGCGAGCCTCCGCGGTGTCACATCATATCCAGTCCCCCGGAAACCAGCCCCTGATACAACGGTCCGCCTAAAAGCTCCGTGCCCGGAATTCCTATCTATAGGTCTGCTCAGCTGTGCAGTACACAGTATTACAGTACGCTCCTAATACAAATACGAGCATTCAGTGGCCAGCACTACAGGAAGCACATGCACCCGATACACCACAGAGGCACAATGTTTGCAGCCTGTCAGGGAGCTGCGAAGCATGACGTCATGCAGTCAGGTAACCACTAGAGGTCGCCCCCAGCGGGCTGATTCTCCTAGCAGCCCATACATTCTAGGATCAACCCTGTCTGGACCTGAGAAACCAGCCGCCCCACCTGTGATTGGGCTGCAGGACACGAGGAGGCGGGGCAGACATGACGTCACGGCACGGAGGAGATTACCGGCAGTGTCAGGTTCTCCGGTGTGATGCAGGAGTTGATCAGTTGCTGGAAGGCAGATCGTCAAGGTGAGTGATTATGACAGTGTCACCTGTTTCATCTTCCCTCTACCATGTGTTGCCCAGGATCCCTTCTGATGATGTCACTATAGGAAGGAGCTGTCAGAACTGCAAACTTTAGGCTTCTGTACATGTATACCTCTATTGCAGTACTAGCTTTACTGTGTTAAAAAGTCATCATCATTCGTTTTGGTGACATACATTGCTTATGGCTTGCTACAATTTTTGGTATATCAGAAAAAAATGAAGGTCCTTTGATTTGTTCTGCTTTACATGATAGATTTGGGATAGATTTGGGCTAATGGATATGGTTGTTCTCATCCATCACATTGGTGTAATGTCCATTTATGTGTTTTATTTTTATTTTATTTATATTTTTTTTAACTTTGAAGGAAATAGACTGGTGGTCACAAGTTGTAGGTAAAAAGTAGACCAGATGGGATGACAAGTAGTGTGAACAGGTCCTATCAGTGTCAGCGCTGATTGGAATGAGATTTCTCACGATATGACCAGAAGTGATTTTACACAAATAATATGTGTATGTCTATATATATATATATATATATATATATATATAATATATATATAGAAAACATTTTCAGAATTTTTACAGCTCTATTAGGCATGACATCTAAAGGTCTCAGATCACACGGTAAACAAGTCTATGCCTATAAAGACCTTAAATGAGCACTGTACAGCAAGAAATTGAGCAATTACTCACTTGGCAATAACTTCTATAGGCAATTGTGTTTCAGAAAATGCATTTGACGTTCACAAGATTTTAAAAAATTGTTGAATTTATTTATTTTTTTCAGGTTCATAAATTCTTGAAGATCCTAAACATATCAAAATGGCAGCCGAGGTATGAAATTGTACTAATCTGGAAATTAGAAAATTCTAGTTTTTGTGCAAATGCCTGACTTGTTAATACACGGTATACAGTACAGCTACAATGTAAAATGTTTTAACAGCAAGACTCTGTGAGGCTTTGTTCACATCTCCATTCCAGCTGCCTGATCCATTGCAAATGCGCATTTATGCCGGTAATGGGCCAGATCACCGCCGGACGTCATTGCAGTCAATAGGGATCTAACGGTGAAGTAGGGGATCCGACAGGCTGCCCTGTGCCGGAACAGCCTGCCGAATCTCCTAGCCTAATGTGGATACATGGCACCGCAGTGATTTGAGCACTTGTAGTAACCTGTGTTACTAAGTAACGTATCGCCATTCATTCACTAAGCCATTTAAAGGGGTTTTCCAATCCCTAAAATGCCTCCTCATACTCCCAGGCCCCTCACAGAGGTTGTACTTACCTGGCTCCCTGGCACCCCCATCGCTTCTGATGCCGGCACGGCCAATGCTGTTCGATGAAGGGGATGGGGCTGCCTCCCCCCCACGCTGGATGCCGGGGAGCCAGGTAAGTACAACCTGTGTGTGGGGAAGCATTTTAGGGGTTTGATAACCCCTTTAATGCCAATTCATATGATCTCTAGTTTATACTACAGGGGGATGAATGGAAAAAATAGAACCAAAGAGGACACCTGCACTCCGTTCAGGATAGTGGTGCCAGTGGAAGGTAAGTATCAATTTATAAGTGTAGTATACATGGCACGCAAAGTGTTAAAAAACTCCTTGATCTTTAACGCTTTGAGTACAGTTATAAAACCCTCTTTATATAAATGAAGAAGAGGTAGGAGAGGAGTGGAGAACCGAAAGTTTCTGGGGCTTTTTATTTCGAATGATCTGAGACAGAATACAAACACGTCTTATCTAGTAAAGCAGGCCCAGCAAAGGCTTCTCTTCCTGAGGAAATTGAAGAAGGCCAGGCTTCCATCTCAGCTCTGAATTCATTTTTATAGATGTGCTATAGAGAGTATTCACTCCTATTGTATTACAGTCTGGTATGGTAGCGCCACGGGGGAGAATAGGAGTAATATGACCAGGATCATCAAGACTGCACAGAGAATTGTGGAGGTTGAGTTTCCAAGGCTGGACATGGTATATGAGGAAATGTGTCATCAGAAAATGACCTATTGTTTAAATCACATTTTTAAGTTATTTTCAATTTCCTATGTCAACATCTATATTTAAACAAAAAATATAAAATTGTGCAGTTTTTCTACTGGCTACTAAGCCTAATAATAGGTGCCAGTTCTTGGTCTGTACAGATCACTTTACTGCAGTTATCTGCTTATGTATACACAGAGTTGATATCATTACAGGATCCACTATTCATAATAGGTGATTGTCAGAGCTTATCTATTCTTTCCTTGACCTCTGCACAGGTCACAGAGCATGCCTTGAAAACTCTCTCATAGAAGTCAATGAGGTACCCTCCTGACCATTGTGTCTATGGGCCATGGGATTGCTGTAAAGACATTTTCTTAATGCTTTGTAAATGATGTTAAAGGGGTTGTCTCACTTCAGCAAGTGGCATTTATCATGTAGAGAAAGTTAATACAAGGCACTTACTAATGTATAGTTATCCGTATTGCCTCCTTTGCTGGCTTAATTGTTTTTTCCATCACATTATACACTGCTCATTTCTATGGTTATGACCACCCTGTAATCCAGCAGTGGTGGTTGTACTTGCACAGTATAGGAAAAAGCGCTGGACTCTCTGGTGACCAGGACTATGGGAGTGCACATAGGCTAGTGCTTTTTCTTATAGAGTGCAAGCACAACCACCACTGATGGATTGCAGGGTAGTCGTAACCATGGAAACGAGCAGTGAAAATGTGATGAAAACATGAATCCGGCCAGCAAAGGAAGCAATAACAATACATTAGTAAGTGCCTTGTATTAACTTACTCTGCATAATGAATGCTATTTGCTGAAGTGGCACAACCCCTTTAAGAACAGCTCAATCATGTTCAGAAACATAGATAAATCTGCAATCAGAATTGTGTCACTATCTCTTTTTAATAATTTTGGTGACACATTTCCAGACAAATAGGCTGAGGAACTGCTTTTTCTATAGGGCTGTTGGCCAATATTTGCACATGCACATTAATGGATGGATGGGCCCTGATTAGGGAGATTGAACGTATGCACATTTGGCACAAAGTTATATATTATTATTTTATTTTATGCTTAATTTTTTTTTTAATATCTAAAAATGTGCCAAATGCTATGAAACACAGCTATTTGAACTGAGTGGAGTCACTGGAGTTTGTTAATCTTCCAGACTGCGGTCATTGTGCCGGGTTGACTCGCATTGCACAGAGTGCGCTCTGTGTTGAGATCAGTTCTGGCTGACAGTCCTCGGCGCCCGGTTAGTCCTGTGAGCAGTCTTACACAATAGATATCAGTCCCTTGATCCGTAATGTCTGACTTTGTTGTTCTAAATCCATTCTAGGAGGGCGGAGATGAAAAAGAGAGATGTCACTAGCATTGAGCAATAGCACATGATGTTCTGGCCTTGTATAAGGTTGTACAAATTCCAACATAGGATTCTGCCTTCATCTGATGAGTTGAAATAGCAAAAGTATAATAGTATGAAGTGCTAAAAATAAAGAATGTAATCGCTCACATAATTTGTACTTTATTAATAACACGTACTTTTGCCTTATTTAGAAGAGTGTTAGTTTTCTCTATTTTAGGCTGGGGCTACACACCAACATATGTCGCACTAAATAAAAATCACTCAACATTGCATGTAATGATTGTCAATGGTTCCCCCACAACTACGACCATCACAGAGTATCCACAACTGTTGGATTTTTGGTCACACGGCACAAGTCACATGAGACTTTGCTACCATAGACCACAATGCAATACATTTCCTACATTGTGATGCGCCCCTTTCTATCTTCTCAATTGAAGCAGCATCATTTTAATATACAATTAATTGCAATGATGTACAATCCATTTTATTCAGCTTATTATCCATGTTTTAATTGCTTATTTTTTCTTCCTTTTAGGGTGACAAGTTGTGGGGTGGGAGATTTGTTGGCAGCATTGACCCCATTATGGAAATGTTCAATTCTTCTGTGTCATATGACCAGAGGATGTGGTCAGCCGATATCAGAGGAAGCCAAGCCTATGTGAAAGCATTGGAAAAAGCTGGACTAGTGAGCAAATCCGAAATGGAACAGATTGTCACTGGCCTGGACCAGGTACTATAAAAAAAATATTTAACACCGTATTTTTCACCCTATAAGACGCACCGACCCAAAAGAGGCACCTAGGTTTTAGAGGAGGACAGTAAAGAAAAATATTTTTCATTAAACCTTTGGTCAGACCAACAATCAGACCTCCAATGTTAATCAGACCTCAGCTAACAGATCCAATCAGATCCCCAATGTTAATAAGCCCTCAGATCAGACTCACAATCAAACCTCATTTGTAATTGCCCCATAAGACGCAGTGACATTTTTACCCCACTTTGGGGGGGGGATTATGCGTGTTATAGGGCGAAAAATTTCCCACCTTAAAGGGGTATTCCCATCTCACAAATGTAGTTTGTATAGTTAGATATAGCCATACCAATATTATTAATAATAGAATGTATTTATATAAAATTTACCGTTTGGGGGGGGGGGCGTGGCTAGCCATGGCGGCGTGAGAACGTGTCCCTGCAGAGCTCTTCCGTCTGCCTGCCAATCTCACAGCTGAATCCACAGCCATCATGGGCAAAACAACAAGAAAGGGTAGAGCTCGTCCACCTGCTCCCCTTTCAGCATCCCAAGGGGACCTCACCTCATTTTTCATGAAGCCCCAGGGCTTAGATGACGGCCCTGACCCGCCACCACCGGAGCGCGGGAGCGGCCTACACCACGGCGGAAGCGGCAGCCGCCCGTCTCCTACCTGCCCGACCTCGCCTGTGCGCTCAACAGGATCCTCCACGCGACAGTCTGGCTGCTGCACTACCCTGGGCCGTACCCATTCGGCCCCTCCAGCTCCAGCTCGCGAACTGGCGCTTCCCCCTGCCTCTATCTCCGCTGGACGGGAAGCGCCTGAACACGCTACAGCGCACCATCATGGCCGCTCCCCGCCTCACATGCGGGACCCCTGTGTCCCTTCATCGCCAGCCCACCAGCTTCAGCGCCTGGACACTACACCTGGACTGCAGGCAAGGCCCCTTCTTTTGTCCCAATCTCTACTGGGGTCTCCTGCAACCTCTCACTCCCCTCCAGCTGTACCCCTCCTGGGACCTCTGCACTGAGGCCTTCAGCCTCAGTGTTTTTGCCACAGCAGCCCTGTGAAGACCGATCTCACCCTGTCCCACCCTACCAGGGACAGTGCACATCACCTGGCTCAGGGACAATATGTAAACCCCCCTCCTCCAATAGGGGCCACCAGCACTTACTACCTGGACCCCATTCCGCTCAGCCGGGCCACACGCGGGGTCCCCTGTCCCCACCGCTTCCTCTTTGGGAGCATCCCCACAGTGGTCCACTGGATCATCCTCTTGGGGGGGCCATAGACAGGCCAGTCCTCCTTCATCCCAGGCTCTCATTCACCTGCCCCTCAATACCTCTGGGGTACCTGGCGTCGTCCCTTCACCCGTGTCAAAAGCTGGGCCTACTCCACCTTTACTCATGGATGACACCCGGGCCCCCACAGTTGCGGACCTGCATCAGCTTATCTGCTCACTGCCCTCCAAAGAAGACCTTTCTGATTTTGCTTCCAAAATCCTTCAAGAATGCAAGCAGGAATTTGCTCAATTTAGAGTGGAACTCACTACACTGAAAGAATGTGTGGACACTGTCTCTCAAGATCACTCAGATATCCACTCGAAGGTAAAAGCACTTCAAGATGTTACTCACGTACATGGGTCTCAAATACACACCCTTCAGCAACACCTAGACGACCTTGAAAACAGAGGCCGCCGCAATAATATCCGGATCCGAGGGATACCTGAATCGGTTCCTCCTGCGACCTATGCCCTGCTCTCCTTAGTATCTTCAACAATCTACTGGACCGGCCGAGGTCGTCCCACATTGAAATAGAGCCCATCGGGCTCTACGTCCTCCTCCTCCAGACGGATCTCCACCTCGGGATGTCATCTGCCGGATTCATTTTTATGCCATCAAAGAGCACATCCTGTTCCAGGCCCGGCAACGCCAATCCCTCTCCTTTGCAGGAGCGCCCATTATGATCTTACTGGACTTGTCCCGCTACACCCTGGCTCAAAGGGCGACACTGAAACCCGTTCTCTCTCTCCTGCACGAGCGGGGGATACCTTATCGCTGGGGCTTTCCATTCGCTCTCATAGCTGGCCATAAAGGCAGTTCCGCCACTCTCCGCAACATAGATGATCTACCTGGGTTCCTGCAAGGACTTGACCTCCCGCCTGTGGACCTAGGCCAATGGCCCTCCTTCGTTCCTCCTAACCTGTCTCTTCCACAAGGCCAGCCTTTTTCCCAACGCTCTGTGGGGACCTCCCAAGGTCTCCCATCCCGTGCTGCCCATAACCGCCGCAGACGTCAGACGGTACATGGCGGAACTCTCAAGCATCACGTCCCTTCTGAAGGCGCACTCCTCATGGCCGAGGCTTCTATGTTTCCATCTTTACTGTTTCTAGCTGTTCGCTACCATCCCCTGGCTAATAAGCACTAGCTGTGGACATTGCTGTTCCAGATTGTTGTTTTCTTTGTTTGTCATCTCAATGCAGGGACGATAGTTGGAACTCTGCTGTATAGCTAACTCTTCCCCCACATAGGTTGAGACACTCTCTTGGGAGTTCACACCTCCCAGGTGACTGTCCTAGTAGACCGTTTGGTCCCTTTTCTACTGTTCACTTTTCCCCTCCTCATTGGCTAAGGGTTCTCCTTGCCTACACCTTCTCCTTCTACTGTACTCGCCTCTCTCTCTCTTTTATCCCCTTCTCTACTAGCTTTACTTTCTTCCTCCCCTCCGCCCCCCCCCCCTTTTTTTTTTTTTGGTATCTGGATATGTCTTCTCTCAAAATTGCATCGTACAACGCGAATGGCCTGAATACACCACAAAAGCGTAATCAGGTGCTTCATCACTTCCATCGGCAAAAGGTACATATTATTTGCTTTCAGGAAACGCACTTCAAAAAGGGTTCCTACCCGGGTCTTTGTCATCGCCACTACGCAACCTGGTTCACTGCCAACAACCAGCATAACAAATCTAAAGGAGTCGCCATAGCGATTCATAAGTCCCTGCCCTTTCAGCTGCTAGATTGCGTGGTTGAAGCTGACGCCCGGTACTTGATTCTATTTTTGGGCATCGGGGGGAGACAATTCACAATCATAAATACATATGCTCCCAATCAGAATCAGGTTGCCTTCATAGTCGGCCTAATAAACGAGGCCATTCCCCTGGTAAGGGGTATTGTGATTTTATGTGGAGATCTAAACCTCACCCTGGATCCCACCCTAGACAACTCCTCCGGTCGAGCCGCCCTTTCCTATGGGGCGATTTCTACAGTTGCAGCTCTGCGACCCATGGCGTCTTCAGCATCCCGCCGATAGGGACTATTCCTATTACTCACCCCCCCACTCCTCCTATAGTCGAATAGACTACATTCTTCTCCAGCATCAGGCCCTCTCCTGGGTGGACTCCACGCCCATAGGCTCCATCTTATGGTCTGATCATGCCCCTGTGTACTGCTCCCTGCAGCTCCCCCATTTCTCCAAAACTGAATGGATGTGGAGACTTAACGAATCCCTCCTCTTGGACTCGGTATGTGCAGCAGACATTTCTCAATCCATCACTGAGTTTCTCAGTGCATCAATCTGATACTACTCCTCTACCCACCCAGTTGGAGGCTCTTAAGTGTGTGCTCAGGGGCATTGTGATCAAACATGGGGTGAGGCTCAAAAGAGAAAAAGCTCACTCTCTCTCTCTAGCTCTTCGTAAAGTGGCCAGCTTGGAGATGGCCCATAAACGTGCACTTGCTCCAGCCACCCTACGGGCCTTACAAGAGGCCCGCTTGGCTGCCCGACGCCTTTTGGACAGGTCATATCAGAAGATGGTACAAAAATGCTGCAGCACATTTTATGAGTTTGGTAATAAGAGTGGAAGGATGTTAGCTAGAGCCATTAGGCAACAGATGGCATCCTCACATGTACCCCTTATTAAATCTCCACAGGGGGCTCCGGTTTTCACCACTCCAGATATTGCTGCCTCCTTCCACTCCTTTTACTCAGATCTGTATGGGCTACCAACTCCACCCGACCCAGTGGATGAGCCATTATCTTCTGCCTCACAACTCTCGGCGGAGCAATCCGCCTCCCTAGAATCTCCCTTCACAGCTGAGGAGCTCCAGAGTGTACTCAAGTTCCTTCCAGGTGGCAAGAGTCCTGGGCCTGATAGCTACACAACCAGATTCTACAAGGACTTTGCTGAACAACTTTCACCCTTTCTCCTCAAGGTCTTTAATGCGGTTTCCACTGGCCTCCCTTTTCCGGCGCAGGCCCTGACTGCCCACATAGCGGTTATTCCTAAGCCAGGCAAAGACCCTCAAGTGTGTGCGAGTTATCGCCCCATCTCTCTACTGAATGTCGACCTTAAAATATTTGCTAAACTCCTGGCGAACCGCCTAAACGCCTTCCTGCCTTCTGTAGTCCATTCGGATCAGGTGGGGTTTGTGCCGGGGAGGGAGGCCAGGGATAACACCCCTAAAACGTTAGATATTATCCATCATGCCAAGAAACATCGTATTCCCCTGATGATCCTGTCCCTGGATGCTGAAAAAGCATTCGACAGGATTTCATGGTCCTCTCTAAGAGCAACTATGGCCCACCTTGGCCTAGGCCCATGGATCACTTCAAAAATACTTTCACTGTACAATTCGCCGTCAGCTCAGTTTAAAGTAAATTTCCCGCTCCCTTCTCAATTCACAATGGCACTTGCCAAGGCTGCCCACTTTCTCCCCTTTTATACACTCTAGTAATGGAACACCTTTTGGCGAACATACGGGACAATCCCGATATCAGTGGAGTACAAATTGGTGGACAGGAATATAAGTGTGCGGCCTTCGCAGATGACCTAATATTATATATTACTAACCCAAGAATCTCTCTTCCCTGTCTCCAGCGGGAACTCTGATTTGGGGTGTGGACCAACTTCAAAGTTAACTTGTCCAAATCACACGCCCTGAATGTTTCTCTTGCCCAGGACCTAGTACACTCACTTAGGACCTCCTTCCCTTTCTCTTGGCCTTCCGGAGGGATTACTTATCTTGGAATTAAGCTGAGCTCTGATTTAACTCGCTTGTTTCAGGATAACTTCCTCCCCCTGGTCACTCGCTTTGAGAAAGATCTCGAATCCTGGCGTCGCGGGGACTTTTTATGGTTCGGGAGGGTTAGTATACTGAAAATGAACATCCTGCCTAAGCTCCTCTATCTCCTGCAGACCATCCCCATCCAAATACCGTGCCCGTTTTGGAACAGGGTCCGTAAATGCTTTCTGAAGTTTGTCTGGTCCCCAGACAGGCCTAGAATCAAATGGAATGTTCTTGTTCGTGCAAAGGACGAAGGCGGGATTGGCCTCCCGGACTGTAAGCTATACTATCAAGCTGCAGCCTATACCCGACTTCTTGATGCCTGTCGGGGTTACTCCCAAAAACAATGGATTGTCATGGCCAGAAGTCTCTCTCCTGCTGCTCTGCAAGTTATTCCTTTGTTGCAGAGCGTGCCGACCTCTGTCCGTTCTGCGCTCACCTTCACTTTTTCTCATACCTTTGCAGCCCTGAGGGTGGTGCGCGTGGAGTCCTCCCTGATAGATGTCAAAGGGCCTTTGACCCCAATAACAGATCACCCCCTGTTTCCCCCTGGTGCCTCTGCTGGAACATTCCTGACTGGGACGAGGCGTTCTCCCCTTGGTTTTTGTCAGGTTCTCTCTGGGTCCTCATTGCAACCTCTGTCCTCCTTGTTGGGAACGACTCCCGAAACCTCAAAGACCCGGTTTGAATATAATCAGCTCCAGCACTTTTTCGCTACCCTTCGCCCTTCACACACATTTGACAGGAACCTCACAGCTTTTGAAAAAGCATGTCTTGCCCCTTCGGCGATCTTTAGGGACATCTCTTTTCTATACAAGCTGCTCTTGTTGCAGAAATCGCCTTTACCCCTTTCATTCTGCTCAAAATGGGAGAGAGATTTACATATTTCTGTATCCCCTACCAAATGGCGAAGATGCTTCGCGTTTACACATAAATCAATTCTGGCCACGAAAGCACAGGAAACCTGTTACAAGATACTAACTAGATGGTACAGAGTACCCTCCTTATTACACAAGTGGTTTCCCTCGGTCTCGGATAGGTGTTGGCGCTGTGGGTCTGCAGAGAGCACACTGTTGCATATATGGTGGCATTGTCCTAGCCTACGTCCATTCTGGGACTCTGTCCACACAGCTATTCAAAAAATCACAGGTTTCCCTGTGCCCAACTCCCCGGAGGCATTCTTCCTGTTCATTTTCGATCTCAATGTTCCGGCCTATAAGAAATCACTTTTGAAACATCTTATTCAGGCAGCCAAAACAGTGATTCCACGACACTGGAAGTCACCTACACCTCTGACTCTAGAGGAGTGGTTTGAGGAAGTCATGTCCAGTCAGAGAATGGAGGAATTAATTGCTCATACCTCTCAGAAATATGCGCTTTTCCTCAAAGCTTGGGAACCATGGGAGGCCTTCCGGAGATCTGGCTACAATGTTTCGTGAGGCCCCATATGTACCTTTTGACAATTAGGTTCCTATTAACATGTACGTATATAAATGCGCCAAAATTTTTTATTTTTTATTTTTTTTTATTTTTTTTTCTCTCTTTTCTTCTTCCCTTCTCTCTCCTTCCCTTCTTTTCCTCCCCTCCCATGTTACCCCTACTGTTCTTCCCTATTACCAGTATCTCTCTTAGCGCTGCTTCAGACAAGTAGTCGCACGATACATAAGTATCTTGATATTTGATGGGTCTCCCCAGTTAGACTCGCTACACATTTGACTGTTTCAGATGTCATTTACTTTACTGTAATATTTCATGATTGTTTCAATTTGTAACGGACATTTGCACAAATTTTATAAAAACCCAATAAACATTTAAATTTGTAAATGTACCGTTTAGAAGATTTGCCTATTTGTATTTCCAATAGTAAAAACCATCACTTGCAACTATTCTTTTAAGGGGGTTTTATCACTTCAGTAAGTTGCATTTGTCATGTAGAAAAAAGTTAATACAAGGCACTTATTTATTGTTATTATCCATATTGTTTCCTTTGTTGGCTGGATTCATTTTTCCATCACATTATACACTGCTCATTTCCATGGTTACAGACTATCCCACAATCCATTAGTGGTGGCCGTGCTTGCACAATATAGGAAAAAACACAAGCCTATGTGAGCTCCCATGGTCCCGGCCACCAGAGAGTGTGGAAGCACGATCACCACTGATGGATTGCAGGGTGGTCTGTAACCATGGAAACGAGCAGTGTATAATGTGATGGAAAAATGAATCCAGCCAGCAAAGGAAGCAATATGGGTAATAACAATACATTTATAAGTGTCTTGTATTAACTTTCTCTACATGATAAATGCAACTTATTGAAGTGAGACAACTCTTTTAAGTCACAAACACACAGTTTGCAACTTTTTAACCCCATTTTTCTGGCATAAGCTACATGGTAAATATCCCCCAGTATTCCAGAATTATTAAGAGGTAATCATTCTGGAGCATCTTCAGGAGTTCTGTGATCCAGAAAATAAAATCAACAAGCAAAGGACCTGGTATAGGTTTCAACCGTAATGTGCTCACACTGGTAAATGTGTTAGGCTGTTTCTTAAAAAGTGGTGAGCGTGGTTCAGAACAGCACTGGCGCTAAATCTTGTGACTTTGGTACACCAGAAATCTGGAGTAGTTTCCCCGTTTGAACTTCATCTTATTGCTGGACCTAACTTCTCCATATAGATAGAGGAGATATGTATAGCTTGAGAACATTGATACCTTTATATGGTAATCTATAACTAGAAAGTGATATTTTGGGTCTATGTAAGGCGATCCTTCCTTTTAGTACATCCACAAATGTTGTGAATGGCAGAAATGCTTTTAGTATCCAAGAGTTGTCAACTTGGATATTCTGCATATATAAACTCAATACTGCTGCAAAAGATAAGACGTTATTTTCTACATTAGCACACATTACTCATCATCATTAAGTTAATGGTTTGTTTCCTTCAAGATCCATGAAGAATGGTCTCAAGGCACTTTCGTACTGACGAAAGCAGATGAAGATATACACACTGCTAATGAGCGTCGACTCAAGGTAAACCAGATGAAAGATATTTTAGCATACACCTAGAAAAAAAAAACAGTCTTGATTTCCGACTCTTGCTTCTAAATAAATCCCAAATACGCTGTGCACTTATGAGCTGGATATATATGTATGTGCTATAGAAGTGTAAGATGCCGCAGCTTTAGGGCTCATGCACACAATTGTTATTCTTTTTCCTCATCCGATCCGCTTTTTTGCAGATAGGATGCGGACCTATTCACTTCAAAAAATAAAACATGTCCTATTCTTGTCAAGGATAAGACAGTTCAATAGGGCCAGACGTTTCGTTCCGCAAAATATGGAACGCACAGAGGTGGAATCCGTGTTTTGCGGACCGCAAAAACTGCATCGGTCGTGCTCATGAAGCCTTATATGTAGGTGTGATCTTCAATGTTCATATACTTTTGGCCACATAGTGCATGTCAATACTCATCTCCTACAGTGGTAGGGCCTGAAGTGCACCTTATTTTATAACCTCCCAAGCAAAAGACAGGCAGGTATTTCAATGGAGTAATTCCTTGTGATAAACTCTTTTTATTGCTGTGTGTCTAGGAACTTATAGGAGAGCCTGCTGGAAAGCTTCATACTGGACGCAGTAGAAATGATCAGGTAACTTCCCTGCCCCTTTTTTCCTCCCCTCAGTGCTGGTGAAGGCGCCAACCAATCATTCATTTATCCCTGCATCTAAATTTATAGAAATATATAGCTATATCTCTCTAGACAGTGGTGAAGGGAATTGCGGGGGCGTTACATACCATATGTATCTCTGGGACTATATGTGAGGGACTGTTTTCTGTGCAGGGGAGGAACGGGTTAACAGTAGCTAATTGTAGTATGTCCTGAGATATGCAGGAGCTTGATGAGCTACTACCCACCCACTGAAAGGAAAGAAAGTTCTCCAGATGAGTGAGGAAAAAGAGTTTTAAAATGTTGGATAATCCCTTTAAAAGGAATATGACACCATGATCTTGGACTGTTATTTACAGTAATACATAAGTAGCGCTGCAGATAAGGAGTCCAGAACATAATTTACTTATTCTACTTCTGCCCTCTATTCCCGCACAGTCAGCGCTCAGAGCTGCACTGACATACACAGTCCGGACTGCTGTGCTAACATAATGAAGAGGACTCCTGATCATGGACAGCGGGGGAACAGGGGGCTGAAGGAAAATTAAAAATAGCGATTTTGACTCCGTATCTGCATGCTCATATATTACTGCAGATAATAGTCCAAGATCATGGTGGTTGATATGAACATCGGAGCATTTCATGCTCAGATGCTCTCCCTTGCCCTGGGATGTATCGCACAGGACAAAAGCATTTTTTGGAGATCCAGTGATGTACCGGGCTCTCTGTGGGGACTGCTAGGTGGAGGCTTCCGCCCAGCAGTGTTCCCGGTGACGTCACTGGGACTAATGGGCAGCTTTAGCGCTGCCCTAACCGTTTTACAGGCTAGGGAAGCGCTAAAGCCTGCCCATAAGTGCTGACGATGTCACCAGGCTCACTGCTAGGTGGAGGCCTCAGCCTAGCAGTCCCCATGGAGAGCCCCGTACGTCACTGGATCTGGCAAAGGAGAGCTGCTCATTTCAGGGGGCCATATGGGTGAAGATGGGGATAACCCCTTTAACACAAATTTAAAGATATGTTCTGAGCTAGATAACCCCTTTAACTATGTATCTGTAAATACTGATTTGAGTTGATTATTTTTTCTTATTCTACTGTAGGTGGTGACTGACATGAGGTTATGGCTGCGAGATTCCTGCTCTGTCCTATACCTTCACTTGACTCGTCTTATTCGTACTATGGTTGACAGGGCAGCCATGTAAGTGAAGTGAAAGAGGATTCTGCCGTCATTTAAAGAGGACCCCTCTGCTCTCCTGACATGTCTGCTTTATTAAATAATTGTATCCCCCAAAATATAAAAATTCTGGAGCATGTTTTCTTAGAAGTCTGTGCCGTTCCTCTGTTATTCCTACTAAATGTCATGAATGAAATGGGTATTACCAATTGGGGGTGTCCCTGTACAGTCTCACACTGTCCAATCACTACTGATAGAATCTGACTGTTTAGGACCCACCCTTTGACAAATGAAATAGTAACACCCAGTTGTCAATTTATTCATAAATGTGTAGGAGGAATAACAGAGAACCGACAGTACAATTAGGGGGAGAAATTATACGAGTATTTACTAAAATAGACAAGGAGAGCTCACAGGTCCTCTTAAAGAGGTTGTGCAGGGGTTTTATATCAGTGGTCATCAATATCTGATCCGCGGTATGAAAAGGAGATGGTGCTCCATGCAAGCTCTGCATCCTCTTCATTACACTATGCGTCGTCTCCTTTGCTGCAGCGGCGTACTGTATTTACAAGTACTCACTCCATTCAAGTGAGACGACGTCTAGTGTAATGAACAGGAAGCGGAGCTCGCATGGATTTGCAATTTACAAGAGGTTCCCAAACTGGAATCCCAAACCAAACACTTGTAGTAACCGCCGAGGTCTTGTACAGTACATGTATGAATGAAAGTGCAAATGAGGCCAAAAGTAATAGCATTAGGATGAGTTCACTCCACTCTTACTTCCATTGTTCTGCTCTGTTAGAAGCGCCTGAACAGAGCAAAGCAGATGCCATTAACTATAATGGGGTCCATACGATTTCCGTTTGGGATTTCGCTTTTTTAGTAAAAAAAAAGTCCTGCTTGCTGGACTCTGATGTAGGAGCTTCCAACGCAAATGTGAACAAGCCCTTATATCTACCCACTACACACAGTCTTCCCTTTTATTATTATTCATTTCCTATTTGATTTGCCACATTCTTATAGCAAAGGGGTATAAGAGAAATCCGGATTCATTCTGTCCTTTTATGTGTATATATTTGTATGTAGCTATAGTGCAATCATTGCTGTTTCATCCGGACACTGGTGCCTCAGTGGGGGTGTAGAAGCAGGTGGTAGGTAGGGTCCCTCTTACACTTTGCATTATGCCCCAGGAACGTACGCCCCTGTTGGCTGTCATTTTGCTATATTTATGGTATTTAAGAACCAAAACTGGTTTCAGGGGCCAGATGTATTCTCCTGGTCTCTTTAAACCAGTCACCAGATATTTGGCTGGGTTCACATAACTTTTTTGCCATCCATTTAAAGAAGAACTCCTGCAAAATTTTTTATTCTCTGACCTGTTAGAAAGGTGCATGATATAATCTGTAGTGATTGTCATTTTCTTATCAGTGACTGTTTCTGTGAGTAAAAACCTCTCTTCTTATTGTAGCTGGGTCATGTGACCAACTCCCTGACCTCCAACTGACCCAGGACAGAAAGCCAGTAACTGCTCTATTCATTCCTATGGGAGCCTCACTTTCAGTCTCATAGGAATACATAGAGAATTAGACTTCCTGTCCACACATAAGTCTCTGTGTGAGTTGGTGGGTCTAATTGCTGCTTACATGACACAGATAAGAAACTTCAGAATTATATAATTATAAGTCAAAAATTCAGACACTGGTAAGAAAATGACATTCACTACAGATTGTATCATGTACATTTCTAGCAGGACATGGAATAAAATTTTTGTTCTTCTTTAACATATATATGTTAATACAGTGGCATCCGTCGCTGTAGAGTACCACTGTAACCAACTGATCAGTAAGGTCCCCGATGGTCTGATATTGATGACCTATCCTGAGGATTGGTTGTAAATAAAAGTAACTTGGACAACCCCTTTAACAAGAGTACATTGCATATGACATTTCTGTAACCAAATGAAAAAAAAGAATGTTTTTCTTGAAAATAGACAAATGATATGTGGTAAGATCCGATCACAACACCTGCTGTCACATGGCAAGATTGGGAAATGAAGGACCGCTGACCGTAATCATAGGGTTAGTGACCTGGTACTTGCAACATAATTCATGGCCCATTGACTCTTTATAAAGGATTTGTCTGTGTACTCTGCAAAACAAATTCCCCATTGATGTCACGTGTGCAGCTGAGCAATACATTATTTCATTCTGTCATTGGCATCAGTAGATATTAAAATTTGCCCAAATAGAAGATAAAGATAGGGGGCCCTTCTCCGATTATAAGGGATCGGTAGTTGACAGAGCCATACATTGAAAGCCCATAAGAGAAACACATACATTGGGTTCACATTTTATCCCCAGCTTTTTATTTCTAGGTGTTTCTGCCTCTCCCCTATGAGAACAGAGGTCCCTTCTGACACTATACCATATCCTGAAGATAAGAGCTAAGTGTCCTTTAAGCCACATCAGTGACATCATCAGGCTGTTGAGGGCTAATATTTTTTTATAATGCTGTGGAATATGGTAATGGTAAATAAATGGTATATAAAAAGAGTATCAAATCTGGAATAAACATATGAGCTAGAAGAATTATGGTACTGTTCTTTAGTGTACACTCTTATAGTAGTTAAGATGGCTACTATGGGTTTTCTGAGCTAATTAAAACTTGTAGTAATGGCCCCAAATACTGTAAAAATAAAAAGATTACATACTTCTCTGTTCTCTGCTCTGCCAGTCCATTCCTTCCCTAGCTGTCAGTCCACATACTGCAGTGGGGACTTGTAGGTATATGGCACATGACTCCTTCAGCCAATCGCAGACCTCAGCGGTATCTCAGAGAGAGATGAGATGGACTGAATAGGGGAGAATTAATGAGCTGCTAGAGGGAGAAAGAGGCATTTTCTCTAATTTGATACATCACAAAGTTTCTTATATACACCTGTATTATTGATTGATGCTAAGTTTTTTGAAAGGTTAGTGACCATATAACTCATTGCTCATTAAAGGAGTTTTCCCATCACAGACAATGGGGGCATATCGCTACATAGAGAACAGAGTGGGGAAAGGTGGTGGAGGGTGCCCTGGGCATGCACAGCTACTCTCCATTCATTTCTGTGGGGCTGCTGAAAATAGCCGAGCACTGGCTCGGCTATTCCCATCTGCCCCATAGAAATGAATCGGAGCTGTGGCCGCGCAAGCGAGGTCCGCTCCCATTCACTTGTATGAGGGGGGGGGTTGGCGGTGGTCAGACCCCAGGAAACCCGGGGTCCTCCAGCCACATCTCTCCCCGCTCCGTTCCTGGCATAGGTGTGGGTCTCACCTCTGGGACCCGCACCTATCGGACAATGGGGACATGTCCTAGCAATATGCCCCCATTGTCTGTTATGGGAATACCCGTTTAAACATGAACTTCTAACCCACTGAGTTTTACATTACCCTTATTTTCTGTATTTATATATTTTTTTCTCAGTAGGATCCACATTTCAAACACTTTGCTCTTCTTTTTCTGTACAGAGAGGTTGATATATTATTTCCAGGCTATACTCACATGCAGAGAGCACAGCCTATTCGATGGAGTCACTGGATACTAAGGTAACTGTTCGCTGTAGAAATGTCCTACAATCCAGCTAATGGAGACTATTGTTATAACTTGGCCTTTGTAATGACTATGCAATTCCCACATCAATTTGTTAATCATTGGCTTCAGGCTTCTTGCAGCACAACATGTGCTCCTAGCCTGAATGTGCCTTTGCTAACAGAAGCCACAAGGCCACAATCTCTTTATGAGACATACCTGTATTTTTCGGACTATAAGATGCATTGGACTATAAGACGTAAATAGGATTTGGAGAAGGAAAATAAGTAAAAAAAAATATTTTTCATCAGATTTCATATAAGAACTCAGATCAGACCCCCCCCCCCCAATCTCCATTAGACCTCAGATCAGACCCCCAAGCTCCATCATCATCAGATCCTCAGATCCCCTAACCTCCATCAGCCTCAGTTTAGACCCCTCAGACCCCAGATCAGACCCCATCAGCCTCAGATCACTTACCTCACTTCCGCCAGACAGCTCTGCCACTTACTCACCGTTCCCTGGTTTTCTTCCGGCCCGCGCTGCATTGTGACCTGACATTGCAAAGCATTAGGTCATAGAGCACGCCTTCGTACAGGACCTGGTAGAAGACCAGGGAGGGTGAGTACAGTCGTGCAATGCTTCCCTCACCGCTTCCCACACCTCCCACGTGCTGATTATTATCATTTGGACTATAAGACGCGCTGCTACTTTTCCCTCACTTTAGAGGGGAAAAAAGCATGTCTTGTAGTCCAAAAAATATGGTATATAAGACTGCAAATAATATATGTTCGTAACTAATGTTCTCCTTTCCACCTCTAAGCCATGCAGTGGCATTGTGTAGGGATGCTGAGAGACTTGGGGAGATAAAGAAGAGAATCAATGTTCTACCACTAGGAAGGTAAATCATTTATTGCTCTCACTATTATTATAAATCCTTTCAGTCTGCCTATAAGTGTTTTTTGTGTTTTTGGAAATGCTACTGACCCCTCATTTTAAAGGTAGCCTATGCTGAGGCAAACCAAATTGAGTATTGACGTACGTACGCATTAGCTAGTCACAATATAGGGGTCTCCTGGCTGTCCACTGATGTGAGATAAGCCATTGCCAGATCATTCTTACAGAGAATCTCACCTCTTCCACTGAAAAAAGTGCATGTGCAAGAACAGCTGTAGGCTGGACATACAGACAAGTATCTAAGAGGACCCTTAGATACTGTCTGAGATAAGTCGTCTCAGCAGCCAGCGATTGGGTGAATGGGATTCACAGCCATTTTTTGTTGTGTCGAGACAGGAGCAGGAAATTGAGTGTAGTGGGGAACCTGTCATTATTGGAACGGCAGCTGCAATAGATCGGTGAGGTAAGAATACTTTTTTAGAATGTTTTAGGTTTTGCGTGGTCTGGAATACCCCTTTAGGACCTTATTCCCACAGTGCACAGATACACAGTTAAAACCTGTCCATGTGGTTCCTCTGACCACATTTCCAGTATTCTATCTATGATATGAATTTTATACAATTATTTGTTCTTACAATGTGAAAATCAAAACAAATTTCATCTAAATAAATTGTTATATGTTGGTTATATGTCTGTACAACTAAAAGATTTGGAAAAGGAAAAGAATTAGAAAATATTTTTTGTATGTTCTAGTGCTGTAATGGCTAATCTGCGCACTCCAGCTGTGGTAAAACTACAACTCCTAAGATTTACACTTGTTTGGCTGTTCTCAGAACTCCATAGAAATTAATGGCGCATGCTGGGAGTTGTAGTTTCACCACAGCTGGAGTACCGGTGGTTAGCCATCACAACTCTAGTGGATAGTAGAGGGCTGATTCTGAAAATTAAAGGGGTTCTCCGTGTTCAGAGCTGAACCCGGACATATCCCCATTTTCACCCCACCCATTTCATGCTCCGAAGTTCTCCCTTGGCCTGCGCTGGATCGTTTATATTTTTACACTGCTAGGCGGAGGCTTCTACGTAGCAGTGTTGCCGGTAATGTCACCAGCACTGATGGGCGGACTTTAGTGCTGCCCTAGCCATTTTACATGTTAGGGCAGTGCTAAAGCCTGCCCATTAGTGCCAGTGATGTCACTGGGCTCACTACTGGGCAGAATCCTCCGCCTGGCTTACCCTATGGAGAGCCCAGTACATCACCGGATCTCCTAAAAAAGCCTTTGCCCTGCGCAATTCAGCATAGGGCAAAGGAGAGCATTGGAGCATGAAATGCTCCGATGCTTATATCAGGGGGGCTGCCTGGGTGAAAAAGGGGATATGTCCGGGTTCGGCTCTGTACTCAGACAACCTCTTTAAGTTGTATTTTTTGGGTTAAACATAGAGGAGTGGGTAAAATAATATAAACGAAGGCTCACAGAGGTTCAGGATGAGTAGCTTCTTATTCTTTGCTCAGTAGAGCATGAATTCTGAGCACAGATTATTCTTGGTCCTTAAGGTAGATACATAAGGTAGTGTTGCTGACTTTGCCTATTATGGAGTCATGACCCCTGTCACATCATCATATCTATGATGTCACCACTGCAAATGATATCATCATATGCCCTTCAGGGCATATTCCTTAGAATCTCATCATGGCAGTGAGGTTGGCCCTACTAACTCACATCCATTGCATCATCGCTCACAATGGATGAGCCATCCCTGCCTTTGGATGCAGATATTGCAGCCTCTGTGATGGACCTGTAAAACATCACCTGATGATATCTCACACACTGGTACCCTACGGGGATCCTCCCAGGTCAAGTCCCTGACAACTGCCCTCTTGACTTCATCAGCTGTGACATCAGTAAGAAAATGATGTCGAGCTCTGGGATGCTCCACCCACCGCAGTCAAGGGGAGGAATCTTTCCTCCAGAACGAGCCACCTTTTTTACAGTCACCTCTGCTGCTGGGCCACTACATTCAAGTTATAAGGCCAGCTTCCCTTGTGACATCGCCTGTTATGCCACTACTTGTGACCTCATCACTTGCGACATCATATTAAACCCCATACCCCCCCAGCACCCTTTAGCAGCATGTGAGGTCTTCTGTCTCCTCTGCTGTATAATGCAATTGGTGTGCATAATTACTAGGGTTGCCACCAGACTGGTAAACCACTAACCCACACAGTATTGGACCTGGGAGGCTGGTGCCAGCAATAATTTGTGCCAGTAGATTTGCATAATAATAGGATGTTGTGCACCAAGGTTACTTTTATGTGGATTGGGTCCTCATCCTTTGCCTGGCCATCACAGCCCAAGGAACATCAGCAGCATCAGGACAGGTCAAATGTAGGATGGTGGTGACAGAAGTTGAGGTAGCTAGGAGAAATTGGTTTTAGCTAGAAGGATATATCAAACATTTAAACCTTTTTTCTTTTTTAACAGTGGAGCAATAGCTGGGAATCCCTTAGGTATAGACAGAGAACTTCTTCGTAAAGGTACAGTTTTAAGACTTTTGATGTGCAGTATAGATTTTTGAGGTTAAACTACGTTTCTGAGCTCTCTCAATTGTTATTACCTCTTTCTTTGTAAGTTGACTGGTGTAAAAAAGGATCCGTTTTAGGTTATACAGATGTAGCAGGCGTCAAACAAAGCAGTAGCTCACCAGCATACCTATACATCACACCTCGCCAAGTTAGTGCATTAGAGAAGTTTTCTTACTTGAGCAAATGGCATTTATCATGTAGACAAAGGTAATACAAGGCACTTACAAATGTATTGTGATTGTCCATTATGCCTTCTTTGCTGACTGGATTCATTTTTGCATTGCATTATACACTCTTAGTTTCCATGTTACGACCACCCTGCAACCAGCAAGGTTGGTCGTGCTTGCACGCTACAGGAAAAAGTGCTGACCTATGCACACTTCCATGGTACCGGCCAACAGAGAGGCCAGTGCTTTTTCCTATAGGATGTAAGCACGGCTACTGGTGCTGGATTTCAGGGTGGTCGTAACCATGGAACCAAGAAGTGTATAATGCAATAGAAAAATGAATCAAGCCAGCAAAGGAGGCAATATGGACAATCACAATACATTAGTAACTGCCTTGTATTAACTTTATCTACATGATAAATGTCATTTGCTGAAGTGAGACAACCCTTTAAGGGTACTGCAACTGCTATATACATATTGGCCAACAGGTGGTGGCAGAGACAAGGCAAGAAAAGAAAAGTCTATTATAGCAGTGAAGGTTAAAGGGGTATTCTCATCTTAGACAATGGGGGCATATTGGTGGGACCCGCACCTATAAGACAATGGGGGCATATCCTAGCGATATGCCCCCATTGTCTAAAATGAGAATAACCCTTTAAGGAATATATTATAGCTGTGTAAGGCTCTTTCACACTAGCAGCAGCACAGATCCGGCAGGTGAAGAGTGCCGCCGGATCCATGCTGCCGCAGGGACATGTGTGGGGCCGGAACCGCTCTCCGGCCCCACACATGTCACACAGTACATACACACAGACACATACACAGAAATATACACATACAAATACACATACATACTTACATGCTCCCAGCAGGTCTCCACAGCGCAGGAGGAGCAGGACGGCGCACACATAGGACGATTCCCCACAGCGCCCTCTGCTGGGCGCCGGCTGGAATCGTCCTATGTGCGGGCCATCCTGCTCCTCCTGCGCTGTGGAGACCTGCCGAGAGCATGTAAGTATGTATGTGTATGTCTGTATGTGTGTATGTATATCTGTGTGCAGGTGACGGATCCATCATGAACTCCATTGAAAGTCAATGGAGGACGGATCCATTCACCATTGTGTCACACCAAACGGATCCGTCCCCATTGACTTTCATTGGGGGTCATGTCTTGGTGCGGATGCCTGGTGCGGATGCCTGGACCGGAGAGCAAACCGCAGCATGTTGGGGTTTGCTCTCCGGTCTGAAGAAGGAACGGAATGCTTTTAGGAGCATTCCGTTGTCTTCAGTTCAGTTTTGTCCCCATTGACAATGATTGGGGACAAAACTGAAGTGTTTTATTCCGGTATTGAGCCCCTATGATGGAACTCAATACCGGAATTATAAAACGCTAGTGTGAAAGTAGCCTAAGGAGTGAGGGAGTGACGGGAAAGTAAACCAAACATTGTTTACTCTATTTAGTTTTGACTTTTATTTCAATAAAGAAGTGTTGTTTTCAATGTTTGTTTATCTAAACTTATGGGATTTTATTAAGTCAGGAGATACTGTAAGGCACTGTCAGAGGAGTAGCGTTTTTTCCCACACTACATTACTGCACAGGTCTGGCCTGTGTCTGATTATAACACCAATTATCGGCACCTTCAGGCAGCCACTGAGTGGGAGAAAAACACCATCAGGAGGCAGAACACTGAGGAAACAGAGAAGGAGATGGGGAGGATGAAGGGCTATTGGTAGGCAGAAGGAGATGATAAGGGGAGAATGAGAGCCTAAGAAGCAGAAAATGGGGTAAGTGAGAAGGTAACAAGCAGGCTGAAAAAGAAGGGGAGATGGGGGTGACGTTCAGGAGGAGGATGAAAGTAGGAGGATGATAGTACTGACAGATATCTGTTTGATTACTAAGGGCCATATCGCAGACTGTACAAGACTTATGAACCAGGTCTTGTTTTAAAGCTGAGAATCTCATTGCACAGCATACAGCCCGCGATATAACTCTTTGAAATTGATTTGGGAGTGAGATCTGGGTGTATTTTACCTGCACATCTGACCAATTTCTAGGAGTTGTCTCTTGGCTTGTATATAAAGCATCATATTAATAGTACCAAGTAGTTAGATAGGAAGGCAGTATTGCTGGTGATGTAAGCTCTTGCGAGTAGGTCCCTCATTCCTCTTGCTTTAATGGTTGACCTGTTTGCTGCTATGTTATTTATGACTCTGAACTTGAACCCCCTGATTATAAAGCACTGCATAATATGTTGGTGCTATATAAATAAAGATTATTATTTTTGTTACTATGCATTATGTTTTACATTCTGGGCCACCACGTGATCCTGATGTGTTTGTTTAGTAAATATATGTAACTATTCTGCATTCTCTGAATTTTGAGGTTCCACGGTTGTTCCTCCTGGGTGTTGCCATTCCCTCAATAGCGCATGTCCCTACTTAGTCTAAGACTGTCGGGAATGCAAACACTGAATTGTCAGTCTATTCGTACATTTCAGGGGTGAATAACCGAAAAACTAAACAATGTACAGTTCTAAGGAGTCATATTCCAGAATTCTTATTTCATGGAGAATGATAATAAAACAGAGCTGTCAGGTCCTGTTTATGACAGCCGGTTCACATGGCATTGGAAACTTCCATCAAAGGCATACGTCTGGTGCATTTCCTGACGTACTGTGTACCTCAGATAGAAAGCTGTGACGTATGTCACCCATTTGGCCTCCACCAGGTGTATAAAGTTCTATGGATACGTTTGGCATAGGTGCTTGAAATTTTCTTCTGGGGCATTTACCAAACATAGAGCTGAAATGCAATGTTAACAGAGAAAAATCAACATTTTATCCTGGAACATAATAGTGATATGTCCTAAATATTCAGGGGTACTTGAAAGTTTGTGAACTCTTCCGAAATTTCAGTATATCTGCGTAAATTTTACCTAAGGGAAAATGTCAGAAGATCTGCCCATGAGCTGGGTCTCAAGAAAATGTGGGTCATGCAGCAAAACAGTGGCCCTAAGTACAAAAGTCTTTCTACCAATGAATGGTTAAAGTTAAAATTTTGGAATGGCCAAGTCAAAAGTCCTGACCTTTAATCCAGTAGAAATGTTGTGGAAAGACCAGATTTGGGGGATACTATCTCTCCTTGGGGAGAGCACCTTAATCGGCGTGAGGAGGCTTATAGGCCATACATGCTCCTCTGGAATTCTGGGAAGAAAGGAATGCCAATGAGCTTAATAAGCTCTGCCTCTGATGCCACCAGATGTAGGGCAGCTATGCTATTAGTCACTGTTTGACCCTTTAACTAGACCTTGAGACATGTCTTGACTCTGACATGACTCTGGTGGCATTCTATGCCAAATTTATGCAGAAATATAGAAAATTCTGAAGGGTTAAAAACTTCCAATGGCCCTGTTCACATTGAATGTCGCTATACCGCAAACGGACAACCACTTTGGTTTCTAGTGGCGTCTTTCCAGAAAGGAAAAGTTCTTTTTTTTGCTGCGACCTATAAACCGTGGCCCAATGAAGTGCAGCTAGAAGCTTTTCAGTGCTGAAAGCGAATCAAATTCCGCCAAGAAAAAAATCTGTGTTAACAGGGCCGAAATGTGTAATCTTGGCACATAAACAACTTATCTTTTTTTCTGGCACATGTAGGAATAAACATTTGAGAATAACTTCATTTCAGTAGTACTCTTACCCTTCCCTTTGAAGTTATTAAAATATTAGCTCATACAGTAGCTTCTTTACAAGGACACTACAGTATTTAATAAGTTTACCACTGTTGTCATTATTATGTGCTTTACATCATCATGACATGTCAGTAATACAAGTGAAGGTAAGAAACCTTGTAATATATCTTATCAGAGAAAGTTGTGTTGAAAGGTTAGTGACCATTTAAAGAATCTAAATCCTCTATATTTATTAACAGAACTTAACTTCAACTCAGTGAGTCTGAATAGCATGGATGCTACCAGCGAGCGGGACTTTATAGGTACGAGAAGCAACATTTGCTCTGTATATCTATACATTTGCATATTCTATTTGAAGTTTTACAGTAAACAAAATTAACAATATGAAACCAACATGGTATTGGCACATATAACCCCTAGAATAATGTCACCATAATAATTAACCCACGCAATGAATGATGTTAAAAAAAAAAATTGAGCTTTGGCTATCACATGCTGCTCAGGCATCGTATACTGCATTTATATACTTTGTGACCACTTACACAAATACATCTGATTTGGTTTCAGCGGAATTTCTTTTCTGGGCATCTCTGTGTATGACTCACCTGAGCAAGATGTCAGAAGATCTTATTATTTACAGCACCAAGGAGTTCAGCTTTGTCACCCTCTCTGACTCTTACAGGTTTGTAGTTTATAGATAGCATACTACACGAGGTACACGTAAAATACTAAAAAGGCCTGGGCGGGGCTAAGCTCCATTCAAGTGAACAGAGCTTAGCCCCGCCCAGGCCAGTGATACTAGTCGTGACGTCACTGGTCTGCGGTAAACACAGAGAAGGCCGCGGCGCTCCTGCAGCGCCGCTGCCTTCTCAAACAGCTGATCGCCGGGGGTCCCGGGTGTCGGACCACCGCCGATCAGAGGCTGATGATCTATCCAGAGGATAGATCATCAGTTTTAAAGAACTACAGAACCCCTTTAAGTCTGATAATCTGATACTCTTTTCCAGCATAGAACTGCAACTAAAGAGTTATCCCCATCTCGACTTCTTAGTATGTGGTAGACACAGGGCAAGATATGTGTATATCTCCTATCAGGGCATAGGCACACAGTACAGGACAAGATATATGTATATCTCCTATCAGGGCATATACATATATCTTGTCCTCTACTGTGTTTATATGCCCTAATAGGAAATATACACATATCTTGTCCCCTACTGTGTCGATATAACCTATCGGGGCATACAAACACAGTAGAGGAATGTCACTCTGCTCAGGTCTGCTAATGTGGACACAACATGATCATATATTATATTGCAGGAACGGCCAACCTGTGGCTCTCCAGCTGTTGTAAAACTACAGCTCCCACCATGCCCTGCTGTAGACTGATAGCTGTAGGCAGTCTGAGCATGCTGGGAGTTGTAGTTTTGAAACAGCTGGATGGCCTCAGGTTTGCCATCCCTGTTATATGGTCACCCAGTCATTTGAATAAGTGCTATGTAATGCTACATTTGTTTCAGGGAAATGAGCAGCCTCATGCAGCTTTCTCTGGCAGTAATATCTGGTCACGGAGCAGTTAGATAGGCTGGACCTGCCATGATCCCTTGATTGGCTGGTGGCATCAGAAGTGAGTTTTAAATACCAGCAAGGAACAGGTGTAGAATTCCTGTGTAATGTGAACAGGTTTCCCCTGCACCTAATATTAACTTATTTGTAAAAGTGGCAGGGGTGTCAGAAGAGAGGCAAAATTCACACAAAACGTGCCGAAATGTGTGACCAGAGCATAGTGATATATTACCTCCATAGTTCCAAACTAGAAATGATTTATAGTCTGAGATTTGGCTGTAAAATTAGCAGGATCTGGAAGTAGCTTCTCAGCCATGTTGAGAAAATGTCATTGAATCTCACTTCTTAGGCCTAATGCACAAGACTATATTATTGTTGTGCATCTGATCTGCATTTTTTGCGGATTGGATGCAGATCCATTCATTTCAATCCTGCACCTCTTCATAACATTGGCGATCCACCGCCAGCAATGGGGCTAGTTTAAGACCGGCGTTTTAATAAATGTGCCCCATTATATTTTTATTATTTTAGATTGCATGACTACTACATTTATAAATGGGAGGTTCTTGGTGCACATTTTGATTAAATTGTGAACAGCTTTGGTCATGTGGGTGGAGTGCACTACCAAAATGGAGGCAGTCACCCACCCCACATGTGCAGCACTCCCTTAGGTCTCTATTACACCAACAGATTATCTGACCAATATCTGTCCAATCAGACCAATAGTTGGTGTGTATAACAAAAGATCTGTGTGTGCAATGATTGGTCAGAAAATCTGTCAGATAATCTGGTGTATTACACGCCTAACAAAGTCAAATAAATGTGCAAGTGCCAATCTGCTATAAATACAAAGCAAACGCCAAGTATGTCTCATTTTTATCTTCCATGGTGCAGGCAAACGTTTCACAGTTCCTAACGTCCACCATTATATTACCTGACTTGTTATAAATGCTGCAAAATGCATACAATTTTAGAAAAAAAAAAACTAATGACATCTTCTTCTCATTTCTCCTCAGTACTGGGAGTAGTTTAATGCCTCAGAAGAAGAACCCTGACAGTCTGGAGCTAATCCGCAGCAAAGCCGGGCGTGTCTTTGGCCGAGTATGGGCAACAGAATTATCATACACTGTTTTTGTAAAGCCTTTACATATTTGTGCTGTGACACATACATTATTTGCCAAGTAACTATTACAGATACATTATTTTTATACAAAACTGTATGAACTGCATCATAATCCTAGCTTCACTATAGTAGGTAAGTTCCGCCCACTCCAGGTATATGACGTGAAAAGTAAGCTTTAAAGGGAATAACTAGGCACCAAACCAGTGACAAATTCCCTTTCCAAAACACTGACCCAGTCATTTTGCTAAAGTCGGGTTGTGAGGACTGGAGTTGAGGAATACTGCTGTAGAGAATGAATGTTGTGCACCTGCTCCATTTATGCTGGGTCATGGGATCCCTCCTCTTGTGATTATTTGGGTTCCCAGTGTTGGCTTCCCCATTGAATATATACTTTCCTTCTATCCTACAGATCGTATTGTAGTAAAACCCCTTTAACAGGGCTTCAGGTGCATCTTGGAGACTAACCAGATATACAAAAAGAGAACAAATATATAGATTTAGCCCCTGTTTTCCCACCTCCATACAGTTACTATGTTTTTGCATTCTATATCAGTAGTTGCAGTCCTCACCCATCAGTGTTGCAGCAGGTTTACACGCACCTTTAAGTAGAATGTATTACCTTTTAATCTGGTATTTATAAAACTGCTGTAGTTAAATATTAAATGTTGCACATGTATTTCTTTTAAAGTGCTCTGGTTTTCTGATGACACTAAAAGGACTTCCAAGCACATACAACAAGGACCTACAGGTGGGTATGGGCTGGTGCGGCCATTAAATGAGGCAGCAGGGTGGCTCAGTGGTTAGCACTATTTATGTGCAGCGCTGGGGTCCTGGGTTAGAATCTGACTGAAGGTAACATCTAGATAGAGGTGGTGGGTTTCCACCGGGTACTGCGGTTTCCTCCCAAACTCCAGTAAACATACTGATACAACTGGTTAGGGAATTTAGATTGTCCCCATAAGGGACTGATGTGAGTTGCCGCTATATAACTAAGAGAAATAAAGAAATTAATGGTTAGATGAGTGTGTGGTGTTAAGGGAGTAATGGCCTGGACCCCAGTGATCTCCCCTTTAAGAATTGAGTGGAGTACAACTCCAAATTCATGCCCACTGTTTTGTACACACATACAGTGCCTTGCAAAAGTATTCGGTCCCCTGGAACTTTTCAACCTTTTGCCACATTTCAGGCTTCAAACAAAAAGATATAACATTTTACATTTTTGGTGAAGAATCAACAAGTGGGTCACAATTGTGAAGTGGAATGAAATTTATTGGATCATTTAAACTTTTTTTGCAATAATAAAACTGAAAAGTGGGGTGTGCAAAATTATTCGGCCCATTTATTTTCAGTTCAGAAAACTCCAGAAGTTCATTGAGGATCTCTGAATGATCCAATGTTGTCCTAAATGACTGATGAAGATAAATAGAATCCACCTGTGTGTAATCAAGTCTCCGTATAAATGCACCTGCTCTGTGATAGTCTCAGGGTTCTGCATCATGAAGACCAAGGAACACACCAGGCAGGTCCGTGATACTGTTGTGGAGAAGTTTAAAGCCGGATTTGGATACCAAAAGATTTCCCAAGCTTTAAACATCCCAAGAAGCAATGTGCAAGCGATCATATTGAAATGAAAGGAGTATCAGACCACTGCAAATCTACCAAGATCCGGCCGTCCATCTTAACTTTCATCTCAAACAAGGAGAAGACTAATCAGAGATGCAGCCAAGAGGCCCATGATCACTCTGAATGAACTGCAGAGATCTACAGCTGAGGTGGGAGAGTCTGTCCATAGGACAACAATCAGTCGAACACTTCACAAATCTGGCCTTTATGGAAGAGTGGCAAGAAGAAAGCCATTTCTCAAAGATATCCATGAAAAGTCTTGTTTACAGTTTGCCACAAGCCACCTGGGAGACACATCAAACATGTGGAAGAAGGTGCTCTGGTCAGATGAAACCAAAATCCAACTTTTTGGAAACAATGCAAAACGATATGTTTGGTGTA
Source organism: Rhinella marina (assembly GCA_900303285.1). NCBI lineage: Eukaryota > Metazoa > Chordata > Amphibia > Anura > Bufonidae > Rhinella > Rhinella marina. The sequence goes on from ONZH01028970.1 coordinate 355,499, forward strand.
AAAGCAACACAGCTCATCACCCTGAACACACCATCCCTACTGTCAAACATGGTGGTGGCAGCATCATGGTTTGGGCCTGCTTTTCATCAGCAGGGACAGGTAAGATGGTTAAAATTGATGGGAAGATGGATGGAGCCAAATACAGGACCATTCTGGATGAAAACCTGTTGGAGTCTGCAAAAGACCTGAGACCAGGACGGAGATTTATCTTCCAACAAGACAATGATCCCAAACATAAAGCAAAATCTACAATGGAATGGTTCAAAAATAAACGTATCCAGGTCTTAGAATGGCCAAGTCAAAGTTCAGACCTGAATCCAATTGAGAATATGTGGAAAGAGCTGAAAACTGCTGTTCACAAACGCTCTCCATCCAACCTCAAAGAGCTCAAGCTGTTTTGCAAGGAAGAATGGGCAAGAATTTCAGTCTCTAGATGTGCAAAACTGATAGAGACATACCCCAAGCGACTTGTAGCTGTAATCGCAGCAAAAGGTGGCGCAACAAAGTATTAATGCAAGGGGGCCGAATAATTTTGCACGCCCCACTTTTCAGTTTTATTATTACAAAAAAAGTTTAAATGATCCAATAAATTTCGTTCCACTTCACAATTGTGACCCACTTGTTGTTGATTCTTCACCAAAAATGTAAAATATTATATCTTTTTGTTTGAAACCTGAAATGTGGCAAAAGGTTGAAAAGTTCCAGGGGGCCGAATACTTTCTCAAGGCACTGTACTTGAGCATATACTTTTAGGCATGTAGTAGACTTATTGCAGCAGTATGACATTTTTCATATAGATTATTTAAGTTAACTGTTGTTGTAATGTGCATAGCTTTCAGCAGAAGGAAGCTTCGTTATCTTTCCTCCTTTTCTTCTTCACTTCCTTCCTCTTGGTTCTAGCCTCTATCACCTTCATAGCTTTCTCTATATGACCTGCATCTACTTCTTCTATTCTTTCACTTGTGACAACTGTAGACAGATTTGTGTCCATATTTATATACATATGTAGCTTAGATATCCACTGCCCATAATGGTCTCCCACTGTGTGGTGAGCATCATGGTGGCTGTACATATTATTGTGTTTTCTGATAATGCATACATATACCACTACCAGATGATGTATCCTCTTAAAGGGCTTGTCCATGCCTCAGATATTGATGACCTATCCTTAGGACAGGTCATCAATATCAGATCAGCGGGGCTACTTCCAGCACTCCTACCAATCAGCTGTTTGAAGGGGCCATGGTGATGGTGTGAGCGCAGAGTCCTCTTCAATGGTTACTTGCATCCTGTCTCTTTTGTAGCGATGGTGCAATGTAGCTATGTCTGCTCATGCTATGCAAGTATGGGAGAGGAATCTGTAATTAAACTGCACTACTGCTACAAAGGAGACGCTGTGCTTGTAACCATTGAAGAGGACGCAGCAACTCACACCAGCACTGAGGCCCCTTCAAACAGCTGTTTGGGGGGTGCCAGGAGTTGGACGCTTGCTAATCCGTTATTGCTGACCTATTCTAAGGAGAGGTCATCAATATCTGTAGCATGGACACCTTAAGCAATCTCTTCTTCTTCAGCCAAAAAGTCACTCTGATTGTAAACAATTGTAAAGAATATTGCAAAAAGTTATTAAAGGGCATGTCTTTTGTCTGTAGGAAGACAAGGAGGCCATGTTTGATGTTTATGACACGATATGTGCTGTGCTTCAGGTGGCATCCGGAGTGATTTCCACACTACAGGTAGAGCTCCTAGTTTTGTCTTTTACAATCTGTATAGGGCTATGTATAGCTGAGTGTTCTGTATTTGATTGCATGAGAGTATGATAAAGCAGCAGTATGGACACCGATTGAACATCTCCTCTGTAATATAAAAAGCAAGTGATGTTGGCAGAAAAAAAAAAAACTTTTATTCACCCGTGCAACAACATTTCAGTCTGACCATTGTGTTTTTTCATCGATCAATAGGATCTACTCTGATATCTGTGCAGTAGTGAAACAGAACTCACAGCACATTCCAGAATTCGATTCTTGCAGGAAAACCTGTAGGGGAAAATTTATAAAGACTGGCATTTTCTAAACCAGTCTTGATCCCCTGTGCGCTGGTGTGAAATGCCAATAATTTATTAAAGTGTTTATCCCATTATTAATGTAAACAAAATGACCATTAGACATCATATAGTACATGGCTATGTCTTTCTAATAAAGCTAGAACCAGCCCCGTACTTCCCATAGACCCAGAGATCTTCCCATTCATTTTATTAATTTTAGGCTGGCAGCTCAGTTGGTGTGTCTTTTCTCAGGAGTATGTCCTTTCTGCTACATCTGGTAGCAGTTGAAGGATGGAACTGAGCATGTGCATCCACCTCAGAAGATGGACAGAGAAATTATAAAAATAGATAACAGCAGGTGTCGCTATGCAGATATATTTTATTGAATAACTCACTGGCTATACTAAATTTTAATCATGTCTAATTACAAAAGTATTCAGATCCAGGTGCTGGTTTAAAAACTGTAGACATTTGTTCATGAAACAACCCGTATAATAAAATGGACACATCTCTGACACTCCAAGCACCAGTAAGTCCAATCTACGCCAGATAGGAGCTGGGGTAGATTTCAGCTGTAAATTAAAGTAAATATGGTAGATCGTGGGAGGCCTCATCCCCCTCCTGTTAAGCCCCTCCCTATTTCTCATCACAAAAAAGTGACAAATTATGGTGCAAAAATGATATGTCATAATTTACAACTTTTTAATGCCAGAAAAGTAGCATAGAAAACTTAATAAATCCTCCCCATTATGTTTGGAAATGCACATATTGAGTAGTGGTTTGGAATTTTGTATTCTAGATAAACAAAGAGGCTATGGAGAAAGCTCTGAGTCCAGATATGTTGGCTACGGACATTGCTTATTATTTGGTCAGGAAAGGGGTAAGTGGTCCCTGATTTACCTATTGACTGTATATTATAACGGTGTTATAATAGGTGTAACGCTACACCTATGCAAAAGAAAATTAAAAAAAACACAAAAAAAATCCTATTCCCTCAATATTTTGTAAGATAAAGAACCTGCACTCCATGCAGAGACATCTTACTTACACACTAGTACATTCTAAAACATGAACAAGGTAGCAGAAGGATTTCTTCTGCTGAGACATTTTGCTCTTAAATGCTTGCTTAGACCAGGAATGATCAACCACTTTCTGGTCCCAGGACACATTGTAAGACTGAAACAAAGGGCCACTGTAAAACTTGACCATCTGAGACAACTATGGCATGTCAAAAGTATAAATGTCTCATAGGTGCCAGTCCAAGAACTTCCAATTTTCGGGAGAATGGGGTGTCCCTATCTCCCCTGGTCGCACTCCACAAAGGAAGAGACCATGCATGTGGCTCTCTTAGTTATAGTCTATGTAGACTGCTGGAAGAGCTGAAGGCTTCACTTCTCTCAGAAAACTTCTCTCCTTTCTTGAGGGCCTTACAGAGGTCAGAAGACCCCCGTTCTGCCAATATTTGGGGACCCTATAGATGGCCACACAGTGCACCATCAATACTTGCCAATCTCTCTAACATGGAAAATACTTCTGAGCAGACACAGGCATGTCTATGACAGCTGGTCAGGTTATTCACAGAATGGCATTGTGGCCACATGTGGTCTATATCAGACCAAGAATGCCCCAGTTATTGGGACTGGCAGTGTTTCATCGTTATACAACTCCCCAGCAATGAATTAGGAGGGGGGGGGCAGTAGACTGACTGAGGGGTAAGATCATTCTGTACTATCAAAGCCTGAGGTTTTAAAGTTATAATTCTTCCATTTTCTGTGACTGCATGTTCTTTGATTACAGATGCCCTTCAGACAAGCGCATGGCGTCTCTGGAAAAGTTGTCCAGCTAGCAGAAAGCAAGGGCATCACTCTCAACAAACTCTCACTGGAGGACTTAAAAAGCATCAGGTATGTTACTGGCAATGGTGTAAGTTTGTTCTTGCTAATTGTTTTGCTTTCCCAGTCAGACCTCTATCTAATTTGATCATCTCCATCTGAGAATGAAGGTCCTCCTACCAGCAGGGCTGTCCACCATACACAATGCATTACACTGGGCAGGCTTTTCTGTCATACCGGCTTCTTCTCTAGTGCACTGCTGAGTTAAATTATAGTCTTAAAAAGTGAAATTGTGTAGTGCATAAACAAGTAGAGAGCTGACAGATTCTCTGAGGCCCTCCCTATTCAGCCCAGTGTCCTAGTGTAATTTCTGGTAAACATAGAAATTCTCTTTCAGTTTGGGTATATGTTATTTTTTAGTAAACAATGCTCTGTTATTTTTCATGGAAAGACATGATGAATACATTGATAAATGGGTGTTACCAGTTGGAGATGTGTTCCATCCCTCTTGCAAGGGGAATGATGAAACCGAGTTATCAAATGTTTTATAAATATTCACGAGGAATAGGAGAGGAATGCAACAATCCAGAGTTATTATCTAATTACAGCTTTTTTAAGACGGTAAACAAGAGAGCAGACAAGGTCCTTTTTAAAGGGGTTTTCCGAAACGTTTTAACTGATGACCTATCCTCTGGCAGGGATACCTGGTGTTGAACCCCCACCGATCAGCTACTGATGATCTATCATCTGGCAGGGATACCTGGTGTTGGACCCCCACCAATCAGCTACTGAGGACCTATCCTTTGGCAGGGGTCCCGGGTGTTGGACCCCCACCGATCAGCTACTGATGACCTATCCTGAGGATAGGTTATCAGTTAAATAGTCTCAGAAAAAAACCTTTAATGTACAACTACTTTTAAAATAGGCTTTTATCAGCACTGGATCTAGAGGTGTCAATTTGTACCCATGTGTTTGTAAGGACTAATGTATGTGGACATGTCCGTATTTCAGTCTGCAAAATCTGGATAGTGTCCACGTGCATTCCGTATTTTTCTAACTCCCATAAATTCTCATCCACGTGTGCAGATAAGAATAGGGCCTGGTGCACGAGTCCCAGCCATATTGTAGGAGGTTATCAAGTAGACAAGACTCAGACTTAAAGAGGACCTGTCACCGCTCCTGACATGCCTATTTTAATAGCTTCATGCATTCCCCATGTAATAACAATTCTGGAGCATCTATTCTTATGACTCTATGTTGTGCCATTCCTTTATATTTTCTACTAGAAGTTATGAATGAATTGCTAGCAGTCTGCAGTAAGGGTACAGAGGGGAGGTAACCAGTTGGGGCGTGTACCTGCACAGACTGACTCTATCCAATCAGTGCTGCCATTTTCAGACTGTGCAGGTACACACCCCCAACTGGTTACCTCCCCTCTGTACCCTTACTGCAGACTGCTAGTAATTCATTCATAACTTCTAGCAGAAATAATACAGGAATGGCACAACATAGAGACATAAGAATAGATGCTCCAGAATTGTTATTACATGTATAATGCATAAAGCTGATAAAACAGATATGTCAGGAGTGATGAAAGGTCCTCTTTAAATGTTTCCAAAATCTACTGTATTTCTTACTATGTTTTGCATTTTGCTTACTGGCTTTCATATTACCATATTGCATTTTTATACGTTCTGTCTTTATGTTTTTTGCAGTCCCCTCTTTGCCAGTGATGTGTCCAAACTGTGGAACTATACTAACAGCGTGGAGCAGTACACAGCAGCAGGGGGGACAGCAAAGAGCTGTGTGGTTGCGCAGGTAGAACAGCTCAGAAACTGGATGAAAAGCCACAAGGACCATTAAGATCATGAATTGCCTGTGACAGGGTATTAATTGTATACATTAATTACATAATATAATATTATATGGCAGAAACGCTCTGTACAGTACTGGGACCATCAGCAGATGAAATGAGTCTTTGTAGTGCTAATACTAATGTAAGCAGCGGCTAATGTATATTCCACTGCCAGGTATCTTCAAACCACTTCAGGCCAGATCTTCCTTGTTACCTCCCCCCTAAAGGAGGAATTTCTTTGGGTAACCATGCTAGAATAGCGCATTGCCTTTGCCTTCCTCTCCTGTGAAATATATAATCCAGCACTCCACCTGTTGTGAAACTACAACTCCCAGCATGCTCTATTCGCTTCTGTGGGAGTTCTGAGAACAGCTAAGGTGTTCATTCTGGTTATACTATTAAAATGCTGGAAATGTTCAACATGTTTACGCTCCTTTATGCCTTATTCACACGTCAGTGTTCGGTCAGTGATTTCCATCAGTGATTTTGCATTGGAAAGAATGAAATCTGCTATGAAATCCATTGTATAAATGGACATTCTGCAGATTTAAAATCTGCACCACAGGTCAGCTTCTGCTGCGGATTTTTTCTGTCATGTGTGAATGTGAATTACTAAGAACTCATTCACTTTTGTGGTACCGTAAGACGCTGCAAATGGTAACTACACACAATGCGGATCACGTGCTATTTTTCTGCGCGGATTCTCATACATGAAAAAACGCAGTATAATACAGTACCAGCAAAGTATCCTTTGCATACTTTTTCCGTGCAGAAATTGTCCTGCCTGTAGATTTTGAATTCCGCAGCATGCTCATTGTTTATGCAATGAGATCAGGGCAAAATCCACAACAGATTTGGATTTTTTCGCGAATTTGGAGTGGAAATGCATAAAAATTCACATGGAAATTCTGTTTCAAAACCCGCTCCCATGTGCAGGTGGCCTTAGGGTGGCTTCACACGCAGCAGATTGTGTTACAGAAAATTACTGCAAATGAAAATCAGTTCCATCCGAATGGGGTTTTGGCGGGAAATACATGGAAGTCTCACTCAGATGAATGGAGCTGATCTTCAGTCACAGTAATTTTCTGACGCATGTGAAGGCATCCTTTATATAGGATGTGCTTATTTGGGTGCAGCAAATGGTGAACTTGATTTATCAATGTAAAATAAATTGTGAAATCAATAAAATGTATTGTGTATTTTATTTAGTCCTCAACCTTTGTAGGTGAATAAAAACACAGGGACATTTAATATGGTATTTACGTCACTATCAGGGGGTAAAAAAGTAGCAAATTTTTATGCACGCCATATTTGCAGCCAAATTTTTCCCCTTCTCGACACTTTTCAAGAAAAAAAGGGTGTGTTAAGCGAGGGGGGGCAGGAGGCCTGGCACATTTATCTGCATTTACTCCAGTTTTCTGGTGTGAATTAAGGCCTCTTTCACACTAGCGGCAGCACGGATCCGGCAGGTGAAGGGTGCCGCCGGATCCTTGCTGCCGCAGAGACATGTGTGGGGCCGGAACCGCGCTCCGGCCCCACACATGTCATACAGTACATACATACACACACACAGACATATACACATACAAATACACATACATACTTACATGCTCCCGGCAGGTCTCCACAGCGCAGGAGGAGCAGGACGGCGCGCACATAGAACGATTCCCCACAGCGCCCTCTGCTGGGCGCCGGGTGGAATCGTCCTATGTGCGCGCCATCCTGCTCCTCCTGCGCTGTGGAGACCTGCCGGGAGCATGTAAGTATGTATGTGTATATGTCTGTGTATGTTTATGTGTATGTCTGTATATGTGTATGTCTGTATGTATGTATGTGTGCAGGTAACGGATCCGTCATGAACTCCATTGAAAGTCACACCAAACGGATCCGTCCCCATTGACTTTCATAGGGGGTCATGACGGATCCGTCTCGGTGCGGTTGCCGGGACTGGAGAGCAAACCGCAGCATGCTGCGGTTTGCTCTCCGGTCTGAAGACGGAACGGAATGCTTTTAGGAGTTTTTGAGGAGTTTTTTGACAATGAATGGGGACAAAACTGAAGCGTTTTATTCCGGTATTGAGACCCTATGACAGAACTCAATACCGGAATTATAAAACGCTAGTATGAAAGTAGCCTTAGACAGAAGACTTCAGCATCCTGGAGGCTGCGATAGATTTTAGTCTGTCACATGGCCAGCATGAGAATGCACCAAATCAATGAGAGGACTGCCCCTCTGCATACATTTGGCGCATCCTCCAGCACAAGGGGGAATCAAGACCAGAGATGAAAACACCGATCTTGATAAATGCCCCCCACAGTTTCTATTATGGTGTGCTGACTCCATTTATATGACTCAGAATAGGTAATGGGTGTAGCTCAGCTCTAGTGACTACTGAATGATGCATAGCATGCTCACAACACCCCCCATGTATCAACTAGAAAAACGTTTTAGTTTTCATATGTCCAGGTGCCTGCTATAAAGCATGTATGTGTAACATATATACACATATACTAGTGTATATATTTAATAGGTTTAGAAGAAAAAAAGAAATATGTTCCCTTTTATAGCAAGTGTCATTATATAGAGTATGTACGGAAGAGATGTCATGTAATAGATAAGCACATGATAACTAAACCAGATTTACTCAGCTACTTGTCTGTTACTTTACAGTAAACTGTAAAGTGATGTTTAACCTCATAAGACCCATCTTGAGCTTTAAAGGGGTATTCCTGCTGCTAAAAGTTGTTTTGATGTTATTAAATGGTTTCTGTCAGCAGTTTTTTGGGCTGATATTAGAAATGTGCTAATGTCACCTGATTCTAAATATGTATATCTTTTATTTACTGGTGCCCCCTGTTTTTATATAATTTGAACTTTTATTTTATGCTAATAAGCCTCTAGGAGCAGGAGCAGCCCCCTTGGCCTTGAGTGACAGGGCCAGGCATCTTTCTTCTCTTCCTGCCAGCCCTGTCCGTGATCTAAATTCCGCGCCTGCACCGTGCCTTCATTAATCGGCGCAGGCGCAGTGAGTGCAGGACGCTGGCAGGCTCCCGGCTTTCTCACTGCGCCTGTGCCGAATACGTCACAGTTGAGCACAGCGCAGGCGCAGTGAGGGAGCCTGCCAGCATCCTGCTCTCACTGCGCCGAATAATGAAGGCATGGCGCAGGTGCAGGATTTAGATCGCGGACAGGGCCGGCAGGAAGAGAAGAAAGCTGCCTGGTCCTGTCACTCAAGACCAAGGGGGCGTTTCTGAAGGTTAGCAAAGGGAGCCTCTAGGACCCCCCCTGCTCCTAGAGGATTATTAGCATAAAATAAAAAAGTTCAAATTGTATAAAAACGGGGGCACCAGTAAATAAAAGATATACATATTTAGAATCAGGTGACATTAGCACATCTCTAATATCAGCCTGATTCATACCCCCAAAACTGGTGACAGAAACCCTTCTGGTAAGCCATCTACTTTTAAAAGAAGCCTTTTGAAACTGAATATAATTACAGAGAATAATATTTTAGCAACATGTAATGACAGAGCTGCAGTTCTGTTAGTGGGAAAACCCCTGTAAGGGCTCTGTGTTTTTTGGAGGGGAGGGGGGAGTTCATCTCTGCTTTCTGAGAGCCATAACTATTTTTATTTTTCCACTGATATAGCCATATAAAGGCATATTGGTTGCAGGTAATATCAAAATCACAGTGTAATACAGTACCAGCAAAGTGAATGCAATTTGACAAATCTCATGTACACTTTGCTCTTTCCTTCCGTGTGTTAATTGACCTGTTGTGGGCATGAGGAGGAATCAGGAAATACAGCAATGATGCGGAATGTATTTCCCGGACCAAATACATTGGTGTGAAACTGGCTTTCTTCTGTTATGAGGTGGAATGATCAAAATGCTTCAATTTTGACCTTTTTTTCCGTGTTCCACCTTGTAGCATAAGTAATGTGTTTTGTTGTATGGGTTGTTACGTTGTTTTATGTTTTTTTAACTGGATTTTTTAATTTTTCTAAAACCTTTCTTGAACTTATTTGCATGTGGTCTATGATTATTTCCATAATCATTTGCAATACTTCTGTATTGCAAAGTATTATACCTATAAGCCAGCTCTGGTCCCAGCATTGCAGCAAAGGGTCAGCTGTATGTTACATCTGACACCCGCTGCTGTTGGCGCAAGCTCAACTCGTGAGCAGAACTTTTATTTCGGATCTTGTATGACCTTCTTAAGGTTGGGACTGGAACTAACTGTATTGGCCCATAGGAATATACTGAACCATATGTACTGTACATGTGACATTCACAGGATTCTTCTGCATCAAACATACTAATGATGTTATTGAATGTCTAACACAATAGCAGCCTGTGGGCTGTCCAGATTCAAAACCAAGTACACAGAGGTTACTTGGCAGCCTTCCTATCAGGAAATGAGTGCACTGACATATCTGCAGGAAACAGGTAAATCCTGAAAATTCAGCATTTTAAGAATACAATCTGTCTTTACACAAGAAGGAAACTCAGGTGAACTTCAGAGAATTTTTCATGACAATTTCTGCCAGAACGGGTTAATGAAACTTAAGGCTGGTGTAAGCATACCCCATTATGCGTCACCTTAACCCTGTTATATGAATTATGATTTAATATAATTCAGTTTATAGATTAATTTGCCTCATTCTTGTGTGATGTAAATATATTCCTGATTCAGCTACTAGAATATTCAGAGTAAACTCAAAAGATGCTGAGGGCACTCAAGATGCTAAAGGGGGTTTCCAGGACTCCTATATTCATGACTTATATAGATGAGCAATACTTGGGATAGGTCATCAATATCTGATTGGTGAGGGTCCAAGACCCGGCACCCTCACCATTTCAGATGTTTGAATTGCCCACTGCTTTCCAGTCAATGCTGTGCCCTCCTCACAGCTAACCAAGCAGCTGTGCTTGGTATTGTCATCTGGGCCCATTCACTTGATCAATGATGATGACTTCACTGTCCTAGGAACTGGCCATGGCCTCAAAAAGCTGATCGGGGGAAGGGGCGACGGGAGTTGGAAATACCCTGGAACTGTGAAATAAATGTACTTTTTAGGGCGCTATGCTGTCATTAATGTATAGTGGAAAGATTTTTTTATTTCTGTAAAGAATGGTGACAAGTTGTGTGTACAGTATGGCAGCATGATCTACGTACATTATATAAATGATATTTAGTCACTTTAGAATGAGGGCACTGTGTCTGTAAAGTACACCCCCTTGAAGGGGAATAATCTTCAGAAGAGTGTCAGGGGTCCTGTTTGTTCTAGTGATTGGTCTCGCTCCCAGCTCACAAACGTTTGCAATGTCTCTATCAGCTGGACTCATACTTTCAGTTTTTTTGTATGTAAGCCAAGTATAAACTAGACGACTAGACAGTCTAAAGATGCACCAGATTTATCATCCAGCATCAGCAGTATGATACATTTTTCACATTTTAAGACTAAGGGGGGATTTATTATCCCTCTACACCATGGATTGGGCGTTAAAAATTTGAAAAACCCAGTTTTGCAACTTTTGAAATGCCATTGCGACTAGAGTTAGTCCCTGCCAGTTTCTAAAAAGGGAGAGTGGTGAGGGTGGAGTGTGGGCATATTCATCATCATTTAGACTGAAACTTTAGACTGTCGCTCTGACTGAGAAGGAGGCATTTAATTTATGACTAGGCCAGCGCCTCGTCATAAATTAAATGCCTGTTCTGACAGCACAGGGCCCATCAAGACTTGAGTAGAACACGGCAGTCTTGAAATATGCAGCCCCGCAAAAAAAAACATCCTACTCTTGTCCATTTTGCGAACAATGATAGGACATTTCGGCAGGAATAATAAAAAATGGCACCATGCACTTGGCTGGTATCCGTGTTTTATGGTTCGCTGGTATCCGTTATTTACTGTGCAGAATACAAAACCCTTACGGCCGTGTGCATAAGCCCATAAATTAAGTATATGGTCATATATGGCAGAAAAGCCCTCCTGTGTAGAGGGAAAAGTAGGGGGCATGCATGCACAGGTGACTGAGGATGTGCATCATCTGTATCACAAAGATGGATTTCAATGAACAATATATTGGGGGGTGATAAGAACAGAAGTAGATTTATTTGCATATATGTCATTCTCACGTTCTGTGTCCAGTTCCTGATAGGCATTACCTTGCTGTTCTAGGTAATGCCCTGCACCTGAGCAGCCCATTCAGTAACATAGTAACCTAGTTTATAAGGCCGAAAAAAGGACCATCTGTCCATCCAGTTCGGCCTGTTTTCCTACAAGTTGATTCCAGAGGAAGGCAAAAAAAAAAAACCTGTGGAGGTAAAGCCAATAGCAATTACAGCTTTATCCAATGGACAGCGCCTGATGTGCCAGAGAGCTCCTCAAACAGCTGATCAGAAGGTCCAATACCTCTATCCTGAGGATAAGATTATTTAAAATTAAACACCCAGAAAACCTCTTTTTCGGGCCTCTGATGCAGTACCAGGGTACCCATAGGACCATAATGTAAGTCTGTTAGGTTCCGCTCAGAGGAAGATCTTTGAAGCAGAGACAAAAGTCCTGCAAGCATAACTTTTGTGTCCGTTTCAAAAAGTCTATGGGGCCTATAGGCTCGGTTCAGCTCAATTATGTGCCGAGTCCTTATTTTCCGTTTTCCTGCTCCTATAACTGATAAGGAGAACGGAGAGGCTGAAAGCTGATGTGGATTTTTCTTAGCAACACTCAGAGTCTTTGTAAAAATAAAAGTCAACCAAATCGCCTAATAAAGTATATAAGCCCTATGCGTTGATCTGGTAATGTACACATGCAACGGTGTAGCTAAAGGCTCATGGGCCCTGGTGCAAGAGTTCAGTTTCGGCCTCCCTTCCCTCAGTACTTTGTAGCAAGGGGCAGGGAAGCACATACCCTTTCTGCTACCTGAGGCAAAAATTGAAACAACCCCCCACACACACACACTCACACACCATGCCAAATTCTCCACCTAACCCCTTCCCTCCAACCCTTCCAAGACATATTTGAAAAACATTACATACAGCTTGACAAAACATACAGGGTAATACAGCACCATATGCCTCTTATATCCACTGATGTCTCCTCTGCAGTAGATATTCTCTTTCCACATCTTCTCCATTCAGACCAGACCACCATGATGATTTCTTTCAGCTATCTCTCGTCTCTACAGAGTTTGACGAACAGACACCTCAGTTTTCTACTTTTCTATCATCATTATATATTCTGACACCCATAACTTTTTTACTTTTCCTTCAACTGAGGTGTGTGAATTTTTTTTTTTTTTTTTTTGCAGGGCTAGCTTTAGCTTTTTTTTTTGTATTATTTTGGGGGAACATATAACTTTTTGATCATGTTTTATTCCATTTTTTGAGGAAATAAAAAAAAAAGTAATTCTGATGTTGGGATTCATCAGGAAACCTGACCGTGTGGCCATTCACTTTGTTGGGTGTCGGCCATGGTGACCTAAAGGAGGACGCAGATACAGTAGAATGCAATGGTGAAGCAGCTTCCTGCTCCACTATTCACCAGCTTGTGTTATCTCTAGAAGCAGTGGCAACATGGTGACGTTATCGCACGTGTTTAGGTGAGCTGGAGACTAGAGAGCACACAGGCCGGGGATCATTCCCTAAATGGGAAATTGGCTTGTGCATTCTCCTGCCCAGCAGGGGGAACAGGTCAGAGTAAGTATTACTTTTTTATATCACTAAAAGGGTGACATTCTAGTAAGTGGAGCGCTAAGGGGGTGTTTTAATGTGCAGGGCCACTATGAGGGAAACTTAAGATGTAGAGCCACTATGGGGGCATTTTACTGTATGTGGTACTAAGGGTGCATAACTACTGTGTGAGGGCAGTAAGGGGACATAACTAATGTGTGGAATCACAAAGGGGGCATAACTACTTTGTGGGGCACTAAGGGTGGATTCCACTGTGTGGGACACCATGGGGTCATAACTACTGTAGTAGGTTTTCACGGACCGAGCCCCACGGATGTCTGCATTGGGCCTTATTCACACAGTCAGTATTTAGTCAGTGATTTACATCAGTGATTGTGAGCCAAAACCAGGGTCTAAACACATAACAGGTGCAGATATTTCCCTTCTACCTTATGTCTGTGGAGGCTCCAATTCTCTTTCTGGCTTACAATCACTGATGGTAATCACTGATCAAACACTGACGTGTAAATAAGGCTTTAGAGGCATGGCTCAGTGTATAAAAAACACATGCGGCACACTACACATGCCACTACTATTGTCCCTCCTTGGGATTTTCAAAAGTTAGGGCTTTATGGTTTAACTTGTCTGAAAAATTCCAACTTTTGAAAAAGCCTAATGAAAGTTGCATTTTGGGATTCAAGGCACATAAATGTCACATGATCCACATTTATGGGGTCATTTATCAAACTGGTGTAAAATAGAACTGGCTTAGTTGCCCATAGCAACCAATCAGATTCCACCTTTCATTTTGGACAGCTCCTTTGGAAAATAAAAAGTGGAATCTAATAGGTTGCTATGGGCAACTAAGCCAGTTCTACTTTACACCAGTTTGATAAATCTCCCCATTAGTTTGTTAATAATGTTTCTCATTCACACACTAAAAAGAAGATCCATCATAGAGTGGAAGTATCTGCCTTTAGGCCTTCAGAAAGTGATTAGAGATGTGAAACGGCTGTTGGCTGCATGTGTATTACCCTCCAGTGTTTTTTGCCTGCCGTGAGTGCCTTGAATTTATACTTCTGCTCTGTGATGGAAATTTGTGATTGAACTTTTATTCACTCAGCACCACTGTCCACTGCTGAATTGTCTGTTGCTGTAGTATCACTCGTCCGAACAGTGCATGCAGGTTTAATGACATTCAGGGTTGTGTGACTATTCAATTAGACAAAGAAGAAATGACTCAGACACGGTAAATAGTGTTAAAATAATGTGAAGTTTATTGTGTGTATGTGTGGATTTTATATGTGCTGGTTACCTCCCATCACTCACGAAGAGCGTACAGCAGCACTCAGGACAGGAAAAACCCCCTGTGGAGGAAACCTATGGGAAACCATGGCTGCTGTACTGCCCTTCCTCCAGGCATACTAAGGGAGGTTACCGCTATAACATATGTTTTGGTGTGTGTGTAGTGTGTGTGTGTGTGTGTGTGTGTGTGTGTGTGTGTGTGTAGTGATCATGTGTTTGTGTAGCACTTGATTGTGTGTATAATGATTGTGTGACAGTAATTCAGTGTGTGCATTTCTGTGTGTTTATGAGTGTGCGACTAGAAAGGATATATTCCGGGTCTTCATCCTTCTTGTTGTTCTTCACCTTGCTGGTTCGGCAGCCACGCTCCTCATCCTGGCAGCAGTATATCCAAGTCTGTAATAGAAATGGTAGAAGATTTATTAACATGTTTATTATAGGATAGAAACATATCGGTGTTATGAAGCCAATCTATAGGAATGCTATTACTGTTTCTAGGATTTGCCAGAATAGTCTAACCTATGTGGATCCAACCCATGGCCTTCAATCTTAAGAATGAAGGGTTTCTTTCTCTTTGACAGTGGTGCTCCTGGTCACTGCACTGGAAGAGTAAGTCCCTTTACCACATCAACATTACACTTACTAGAGATGTCTATGGGTCTGCTGTCCCGGGTTCCTCCTTTGTGTCTTTTTGGCAATGGATGTTCTCTGCCCCCTTGCATGGATGGGCAATGGTGTTACAAAGAGAGCAGGATACAGGGCTGACCCATGGGCCTTTGATGGTGAACTCTTCTATATTCCTCCTGTAGCGAGGTACAGCCCAGCTGTGATGGTCTTTCCTCTCTCTCTTCCATGCCCAATGGTCAGGGTCTTGTGCCATGATCTAAAATAAACCTCATATAAAGTATTATAATCACCACCGACATTCACAATTTATAATTTATCTGTTTATGGTACTAACAAGATCACAGGTGGTCCGGTCCACCCAAGCTTGAAACTCCATCTTGATGAGCAGCAGGTTGCGTAGGTGAAGAAGCTGCTCCCTCTCTATAGTCTGCCTCCATCCAATGGCCCAGGGGTAGATCTCACGTCGAAACATCACATCTTCTTCAAACTGGTTGGCTAGAAACCTGGGAAAAAGACAAATTAAACCAAATAAATTATAGAACATATCAGAAGAGGAAAAAGAGAATGAGAAGAACCAAGTGCTGAAATAATTGATCATAGTAGTATTATTATGTAGAGTACTTAGCCATATATTAATGATAAGATACTCACAGAGATGGAAAGAAGTATGTGCTGTATTCCTCAGTACGCAATCTTGATCTTCTGAAGTACATGAGGGTGATGGCCAGGAGATACTAGTGTGATGACAAGCAGAGTTAGAAGCTGATAACAGGATTTTCCTACTGCAGAATATGTGGGATTAAAACTAAATGTGCAGCATCTACTCATAACTATTATGACACAGTGGAGTGCAGAAACCTGGAAGGTTCTTCTATACTTTCCCTCAATACCTTGTCTGAGATCTTATAGCAGCTGTCCCTGGCTAGAAAAGTCTTGATGTATCCATCTTCTACAAAAATAACAGAAATAGTATTACTGTATTATGATACTTTATTATAATCAATACTAATCAATACCTTCCAAAGTATAATAAGACTGCATTTATATATATTGTTACTGACACATAGTGTATTGTATTGGTTACTGACACATACTGACTATACTGTAGTAAAAACCAAGCACCTGGGTTTCTGCATTCACAATTCAAAATCTGTCATGTGTGAAAGCATCCTAGTGCATACTGTCATGAGTCCACTGTGTTCTTTTATTACTCCTTTTGGCTAAATGGTTGATAGGAGTAGTGACGTGTTTTAGACACTTAATATTTGTTTTTTGTTGTTTTTTTTAAATAAACTGTTAAAACGTATCAAGTCCTACTAGGGGACTTAAACATGTGATCATTTGATTGCATGTATAATATGGTGCAATACTTGCGTAGTGTATTGTGCTTTTTATTGTTATCCTATTACCATTAACATAGTGGTTACAACATATGAGCAGTGGGACACTTTTAAGCATTTTGAACATAAAATGCTTAAATCGACCATTCTTTTCAAGAAAAAAAAATTCACATTAAGGGCTCATGCACACAAACGTATTTTTTTTCCGTGTCCGTTCTGTTTTTTTTGCGGACCGTATGTGGAACCATTAATTTTAATGGGTCCGCAAAAAAAACGGAAGGTACTCCGTGTGCATTCCGTTTCTGTATGTCCGTATTTCCATTCCACAAAAAAATAGAACATGTCCTATTATTGTTCACACTACGGACAAGGATAGGACTGTTCTATTAGGGGCCAGCTGTTCCGTTCCACAAAATATGGAATGCACACGGATGTCATGCGTATTTTTTGCGGAACCGTTTTTTTCATACGGTCGTGTGCATGAGGCCTAACTGTGGAATGAACAGAACTTTTACCTGATAACCTCCATTTTGTCCTTTTAGCTGCAGATGTAACAATTTCCTGAACTCCTCTTCTGCCATCCAGGCTGATTCTCAGACTGCCTGATGCATATTGTGCATTTGGTGCCCTTGGATTGGACAGCATTTACCAGATGAACAGTGCTGGCCAATCCAAGAGTGAGGCTTGACAGATGGGAGTGTCTTGGGCTACCAATGCACAGTGTGCATCAGATAGCATGAGAAGCAGTACAACCATCTTGGAGCCAAGAATTTATGGATCTGCAACTTACAAGATGTAAGTGTCGAGTGTCCGGTTTCCCAGCTAATGTAAATTAATTTTTTTCTTTGAACTTAAGGGGGTCGCTTTTAATCCTAATCATGTTGTAAGCACTGTTTTAATTTCATCTTTAATAAACTCATAATATTATCACAAGGTGCCGGGAACGACTCAATGGGATGTTAATTGGAACAACAACAAAAATTGCTCACACTCCGCAAGAAGAAACACATATGGGGTAATTTATCAAACTGGTGTAAAGTAGAATTGGCTTAGTTGCCCATAGCAACCAATCAGATTCCACCTTTCATTTTTGACAGCTCCTTTGGAAAATGAAAGGTGGAATCTGATTGGTTGCTATAGGCAACTAAGCCACTCTACTTTACACCAGTTTGATAAATGACCCCAATATAGTTAAAATACTGAGGAACGTGGTGAGCTTTTCATTGCTTTACTTTGTTATGCTATTACACCTTGCTTCTGATGTAATGGTAGTTCTTAGATAGGAGGATTGTGGGGCTTTCCCTAGGCCCCTGGCTGCCATTACAACCACTTAGCAGCCCACAATTGTCGTGTGGGACAGAGGGAGCCTCATTCCCTCCAAACTGCTCAGATGCTGCGTTTTTTTCTCCCTGGCTGTGACGCTCTCCGATGTGATTGGATCGCGGCACAGCCAGGGAGAAGGAGACGCCCATTGAGAAACCCGGGCGTCTCCTCCTCCCTGTACCGATGCTCAGGATTAACATACTGAGCGGGAAAAATACAGGGGGCCACAGGGGGCGCAGGAGCGCTATTTTGAAGAACGAACACGGGTGGCAGCATCAGTGGGGGGGTACCCTACGAGTTACGGTATGTAACTACTGTGAAAAAAATGCATGAAAGGTCCTCTTTAAATAACATGGAATTACAGAAGTATTCAGATCCAGGGGCTGGTTTGAAAACTGTAGAATATTTTTCGTGGGACAACCCTTTAATAAATAATGTCATGTGATAAAATATGATACTCTGTGTCAGGTTGAAAGTCTCATTGACTTTTACCAAGGAGTCTGAAGAAAGCAGTCCGTTCTTCTGGCTGCAGGATGTCATTGTCCGTCTTCTTCTTTTTGGGTTCTTCCTGGGTGGCAGACGCTGAACTGTGATAAACACATGTTATCATATTAAGCCTTGTGTACTCTTCCATATTACAGTCCATCCAAGCTGCAGAAGGGCATAATGAAGGCACACATGAAGGTCTACGGGACCATATTATACCACAATATGCCCCTGATTTCATAAGAAGACATATGAAGTTTTCTCTTTATAAAATCTCAGAGAGAAAAATGATCATCTTAAAGCATATTTGTCATTTGAGGTAACTTTTAAGAATGACAAATCATATGTTTGCATGGGGAATGACAATATATCTGACCATTATATGCCTTGCATCTGGATTTATCAGTCTATAACCTGTAATATTATTACACTCCAGAAATATATCCAGGCCCCTCTTGAACTCTTTTTGGTGAGTTTACCATCACCACCTCCTATGGTAGAGAGTTCTATTGTCTCACTGCTCTTACCGTAAAGAATCCCCTTTTATTTATTTTTTTAATTAGGTCTTTTTAATTAGCATTTTAACATTTTACAGTAAGGAACCCCCAAATCCCCCCCCACACACAATGTCCCGAAGATGCAGGCCATCCATTATAGTTCCATCTTGGTAACGACGCCATCACATCAGTAAGACATATACAGTTTCCGCCCAACCATGACTCTCATCACCATATATAATTAAGACAATTGGCTCCAAAAGAATGATCACAGTTAATGCTAGGTAAATCTCTCCATCATAGAGTAGAATAATCTTTTATGTTGGGATAGGAGCTTTGTTATATAGGTCATGCTAGAATAGAGCCTGTGGATATGTGGGTAGGAAAATGGGTCTGAAATTCTCCATAAAAAGAGACGTTTTGTCTCTTCTCATCATTATATTTGTTTTCATTTACAGAACTGAATGAAGGTGGATACTTTAGGATTTGGGGCCTCACTTGTAATTTTGCCCAGAGTCACATTATGTGTAAACCTGGTCTTTCTCAGCAGACAGGTTGATCCTGATAAGATGATGTTCCTCATGGGAGTATCTGATATTAGTTTTACACTGTACAATGTGTTGTAATGATATGGTTTCTAATGAACACTATGGATTTTCTGATGTAACTGTCATTGTAAAGGGTTATGGGGGTAGGAAAATGGGTCTGAATTTCTCAAAAAAGAGATGTTTTCTCCATTGGAGGGTCCTATATTATATCCCGGCTCCATTCAAGTGTGGAAGTGTTTTCTGGAAAAATCTCAGCCCGGTCCTACATAACCCCATTAAGTGATGTAGAGTCTGGTACAATCTTCCACTTACGACTCCTCTTCATAGAGAGCAATCAGCTCTCTCTTCCTCTTCCTCATGGTGTCTCCTCTTAATCCGCAGATATCGATCTGGGTCGCAGTCCAAAAAATTCTTCCTTTGTCACTTCTGATGAGAAGTAAGGAGCCTGTCTTATCTCTAGTAGAGAAATCGCTGACTGGCACCAACTGACGTATTTTTTCTGTCTTTGAATTTAAATCCTGCGATTCTATTGGTTGATGCTTGCGGCACATGCCGTGATGATTCATGCTGCACTGAATTTAAAGGGATAGTACATTCTAATAACATAGTGCTGATATTCAATTTGTACCATTTATGGCCATCTTTATAGTTATCATCCTCATTCTGTCTAGTGTCATTTGTAGAAGCTGCCATGTTGTCTCCTTGAGTATAGTACATGTCATATACCCATAGACTTATTTCTTCAGGTTGCCTCAATTGAATGGGATTTATGGATTCTATGAAAACTGCAATCCTCTCCCATTAACTGAAATTTGGAAATATGCAGCATTAAAAGCCGCACATAAAATTATATATAAAAACTTTGGGGGTCACTTATTAGGACCCCTGCGCTGGCGGTGGATCCGATGAAGTTATATAAAGGCACCGGCCTCTACATAACTTCAGAGCTTCCACCACCTTGGATGTATAGATTTAGAACATTTTCTACTCCTAAAACAGACGTGGAAAATGATAAATGAGATGGGCCTGGTGACTCACCAACTCCACACACCCTTTTTTAGACCTGGTGTGAGCGGGGAAAAGTTGTAGATTGCGGCGCAAATAACCTTTGAGCTGCAATCTGCGACAGATATACGCCAGAAAAAAGGCGTACATCAGTTATAATTGACCCCCTTTGTTGTTACATTTTCTATTTATTAAATGGAATCGGTCAACAGTTTTGTGCTGCCCTAACTACTGTCCTATCAGTTCAAGCACATGCCAATGAGGCCTAATATTCATGAGCTCCCTGATTTCCCCACCCCCTGCTGCTGCTATTAGAGGGGGAGAGCAGAGAGCTCATGAATATCAGGACTCATCGGCATGCTCTGGAACTGTTCAGTACAAGTTTTTAGCACAATAGCGGGGTCAATTAATTCATTGCTAAACTGCTCGCCTTCACAACAGCAGCAGTGAGGAGGTGTAACTACTAGAGGCCGTCCCATTCACTTCAATAGGTCGGTTTATTCTTATTTATGTGTATAGGAACGAGCCGTCCCATTGAAGTGAATTGGACAGCTTCTTGTAATTACACCTGCTCATCGCTGCTGTTGCGATGGAGAGCATGGAAAAAATGAAGAGAAGGCTGTGCTGGCACGGTATGCGCCTTCTCTTCAACCAGCTGATCAGCGGGGGTGCAGATCTGATATTGATGATCTATCCTGAGTATAGGTCATCAATAAAGATAACTTGGACAACCCCTTTTAGGGGGTCTGTCACTAGATTATGCACCCCTAGTTAGGACAGCGTGAAAGGGTGAAAAGGAACAAGTTCACAGAAACTCATATACAATTTTTGTGACTTATAAAATGTTGCATTTCTAAATCCTGGAAGTGCAGTAAACTGCAGACTCTTTTAACTCAATTTTTACAAACTCCCATGTGCAAATGGAAGTGACCTCTGGTGCACATGGTCGATAAAGCTTACTATTATGAAATATAATGTGCAAAAAAGGAAGCAATGGTTTTGCCATTTCTGCATTGCTAAAAGATGTAGAAATTAAAGTTGCTGGGGGGGGGGGGGCATTCTGGACTTTGACATGAATGTGCTTTGATCCAAACCATTCCATTGTAGCTCTGGCTGTATCTTTAGGGTCGTCCTGCTGGAAGGTGAACCTCCACCCTAGTCTCAAGTTTTTTGCAGCCTCTACCAGGTTTTCCTCCAGGATTGCCCTGTATTTAGCTCCATCGATCTTCCATCAACTCTGACCAGCTACCCTGTCCCTGCTGAAGAAAAGCATACAGCAGCATGATTCTGCCATCACCATGTTTCATGGTGGGGATGGTGTGTTCAGGGTGATGTGCAGTGATGGTTTTCCATCACACATAGCATTTTGCATTTAAGCCAAAAAGTTCAATTTTGGTCTCATTTACACAGAGCGCCTTCTTCCACATGTTTGCTGTGTCCCCTACATGGCTTTTGGCAAACTGCAAACAGGACTTCTTATGGCTTGCTGTCAAAAATGGCTTTCTTCTTGCCACTCTTCCATAATGGCCATATTTGTGGAGTACACAACTAATAGTTGTCTTGGGGACAGCTTCTCCCACCTGAGCTGTAGATCTCTGCAGCATCTCCAGAGTGATCATGGGCTTCTTGCCTGCTTCTCTAATTAGTGCTCTTCTTGCCTGGACTGTCAGTTTAGGTGGAAAGCCATGTCTTGGTGGGCTTACAGTTGTGCCATACTCCTTCTATTTTTGGATGATGAACTGAACAGTGTTCTGTGAGATGTCCAGAACTATTTTCTTTACAACCTAACCCTGCTTTAGACTTTTCCACAACTTTATCCCTGACCTGTCTGGTGTGTTCCTTTGTTTTCATGATGCTATTTGACTACTAATGTTTTGTAACAAACCTCTGAGGCCTTCACAGAAAAGCCATAGTCATACTGATAGTATATTACACATAGGTGGACTCTGTCTACTAATTATGTGACATCTGAAGGCAATTGGTCACACTGGATTTTATTTAGGGGTATAGTGGCTGAATACAAATACACGCCACACTTTTCAGATTTTCATTTATTAAACATTTTGAAAACTATGTATCATTTTCTTTTCACTTCACACATACTTGCTGCTTTGTGTTGCACATAAAATCCAAATAAAATCCATTTAAGTTTGTGGGTGTAACGTGGATAAAATGTGGAAAAGTTGGTTATTTCTTATGCAATTTTGCACTACAGATGTCTAAATGTCTAAGTAGAATAAAGTGTGTAAATGAATTGCCCGGCAGTGAGAGGAACTGTCAGGAGGGTGCAACCCCGCCCCCCCTGCACCCGGGGCACATACTCCATTTGCCCCCCTCGATACGCTCCTGCATGTTCCTTTTACTGTAACTGTACAGTAATATTGTTTTTTTATTATTATATCTCTGTTTTATGGCTGTTTCTGCTTTTGCACCTGTTCCATTTGCATATTTATGCAGGAGGTTTTGTTCTGTTACAATGTCTATGTCCCCAACTTGTTTGTGCCATGATATTCATATCTTGATCAGTGTTCTGTTACCTTATTTATGTACTGAGCTTTGTCTGTTATCTATACTCTATCCATTCAGTAAGCTTAGTTCTGTTTCTGAAACTATGAATTATGCTTGGTACTGTTACTGTATGTGTGCACCAAGCTTATTTCTGCTATCGTCATTATGCCTGTTTCTGTTACCTTATCTGCAAACTGACCTTTGTTATTTATCTGTATACTCATTTTACTCCTTTGAATTGATTTCTGTACTGAACCTAATTCAACTACTGTAGCTATGCATTGAGCTTGGTTCTGTTACCCTATTTAAGCCCTGTGCTTTCATTCAATCCATCAGCGTGGTCGTGCCTTGCACACTATACAAAAAATGCTGGCCTTTCTGGTAGCTGGGACCTTGGGGGCTCACATAGGCTGGTACTTTTTTCCTATAGTGTGCAAGCACGGTCACCTCTGTTGGATTGCAGGGTGGTCATAACCATGGAAATGAGCAGTGTATAATGTGATGAAAAAATAAATCCAGCCAGAAAAGGAAGCAATATGGACAATCACAATACATTATATGCCTTGTATTAACTTTCTCTACATAATAAATTATATTTTTTGAAGTGAGACAACCCCTTTAAGCACTGATGTTGACAAGTGAGTGAGTGAATCAGCTTTCCAATTCTAAAGTTGTTTGAAGGGACTGAGGTTAGGGTTAGGCCCCATTCAAATGACCATTCAAATGACCATATTTTTGGTCCGCATCCAATTGCACACAGACCCATTCATTTCTATGGATCCACAAAAAAATGGACAGCAAACCATGTGCTGTCCGCATCCGTATGTCCGTTCCTCAGTTCCGCAAAAAAGATAGAACATAAGCGCGCTTTCTGAGATATTCACGAAAATATTCAGCGTGATCCTCATAGATTATATTGTTGTACAAGGTCTGCTTTGGTTTCAAAGATAGGACAAATCATATTCCTGTCTGTTTTGCGGACAAGATTAGGCATTGTTACAATGGTCCTTCAAAAAAAAAAAAAAAAAACGGAGGCAACACAGCCATCATCCATATTTTTTGCAGAAAGTTTTTGCATTTTACCATTCACTCCAGTTGATTGAAAAGTGGATATGGTTAGCTGTTCATTTTCAAAATTTATTACTGGGTCTTTTTTAAAAAGTCACAAAAAAGGTCACAAAGCCAATTCCAGAAGGGGGCGTCATAGAAAACAGGAGTAGCATTTCTAGACAGAAGCGTTATGTTTAAAAGTATTCCAAATGTAATGAACATGTGCCGTACTCCAACGTAGACCAAGTGGCTGATGACCCCATCCCAGCCATGCCCCCACCACTCCCCAATGTGGAGGTTGGCATAAGAACAGTGCATGCACCTAAATATAGACGCAAAGGCGTTTAAAAGGTTGCAAAATGGACCATTTTTTAGACCATTTTCTACACCTAAACCAGGCATCAAAATGGTAAATGAGATGGTCTGGCCTTCCCCATCCACGCCTACTTTTTTAGCCCTGTCACGAGGAGAAGTCACAGATTGCAGGGCAAAGGACCTTTGCCCCGCAATCTGCACCAGAAATATGACTAAGTCTTTACTAAATGACCCCCAAAATATTTTTCCATTAAAGCTATTTGCAGCAATAGTTTGCAACAACAGTTTTACTTTTCATTTAATATGTGTAAAGCTGAACTAGTTGTCCACAGCAACCTATGAAATTGTCCTTTTCATTTTCAAAAGGATCTATAAAAATATTAGTTGAAATGTGATTGGTAGTGGTGGTGCCATTCATAAATTTGCCGTGGGGCCCACTCACTTCTAGTTATGCCATTGCGTATCAGTACACTGCTGTATATATTTATATATAACGTATAACACAGTTTGTACAGATACAGTACAGACCAAAAGTTTGGACACACCTTCTCATTCAAAGAGTTTTCTGTATTTTCATGACTATGAAAATTGTAGATTCACACTGAAGGCATCAAAACTATGAATTAACACATGTGGAATTATATACTTAACAAAAAAGTATGAAACAACTGAAAATATATTATATTATAGGCTCTTCAAAGTAGCCACCTTTTGCTTTGATTACTGCTTTGCACACTCTTGGCATTCTCTTGATGAGCTTCAAGAGGTAGTCATTTGAAATTGTATTCCAACAGTCTTGAAGGAGTTCCCAGAGATGCTTAGCACTTGTTGGCATTTTTGCCTTCACTCTGCGGTCCAGTTCACCCCAAACCATCTCGATTGGGTTCAGGTCTGGTGACTTTGGAGGCCAGGTCATCTGGCGTAGCACCCCATCACTCTCCTTCTTGGTCAAATAGCCCTTACACATCCTGGAGGTGTGTTTGGGGTCATTGTCCTATTGATAAATAAATGATGGTCCAACTAAACGCAAACCGGATGGAATAGCATGCCGCTGCAAGATGCTGTGGTAGCCATGCTGGTTCAGTATGCCTTCAATTTTGAATAAATCCCCAACAGTGTCACCAGCAAAGCACCCCCACACCATCACACCTCCTCCTCCATGCTTCACGATGGGAACCAGGCATGTAGAGTCCATCCGTTCACCTTTTCTGCGTCGCACAAAGACACGGTGGTTGGAACCAAAGATCTCAAATTTGAACTCATCAGACCAAAGCACAGATTTCCACTGGTCTAATGTCCATTCCTTGTGTTCTTTAGCCCAAACAAGTCTCTTCTGATTGTTGCCTGTCCTTAGCAGTGGTTTCCTAGCAGCTATTTTACCATGAAGGCCTGCTGCACACAGTCTCCTCTTAACAGTTGTAGAGATGTGTCTGCTGCTAGAACTCTGTGTGGCATTGACCTGGTCTCTAATATGAGCTGCTGTTAACCTGCCATTTCTGAGGCTGGTGACTCGGATGAACTTATCCTCCGCAGCAGAGGTGATTCTTGGTCTTCCTTTTCTGGGGCGGTCCTCATGTCAGCCAGTTTCTTTGTAGCGCTTGATGGTTTTTGCCATTGCACTTGGGGACACTTTCAAAGTTTTCCCAATTTTTCGGACTGACTGACCTTTATTTCTTAAAGTAATGATGGCCACACATTTTTCTTTACTTAGCTGCTTTTTTCTTGCCATAATACAAATTCTAACAGTCTATTCAGTAGGACTATCAGCTGTGTATCCACCTGACTTCTGCCCAACACAACTCATGGTCCCAACCCCATTTATAAGGCAAGAAATCCCACTTATTAAACCTGACAGGGCACACCTGTGAATTGAACACCATTTCATGTGACTACCTCTTGAAACTCATCAAGAGAATGCCAAGAGTGTGCAAAGCAGTAATCAAAGCAAAAGGTGGCTAGTTTGAAGAACCTAGAATATAAGACATATTTTCAGTTGTTTCACACTTTTTTGTTAATTATATAATTCCACATGTGTTAATTCATAGTTTTGATGCCTTCAGTGTGAATCTACAATTTTCATAGTCATGAAAATACAGAAAACTCTTTGAATGAGAAGGTGTGTCCAAACTTTTGGGCTGTACTGTATACAGTATTAAGGTTAGGGGTCAGAATTACTGTAGGGGTTAGTAGTAGGGGTTAGGTTTTAGTATTAGGGATAGCATACCTCCCAACCGTCCCGGATCCAGCGGGACAGTCCCGGATTTCAGTGGCTGTCCCGCTGTCCCGGGCGGTAGAGGTATGTCCCGCTTTCAGCTGTCTCTGCTTCCATAGGAGGCAGAGACAGCTGATGGAAAAGGAGGATTAACATAGGGGCATTCAGGTCGGCAGCCCCGGGCCCAGCATCGCTGGGGGGGCCCAACGCCAACCCGAACGACCACATACTGCAGCAGCCGCGTTCAGTATGTACAGGTGTGCAGCGAGCCTAGTATATCTCTGAGGAGCGGGGCGGGCGGCCCTGCCCTGAACTGCATATTCAGTTCCCTGTCTGTGCTGTCCCTGCCTCCACACTCCACAGGCGGCAGGGCAGGCTTCTTAGTTCCTGCTCTCTGCCTCCTCCACAGCGCTGACCCAGCTGGGCTGACCTGTAATCCCATCAGCAGTGGTGTGCAGGAGGAGGGCAGAG
Source organism: Rhinella marina (assembly GCA_900303285.1). Classification (NCBI taxonomy): domain Eukaryota; kingdom Metazoa; phylum Chordata; class Amphibia; order Anura; family Bufonidae; genus Rhinella; species Rhinella marina. The sequence continues at coordinate 382,589 of ONZH01028970.1, forward strand.
AGCAGGAACTAGCTGGATGCTCTGTATATGGACTCCTCTTCTAGCAAGTGGGGCTACAACGGAGCCCAACCCCGACTTACTCCTGTTTGCTCCGATCCTCTTCAGCCTGTTCTTCTGCTCCCAGCAGAGACCCCGCCCACCAGTCTCCTCATGTTCAGTGTGGAACAGTGAGATGGCTGCTGACTGTAACTGCCCCCCACCCCTTCCCACATCCCCATGTAAGTAGTAACTGCTCCCCATCCCTTCCCACATCCCCCATGGCCCAGTTCTTTCAACATAGCCAGAGTGGCTTACACAAGATTGGGGTTTGATAAGACCCCCCCCCCATGTGGTCTCACTCCTGTTCACACAGAGCCTGCATCTCATTGCTAGTAGTCGGACAGAGGGGGAGACCCAAGGCTGCTATAGCTGATTACCAGGGATGTCCAGCCACCTGCAGGAATGGTAAGTGTAATGTGTGCGTACATGTGTGTGTGTTATGTGTGTCATGTGTATGATTGTATATACATATACAGTGCCTTGCGAAAGTATTCGGCCCCCTGGAACTTTTCAACCTTTTGCCACATTTCAGGCTTCAAACAAAAAGATATAACATTTTAAATTTTTGGTGAAGAATCAACAACAAGTGGGTCACAATTGTGAAGTGGAACGAAATTTATTGGATCATTTAAACTTTTTTGTAATAATAAAACTGAAAAGTTGGGCGTGCAAAATTATTTGGCCCATTTACTTTCAGTTCAGAAAACTCACTCCAGAAGTTCATTGAGGATCTCTAAATGATCCAATGTTGTCCTAAATGACTGATGAAGATAAATAGAATCCACCTGTGTGTAATCAAGTCTCCATATAAATGCACCTGCTCTGTGATAGTCTCAGGGTTCTGCATCATGAAGACCAAGGAACACACCAGGCAGGTCAGTGATACTGTTGTGGAGAAGTTTAAAGTCAGATTTGGATACCAAAAGATTTCCCAAGCTTTAAACATCCCAAGGAGCACTGTGCAAGCGATCATATTGAAATGGAAGGAGTATCAGACCACTGCAAATCTACCAAGACCCGGCCATCCCTCTAAACTTTCATCTCAAACAAGGAGAAGACTGATCAGAGATGCAGCCAAGAGGCCCATGATCACTCTGGATGAACTGCAGAGATCTACAGCTGAGGTGGGAGAGTCTGTCCATAGGACAACAATCAGTCAAACACTTCACAAATCTGGCCTTTATGGAAGAGTGGCAGGAAGAAAGCCATTTCTCAAAGTATCCATAAAAAGTCTCGTTTACAGTTTGCCACAAGCCACCTGGGAGACACACCAAACATGTGGAAGAAGGTGCTCTGGTCAGATGAAACCAAAATCGAACTTTTTGGAAACAATGCAAAACGATATGTTTGGCTGTAAAAGCAACACAGCTCATCACCCTGAACACACCATCCCCACTGTCAAACATGGTGGGGGCAGCATCATGGTTTGGGCCTGCTTTTCATCAGCAGGGACAGGGAAGATGGTTAAAATTGATGGGAAGATGGATGGAGCCAAATACAGGACCATTCTGGATGAAAACCTGTTGGAGTCTGCAAAAGACCTGAGACTAGGACGGAGATTTATCTTCCAACAAGACAATTATCCCAAACATAAAGCAAAATCTACAATGGAATGGTTCAAAAATAAACGTATCCAGGTCTTAGAATGGCCAAGTCAAAGTCCAGACCTGAATCCAATTGAGAATCTGTGGAAAGAGCTGAAAACTGCTGTTCACAAACGCTCTCCATCCAACCTCAAAGAGCTTGAGCTGTTTTACAAGGAAGAATGGGCAAGAATTTCAGTCTCTAGATGTGCAAAACTGATAGAGACATACCCCAAGCGACTTGTAGCTGTAATCGCAGCAAAAGGTGGCGCAACAAAGTAATAATGCAAGGGGGCCAAATAATTTTGCACGCCCCACTTTTCAGTTTTATTATTACAAAAAAGTTTAAATGATCCAATAAATTTCGTTCCAATTCACAATTGTGACCCACTTGTTGTTGGTTCTTCACCAAAAAATGTAAATGTTATATTTTTTTGTTTAAAGCCTGAAATGTGGCAAAAGGTTGAAAAGTTCCAGGGGGCCAAATACTTTCGCAAGGCACTGTATCTGTAACAGTTGTGTCGTGTGTGTACAGTCATGGCCAAAAGTTTTGAGAATGACACAAATATTATATTTTCACATGATCTGCTGCCCTCTGGTTTTTATGTGTGTTTGTCAGATGTTTTTATCACATACAGAAATATAATTGCAATCATATTATGAGTAACAAAAGCTTATGTTGACAGTTAGAATGAGCTAATGCAGCAAGTCAATATTTGCAGTGTTGACCCTTCTTCTTCAGGACCTCTGCAATTCTCCCTGGCATGCTCTCAATCAACTTCTGGACCAAATCCTGACTGATAGCAGTCCATTCTTGCACAATCAATGCTTGCATTTTGTCAGAATTTGTAGGTTTTTGCTTGTCCACCCGTCTCTTGATGATTGACCACAAGTTCTCAATGGGATTAAGATCTGGGGAGTTTCCAGGCCATGGACCCAAAATCTCTATGTTTTGTTCCCTGAGCCATTTAGTTATCACCTTTGCTTTATGGCAATGTGCTCCATCATGTTGGAAAAGGCATTGTTGATCACCAAACTGCTCTTGGACGGTTGGGAGAAGTTGCTCTCGGAGGACATTCTGGTACCATTCTTTATTCATGGCTATGTTTTTAGGCAAGACTGTGAGAGAGCCGATTCCCTTGGCTGAGAAGCAACCCCATACATGAATGGTTTCAGGATGCTTTACAGTTGGTACTGGTGGTAGCGCTCACCTCCAAATAAGCTGTTTTCCAGATGTCCCAAACAATCGAAAAGGGGATTCATCAGAGAAAATGACTTTACCCCAGTCCTCAGCAGTCCACTCCCTATACCTTTTGCAGAATATCAGTCTGTCCCTGATGTTTTTTCTGGAGAGAAGTGGCTTCTTTGCTGCCCTCCTTGAGACCAGGCCTTGCTCCAAGAGTCTCCGCCTCACAGTGTGTGCAGATGCACTCACACCTGCCTGCTGCCATTCCTGAGCAAGCTCTGCACTGCTGGTAGCCCGATCCCGCAGCTGAAACACTTTTAAGAGATGGTCCTGGCGCTTGCTGGTCTTTCTTGGGCACCCTGGAGCCTTTTTGGCAACAATGGAACCTCTCTCCTTGAAGTTCTTGATGATGCGATAGATTGTTGACTGAGGTGCAATCTTTCTAGCTGCGATACTCTTCCCTGTTAGGCCATTTTTGTGCAGTGCAATGATGACTGCACGTGTTTCTTTAGAGAGAACCATGGTTAACAGAAGAGAAACAATGATGCCAAGCACCAGCCTCCTTTTAAAGTGTCCAGTGGTGTCATTCTTACTTAATCATGACAGATTGATCTCCAGCCCTGTCCTCATCAACATCCACACCTGTGTTAATGGAGCAATCACTGAAACGATGTTAGCTGGTCCTTTTAAGGCAGGGCTACAATGATGTTGAAATGTGTTTTGGGGGATAAAGTTCATTTTATAGGCAAATATTGACTTGGCAAGTAATTGCTGTTAAGCTGATCACTCTTTATAACATTCTGGAGTATATGCAAATTGCCATTATAAAAACTGAAGCAGTAGACTTTGTAAAAATTAATATTTGTATCATTCTCAAAACTTTTGGCCATGACTGTATATGTGTAATATATATGGCAGAGTTTATACTTAGTGTTGAACAAACGTGTCTTTTAAGTTTGACGTCCAAGGTTTGGGTTATCGGAACCCGAACCATAATGGAATTCTATAACGGCATGCACCATGGAAGCCAATAAGAGGCATTCCATATTGCATTCTGTCATAATAGAAGTCTATGCTGGCCATAGTGCATGCCGTCAAAGAATTCAGTTATGGTCCATGGTAGCGGAATCCATAGTGGGATTCTCTGATAACCCGAACCTTGGATGCCGAACTTAAAAACAAAAGTTTGCTCAGCACTACCTATATGCAAATGGACGCAAAAAAATGGTGATGTGAGGGCAGTTTAAAGGGAACCTGTCATCTCCGAAACACCCCCTGAACTAGAGTAAGCGTTGTATAGTGTAAGTGATGCTGAATCAGAATATGTCATTTTTATCTTCATACTCACTTCCATTCAGATGCTGTGCTCCCACAAACCTGCAGTAAAATACATTGACAGGACTCTTCTTTGAGTCCTCTCTATTATGTGAGTGAGCACCGGAGTCCACTGGGTGCATTTTACTGCAGGTTTGTGAGAGCACAACATCAGAATGGAAAGGAGTATGAAGATAAAATTTACATATTCGGATTCAGCATCACTTACACTATACACCACTTACTCTAGTTCAGGGGGTGTTTCGGAGATGACAGGTTCCCTTTAAGTAACAGTCGTCACACGGCCATTTTTATAACCAATTAAAGTCTATGAGGCCGGTCATATGGCTGTTTTTTTAACGGCCAAAGAATAGCGGCTGTTAGAAAGTAGGATATGTCGTGGGATTAGGTGTTTCGTTATTTTTGGGCAGCATTAGAGGTGTGTGGCCTAGTACAAAAAAATTTGCCACGGCGCACATATCCTTTTTTTCTCTTTTCAAAAGTTGGGAGGTATGGGATAGGGCACAGAGAGAGAAAAGGGGAGAACCCTTTTAGCCACTCCATTGAATGACTTCAGGGGGAGGACCTTTTACTGACTCCAGGGGGAGGACCTCCTTTTACTGACTCCAGAGGGAGAACCCCCTTTTAGCCACTCCATTGACTGACTTCAGGGGGAGGACCTCCTTTTACTGACTACCCCTTTTAGCCACTGCATTGACTGACTCCAGAGGGAGGACCTCCTTTCACTAGTGATGCAGAGGTTTGGCAGTTTTGATAAACAGTTACTACAAATCCCTCACCATCACACCACCCACTTCCTTTATCACGTGACGGAGCGGGTCATGTGACCAGCCCTAGTCGTCTCGTGAGCAGCTAGCAGGCAGCGCAGTAAGTGCTGTCATGTGTGGACAGTGGGGCTGCTGGATGTTACTGCTCCTGGGCACTGGCCTCAGTCATGCGCTGGGCCAGGGGATGTTATATCCCAGGGAGACCCCCACCAGGGAGCTGAAGGAGCTGAATGGAATCTGGAGTTTCCGGGCTGACAAATCCCCTCAGAGGGACGAGGGGTTCCAGCAGCAGTGGTACAAGCGGCCGCTGAGGGAGGTGAGTGCCCGGACGTGGCGCCTTCAGAGCTGCAGAGCTCTGCACAATGTGACTGAAGCTGCTGCCAGTGCAGGCACACTATACAGGGGCCATGGACAGGGGGCAGCAGGACAGCCTATAGAGTATACGGGTCACAGGGACACTATACAGGCAGCAGGACTGTATACAGACGGCAAGGAAACTATACAGGGGGCAGCTGGGACAGTCTACAGAGGCACAGGGGCACTATACAGGTTGCAGGACTGTATACAGAATATACAGGGGGCCACTGGGACACTAGGCAGGACACTACACAAGCAGCAAGGACACTTTTGTAGGCACATTTTGTACTATGTACAGGTGGCAGAAGAAACACTTTTCAGTTAGCACACTGTAGAGACACTACAGGCAGCAGCTGGACAATATACCGTACAAGTGGCGGTAGGGCCATTATTCAGCAGACACACTATACAGGCAGCACATTGTACAGCAGGGACACTATACAGGCGACACATTGTACAGCAGGGACGCTATACAGGCGGCACATTGTGCAGCAGGGACGCTATACAGGCGACACATTGTGCAGCAGGGACACTATACAGGCAGCACATTGTACAGCAGGGACGCTATACAGGCGGCACCATTGTACAGCAGGGACGCTATACAGGCAGCACCATTGTACAGCAGGGACGCTATACAGGCAGCACCATTGTACAGCAGGGACGCTATACAGGCAGCACCATTGTACAGCAGGGACGCTATACAGGTGGCACCATTGTACAGCAGGGACGCTATACAGGTGGCACCATTGTACAGCAGGGACGCTATACAGGCGGCACCATTGTACAGCAGGGACGCTATACAGGCGGCACCATTGTACAGCAGGGACGCTATACAGGCGGCACCATTGTACAGCAGGGACGCTATACAGGCGGCACCATTGTACAGCAGGGACGCTATACAGGCGGCACCATTGTACAGCAGGGACGCTATACAGGCGGCACCATTGTACAGCAGGGACGGCGGGCCACCATTGTACAGGGACCTACAGGGCACCATTGTACAGCAGGGACGCTATAACAGGCGGCACCATTGTACAGCAGGGACGCTATACAGGCGGCACCATTGTACAGCAGGGACGCTATACAGGCGGCACCATTGTACAGCAGGGACACTATACAGGCGGCACAGACACTGTTCAGCAGGCACACATATACAGCAAGGACACTATACAAGTGGTATACTATACAGCAGACACACTATCCCAGGGTTCAGCAACCTTTGGCACTCCAGCTGCTGTGAAACTACAACTCCCATCGTGCAAACATGCTCAGCTGTTCGTATAACTCCCACAGAAGTGAATGAAGCATTCTGGGAGTTGTAGTTTCTGAACAGCTGGAGTGCCGGAGGTTGCTGATCCCTGCTCTATACAGATAGCAGCAGGCATAAGGCATAACTCTTCATACTATCAAGGCTGCTGTCACAGGAGTTCTGACTTATTTGTCGTCTTCTTTATCAGAAACATGGCTTCTTCCTTATACAGAATCCTGAATCTCCATAAAGGGCTTCTGTCAGCAGATTTGTACCTGTTACATGTGCACTTGGCAGCTGAAGGCATCTGTGTTGGTCTCATGTTCCCATGTGCCTGCATTGCTGAGAAAAATGAGGTTTTAATGTATGCAGATGAGCCTCTAGGAGCAATGGGGGCGTGGCCGTTACTCTTAGAGGCTCTGCTTCGTGTGCAACTGACAGGTCTTGGTGTCATGACATTTTCACTGCTTGGCCCTATCAATCAAAGTGCAGAGAGAGCAGAGCCTCTAGATGTAACAGCAATGCCCCCATTCCTCCTAGAGGCTCATTTGTATATATTCAAACATAATTTTTCTTAGCAATGTACCTATGAACATGGGACCAACACAGCTGCCAAATGCACAGGTAACAGGTCAGCCAGTGTCATAGGTACAAATCTGCTGCCAGATGGTCTTTAAAGAGACCAGCCCTGTATGGAGATTTATTAGCAATGCTCCAACGAATATTGAAAGAGGTATCTCCCAAGGAAGACAACCATCTACTTTGTACTGATGAGGGCCAAGCGCCCTGAAACAGCTGTCTACAGATGGACATCTGGCCTGGCTATATTCCTTTGTAAAATCCCAAGGCCTGTTGGAAAGTTGGGTCTTGACTCCTAGAGAGCCACTTCCAAGAGGTGGTGCTGGCGAGATGGCTCTCTTCCTTGGGAGATACCTCTGACACCAGCATATGGCAGTGCACACCCCATACATGGCACTTCTCATGTGCGGCAGAGATCTCACCCCCTACAGACAGACACATATTGTCATTCCTTGTGTGGTAGGGTGCCCCAGCTCTCATAGGTGGAAGAGCGTAACCCATCTCCTCTTTGGCAGAGCACACTAAGCCGTTACCAGCTCTGGTGGCATAGAACCCCCTCCACCTCTACTTTCTGTTTCATGTGTGGCAAAGCAATCCCATTCCTCCTGCCTTTGTCATCTCTCGAGTGTTGCAGGGCACCCAGTGCATGCCAGGTCTCATGTGGAAAGGTGTGCTCCACCTACGCTAGTCCTTGTGTGTGGCAAAGCATGCTGCCCTTTTGCCAGCTCTTGTGTTTTAGAAACCTCTCTCTGCACACACACTTTGCCATCTCATGAGGGGCAAAGCATTTCCCTTTCCCAAAGTAAATAAAGCAAGAACGTGTGGCACTCGCCATAAAATTCAGTGTCCCTTTTTTCATTATTTCTTCAAATAAAGCACAGTTTTTGCTAACCTATACCATGTGTATGTTCCACAGTCTGGTCCTGTTATAGATATGCCAGTACCTGCCAGCTACAATGATATCACTCAGGACATTGGTTTGAGAGACTTTATTGGATGGGTCTGGTATGAGAAAGAAGTCTGGCTGCCCAGTCGCTGGTTGGATGACGTGGACTCTAACCGAATTTTGCTGCGGGTTGGCAGTGCCCACTATTTCTCCATAGTGGTAAGTAATTGAAGAACATTTCATAACCTGCCCTCTATGTACAAGTATTACAAAGACTCCATTGAGCTGAGCTGAAAGGTTGCAGAAGTATGGGTGATTATCGAAGTCCACCTTTCACTTTAACTGGAGCGCTGCCTCTTCCTGGATCAAAGTCTGTGCTTTTTAGAGATATTACAGCAATAGTGCTGCTGATCTTTTTCTTTATTTCATTATATATATATATATTTATTTATACACGCTGTATTTTTCACCCTTTAAGATGCACCCTCTGCATTTTGATTGACAGGGCCAGGCAGTGTAAACGTTATCCCGATCACCCCTGACTTCTTCTAAAGTCAATCAAAGTGCAGAGTGGGCAGAGCCTCTAGGTGTAAACATGGGACCAAGGCAGAAGGCATCTGTGCAACAGGTCTGCCAGTGTCATAGGTACAAATCTCCTGACACATGCCCTTTAAGACTTGACTTGCATTAGATAGTATTTAAAATGAACTGAAAGAAAATATTTAGAAGTTGGAGATGCTGCCATTTAGATAGATGTGTTTCACTCTATAAACTCAGAAAAAATCCAAATAAAACTCTATGTGTGAATGTAATGATGATATATAAATATAATGAACGGATGCTCTAGTGCCCTGTTGGGCCACCTCTGGTCTGGATATAAGATGAGTTGGAGGCATGCAGGTTCCATATGGCATCCTGTGACACATTTGCCCATATATGTTACAGCTAGGCCTGTAGGTTGCTGAAGCTGCCGTTCCAGCTGATCCTATAAATGCTTGACTGGCGATAAATCTGGCAACTAGGCAGGCCAAGGTGCTACAAGTGTTACAATCCGGCAGATCCATTCCTGGGAAACTCCTGCTGTGTGTGGTCATCCTGCTGAAAAATGCCATTTAGAGACCTTGCCATGAGAGACATCACAGGATGTCCTGCACCCATCACTGGGCTGTTAGTGTCCCTCATATCACTACTAGGGGTGACCGACTGTTATATGAGATTGTTTTTCAAATCATCACACCAGCAGTTGGGGCAGTATGTTACCACACAACATTGAAGCACTTATCATGAGGCCTCCATACTTGAACCTGACCATTGTCAGACCCCCAAACAGAACCTGGATTCATCGCTGATACGGTTCCAGTCCATAGCAGTCCAGGTTTCTTGTTCATGACGCTACTGCAAACGAAGGCTGTCTGTTAATTGCAGGACATTTACTGGGTACCATGACACCAGATTTCCTTCTGTTAAGCTCCTGGAAATGTTTCGGGCAGAGGCAGGGGTGTATAATGAAGGTGCCACCTGTGTCTGCCGTCCAGAGCCTGTTCGCCATGTATGTGTGCCCTTACATAACCTCTGCTTCCAATACCTCCTAACAGCTAGGTCTGAACGGCCTAGACACCGTGCTATTCATCGAAATGACCATCCTGCTTCTCTCAGTCCAATGATGCATCCCCTCTCAAAGTCTGTCAGCTAGTCAAAATGTCTTTGAGTACATTGTAGAGACATGTATAGCAGTCATCAACTTCTTACCAAGAGATGCACTACCCAAAAGATGCCTCTGAGAGCCTTTTCATAGGGCAGTGGGGGGGAAGCACTTTCACACCCTCTTGTGGCAAGAGCCAGAGTCTAATCAGACCACACCTGGATCATTGACATATCTGTCTGAAACATGCAAGCCAAATATTGCAGCAATCTGACATTTCTGTTTGGGTGCCTTATTGTTTTGGCAATAAGTGTACGGTATATCAATCTCAGGACATTAACTCTTTCCTAACATGTGATTTAATAGTACTTCACATGGCAAGTCTTTAAAGATGGCACCCGCGGCCACAGCTGCCGAGTGCCTGATGCTTCACACAGCAGACATCTAGGGCTAATGTCTGTGTCTGGAGAAAATGCCAATTGCAGACAGAAAGGCTCCACCACTATCTGTGAAAGTCCAGGGCCTTTTGGAGGGTTCGATGTCTTTTACAGTTACATTCCAATGTAGGCCTGCAGATGGCAGCACTGTATTGGAATATACTGATCTTTGTATATTGTAATGGTTAAAATTCCATTACTTTATACAAATTGCAGTCCAATTATTGCATGTTATAGTCGCCTAGGGAGAAGTAAAAATAAAAAAAATTAAAGTTCCCTTTTCCTAAAATGAAATTTAAAATAAAAATAATAAACAAAAAACAAACATCCTGGGTGTCCGAAAACTCCCGTACTATTAAAATATACAGTACAGCCCAAAAGTTTGGACACACCTTCTCATTCAAAGAGTTTTCTGTATTTTCATGACTATGAAAATTGTAGATTCACACTGAAGGCATCAAAACTATGAATTAACACATGTGGAATTATGTACTTAACAAAAAAGTGTGAAACAACTGAAAATATGTCTTATATTCTAGGTTCTTCAAAGTAGCCACCTTTTGCTTTGATTACTGCTTTGCACACTCTTGGCATTCTCTTGATGAGATTCGAGAGGTAGTCACCTGAAATGGTTTTCACTTCACAGCATAACCCTGTCAGGTTTAATAAGTGGGATTTTTTGCCTTATAAATGGGGTTGGGCAGAAGTCGGGTGGATACACAGCTTATAGTCCTACTGAATAGACTGTTAGAATTTGTATTATGGCAAGAAAAAAGCAGCTAAGTAAAGAAAAACGAGTGGCCATCATTACTTTAAGAAATGAAGGTCAGTCAGTCCGAAAAATTGGGAAAACTTTGAAAGTGTCCCCAAGTGCAGTCGCAAAAACCATCAAGCGCTACAAAGAAACTGGCTCACATGAGGACCGCCCCAGGAAAGGAAGACCAAGAGTCACCTCTGCTGCGGAGGACAAGTTCATCCGAGTCACCAGCCTCAGAAATGGCAGGTTAACAGCAGCTCAGATTAGAGACCAGGTCAATGCCACGCAGAGTTCTAGCAGCAGACACATCTCTACAACAACTGTTCAGAGGAAACTGTGTGCAGCAGGCCTTCATGGTAAAATAGCTGCTAGGAAACCACTGCTAAGGACAGGCAACAAGCAGAAGAGACTTGTTTGGGCTAAAAAACACAAGGAATGGACATTAGACCAGTGGAAATCTGTGCTTTGGTCTGATGAGTCCAAATTTGAGATCTTTGGTTCCAACCACCGTGTGTTTGTGTGACGCAGAAAAGGTGAACGGATGGACTCTACATGCCTGGTTCTCATGTGTGATGGTGTGGGGGTGCTTTGCTGGTAACACTGTTGGGGATTTATTCAAAATTGAAGGCATACTGAACCAGCTTTCTACCACAGCATCTTGCAGCGGCATGCTATTCCATCCGGTTTGCGTTTAGTTGGACCATCATTTATTTATCAACAGGACAATGACCCCAAACACACCTCCAGGCTGTGTAAGGGCTATTTGACCAAGAAGGAGAGTGATGGGGTGCTACGCCAGATGACCTGGCCTCCAAAGTCACCAGACCTGAACCTAATCGAGATGGTTTGGGATGAGCTGGGCCGCAGAGTGAAGGCAAAAGGGCCAACAAGTGCTAAGCATCTCTGGGAACTCCTTCAAGACTGTTGGAATACCATTTCAGGTGACTACCTCTTGAAGCTCATCAAGAGAATGCCAAGAGTGTGCAAAGCAGTAATCAAAGCAAAAGGTGGCTACTTTGAAGAACCTAGAATATAAGACATATTTTCAGTTGTTTTACACTTTTTTGTTAAGTATATAATTCCACGTGTGTTAAAGAAGAACTCCCGACAATTTTATTCCATGTCCTGCTAGAAATGTACATGATGTAATCTGTAGTGAATGTCATTTTCTTACCAGTGTCTGTATTTTTTACTTTATATCATCCTGAAGTTTCTTATCTGTGTCATGTGACCAGCAATTAGACCCACCAACTCACACAGAGATTTATGTGTGGACAGGAAGTCTAATTCTCTATGTATTCCTATGAGACTGAAAGTGAGGCTCCCATAGGAATGAATAGAGCAGTTACTGGCTTTCTGTCCTGGGTCAGTTGGAGGTCAGGGAGTTGGTCACATGACCCAGCTACAATAAGAAGAGAGGTTTTTACTCACAGAAACAGTCACTGATAAGAAAATGACAATCACTACAGATTATATCATGCACCTTTCTAACCGGTCAGAGAATAAAAATTTTTGCGGGAGTTCTTCTTTAATTCGTAGTTTTGATGCTTTCAGTGTGCATCTACAATTTTAATGCAGAAAACTCTTTGAATGAGAAGGTGTGTCCAAACTTTTGGTCTGTACTGTATATATAAAAAATTTATCCCATGCGGCTAATGATGTAACGAAAAAAAATAAATCAGCTATTTCAGTCTAAGAATACTGTGAGTATATGTGTTTTACAGCATTGAGCTAGATGAGGTACAGCAACGTGTCTGCTTTCACACTTCGTATCACCAGCTGCTAGTAAATGCTGTCTTATCTGTGTCCCATCTCTCTCTTTTCGATGCCACAGTCAGTAGCAACTGCTGCACCTAAGGGTCTTGACAATGAAACCATCAACTCAGACTGCAAAAAGTAAGCCCTGGTATTAAACCATAGAATAAGGGGAATGTGTAGAATGTTATTTATGTTGAGCAGGGAATGGTGCAAAATAGCAAAATCAGTGGCAGAATTGCTTGTGTTTCTTCAATTACTCCATGGACAGAGTTAATAAAAGTTAATTAATAAGTTATACTTACCCCAAAATTGGCCCATTGTCAAATATCACATATCTGTCAAAAAACAAGCAGCCATGTGACTATGCCAACAGAAAATAAAAAGATATTAAAAAAAGAAATGCTTGGACATTAAAGAGAACCTTTTACCGCTCCTGATATGCCTATATTAAGAGTCATGCATTCCCCATGTAATAACAATTCTGGAACATCTATTCTTATGTCTGTATGTTGTGCCATTCCTTTATTATTTCTACTAGAAGTTATGAATGAATTGCTAGCAGCTTACAGTAAAGGTACAGAGGGATATTACCAGTTCGGGTGTGTCCCTGCACAGTCTGACACCAGCAGCCCTGATTGGACAGAGTTAGACACACCCACTACTGGTAATACCCCTTGTATTCCTCTAGTTATTACATGGAGAATACAAGTAATTAGTAAAACTGACATGTCAGGTGACAGGTCCTCTTTAAAGCGGTTTTCCGGGATTTTACTTCTGATGACCTATCCTCAGGATTGGTCATCAGTATCTGATCAGTGGGGGACTGACAACCGGGACCCCCGCTTATCAGCTGTTTGAGAAGGCACCAGCGCTCCCGTGAGCACCGCGGCCTGTTAGCTGTTCCTATCTGCTATACAGCATCTCCAACTTTGAATTTTTTTTTTTTTTTTTTTTAGTAAGACAAACATGTAGTATGTATTATTCTACAGAAAAGTAACATGATGGTCTATAACATTAACATTCATAACATAAATAAATTTCTGTATTCTGGCGTGACTGGTAGATATTGTCGTATAATAGTGCAACACAGTTTAAATGTACATACAGAAAAACAAAATGGTAAAATAATAAACATAGTATTATTAACTTGTCATATTAAAACATGAAAATTAAAGACTTAGATGGGGTGGGGGGGGGAGGTGAGAAAAGGAAAAATTAGTGTAGAGGGTTTGGGGGGGGAGGGGATAAGCTTTCCTGAGCGGTCAAGAAGCAGAGTATATCTAATCCTGAGAAGAAGATATATGTTGTGCAACTATATATAGAATATTTATCGAAAATATGATAGTATAACCAGTTATATTACCTAAGGAAAAGAGGTGTGATCATATCTTATCTAAATAACCTCTATCATTGAATTTTTGAATAGAATAGGTTTTCCATGCCGTAAGTTTTTCAAAGCGGTATATTTGATCCTCCTTTGCTTGCCAATGTAATATAGATGGAGCCTTATCTGATTTCCAAAGTTGCGCAGTTAATATCCTAGCTGCGGTTATAAGGGGGTGTAACAGCATGTTTGTTTTCGAAGGGAGACGCAGACCGGTGAACAAGTTAAGGAGGTATATCTTGGGGTGAGGGGGGAAGTCCCTGTTGCATATCTGTGACAATTCTTTTATTATGTTATTCCAGAAGTCTGCAATAATTTGACATTGCCACCAAATATGCAGATAAGTACCTTTAGCCTTCCCACATCTCCAACAAGTGTTTGTGCATTCAGGGAATATTTTCGCTAATCGCGTAGGAGTATAGTGCCATCTCGTTAAGGTTTTGTAATAGTTTTCCTGTAGCTTTGCACATCTAGAGATGTTTGTCTGGGATAAGAGAGTTTTGACCTCTAGAGTCGAAAAATTCTCTTCTGGGTCACGTTCCCATTTAGTCAAGAACCAGTGGTCTTTGTTGTTAATATTGGGAAGTAGAAGGGAATACAAAGAAGAATTTATTTTTTTTTGTTTAGTTGGAAACACAAATTTCTCAAAAACAGAGTTGTTTGGGAGATTGTCTGAGATGAGTCTTTAAGTATGTTGTCAAATGTTTGATATGAAATGTGGAAAGATCATTTAGACAAGGATGTGTAGAAAGTGGATCTATTGAGGTTACAGAATCTGGGTCCCATACATCTAATATTGGTGTTTGTTTAAAATGTGCAGAAGGTGGGAGTGTGTCCCTAAGGGTGCATTCACACGACCGTAGTTTTGGGTCCTTCATTTTAATGGAGCCGCAAAAGATGTAGACGGCACACAATGTGCTGTCCGCATCCATAGGTCCGATCCGCGGCCCCGCAAAAAATATAGAGCATGTCCTATTCTTGTCCGCAATCGCGGACAAGAATAGGCAGTTCTATCATAGGGCCGGCTACATTCACACAGCCGGTATCCGTGTTTTGCGGATCCGCAATTTGCGGACCGCAAAACACATACGGTCGTGTGAATGTAGCCTAAAGGCGGGAGAGGAGTCTAAGAGAACATCTCTAATTTGTAGCAGTTCAAGTGGGTGGGGTATAAGTCTGTCTTTCATGCCACCTTCAGTCCATAAGGAAACTGTATTTTTAGTCAGAGGGTTCTGAATTGAATTCCGGTTATGAGAAATAGGTTTTGGCGATAGTAGAAGGGGTCTTATTGGAGTTGCAGACATGTCTAGCTCAGCTTGAACATCAAGTCTATCTTTGGAGGCTTTTAATAAATCTAGACATCTAGTACTATGGACTGCTTTATAGTAGTTTTCAAAATCTGGGATTCCCAGCCCACGTGGACAATACAGACTTCAGTTTGGAGAAGAAAGAGTCTGGTATTTTAATAGGTAAGACTTGTAAGTAGTATAGTATCTTGGGGAGTATTGCAGTTTTGATCAGGGCTCGTCTGCAGAACCAAGATATATAGGGAATATCCCAAGATTGTAAAGTGGTTAAAATCTGGCTTGGGAGAGTATGAAAATCAGTACTGAGCATCACCAATGGAGATCACATCATCTTGGCTTGTTGAATAATGTGGAGTAATCTTGTTGTGTTCATTTTACCTTCCCTGTTTGGTACAAAGGCTACTTGCTCTGGAGAGATTAAAGTAGAAAGAAAGGGTTTGAGTCTGTTCGCGAGCACCTTGGCAAAGAGTTTCAAATCGTTGTTAAGGAGTGAAATGGTGCGGTAACTAGCACATTGGGACGGGTCTTTGCCTTCCTTGGGTATGATAGTAATATGGGCCAATAACATTTGTTTGGGTAATGGCGTAGCAGATAATGTAGCATTACATACTTTTAAGAGGTGTGGAAGAAGGATTGAGCTAAATTTTCTATAATATATTGTGGGCAGGCCGTCTGGGCCTGGGGATTTGTTTATAGGGGATTCCATAAGTGCTAATTCCAATTCAGATAATGTAAAAGGAGATGCTAATGTAGAAATCTGATCAGGTGTCAAAGTGGGGAGTTTCAGTGTTGAGAGCCAGTTGTCAATGTATGTTTGTCTATCTGGAGAACTGTCCGGTGAGGAAGGGGTGTGAAGATTGTATAGTTCACTGTAGAATTCAGTGAATCTTTTTGCTATACAAATAGGTTTTTGAGATTGTTTCTAGCAGATATCAACTGATCCCATGTTACTTGATTTTGAGATTTTTTTATGTTCTGTTTCTAGTAGATGTATTGTCTCATGGAGTTCAGTTATGGATTATTGCCTAAGCTTATGTAAATGGGTACTTAAACCTATAAAATGGCCTCTGATTACCGGCTTATGCGCTTCCCATAGTAAGCCATCGGATATATCTGAGGAGGTATTTAGTGTGTGTTGTGAGTTGTCTAGGAGAGTGCTGTTGAGTCTCCACTGATATTGAGTTTTTGGTAGCCCTACTAAACTAATGGATATGAAGACAGGAGCATGGTCGGATAATATTATATTTCCTATTGACGCAGAACGGCATAGGTAAAGTTGTGCCGGTGGAGCTAAAAAATAATCTAATCTATGATATGTATTGTGAACGTGCGAATAAAAGGAATAGTCTCTATCGTGGGAGTGTAGGGATCTCCAGACATCCGCCAGAGTGAAATCTGCAAATTTTGCTTTCACTCTTTGTATTGTTTTTGTAGAGAGGGAGGAGGTAGATGTTGAGGAATCCAAATCGGGGTTCAAGGAGATATTAAAATCGCCTCCTAATATGATGCATCCTTCTGCGAAGGCTCTAAAAATGTCAAGTGATTTGCATATCCAGGTCGCTTGGTTGACATTTGGGGCATACATGTTGCCAAAGGTGTATAGCTGATTGCCAATTATACCTTTGAGAAAGAGGTATCGCCCATCTGGGTCGTATATGGCTGAACGCACAGAAAAAGAAACGCTTTTATGAAAAAGTATGCTAGTTCCTCTAGAGCAGGGGTGCACAAGCTTTTCTGGTTGGGGGCCGCATTGTGACACTGAACCAATCCCAAGGGCCGAAAATAAAACTTAAAGGGGTATTACCAAGTGAAATATTGTATTTATGATATATTGAACATACTGTATATATCATAAATGACTAGTTACACTTCCAGGATTCCCATCTAATGGGAGAATACATGAGAGATACATGTGAACAGCCACAATACATAGACATACATGTCTGTCACCAGATGGTTGGGGGCCGCAAAGAATGGTATCGAGGGCCGCATGTGGCCCCCGGGCCGCAGGTTGTGCACCCCTGCTCTAGAGGCAGAAGATGGAGATGTACTGTTGTACCATTGGGAATATATATCAAATGGCTACAACATGGTACCTGATTATCTCTAAAGTGAGTTTCCTGTAACCCTGTAACTTGTTTTTTGTGTAGATACCTGCATATTTGGCTTCTCTTTTCCGGTGCGTTCAAGCCCTTCACATTGAAGGTACATATCTTTAATTCAGCCATGGTCATCACATGGCTGTAGAAGCTTGCATGCTAGTAAGGGAAGCATATATGTATTAATAAACCAGATCATCATAAAAGACCACATCTGTAATATAATAAATCTCTTAATGGAGGGGGGAGGGAAGGATTGAACTAACAAAATTGTGCATGTTCAAAGAGAAATAGCCAAACATGGAGAACTTCAACTTAACGTACAATGTTAACAATGAGTGTAGAGTATCTTTGTGGTGGGAGAGGACCTTCCATTTGTTTAGCCAGAAGTCTCAACCCAGGCTTGCTTTAAGGGATAACAAAGAAAAAATACCCCAAAATAACCTTATCATAAGAAGAAAGTTATATAAAGGGCTAACCTTTGACTGTGATCAGCTAATTGAGGTATGTATATAGTGAACAATTACTAACATATCTATGTATATTAAATATAAGTGTAGGCAGGGGAATAGGGGTGTTATGGGTAGACAAAAAGCAGTATTACTATAATAGGTTTAGAGATTAGCCTAAATCTGGATATGAAGAGAGGAATGACTTCCTCTAATATTAGTAGCATATCCGATGGTCCGCATTTAAGCACCAAAATTAAAATGAATAAGTAGATGAAAAGTGATATAAATAGAAGGACAGGAAAGTTTAGAGCTGAAGAGAAGTAGATAGTAAAGAGATAATCAGACATCTAGTAAGGTACTTATGGTGTCCCATAGGTATGTTAGTCTGCTTCTACTGTATTTGTTGTACATCTTGGATCCTGAGTCTCTTCGGAGTCAGTTTGTTGGGAGTATTTCTTCCTCTTTGCGCTTTTCCTGAGCGTACTGGTGTCCAGTGAGGGTAGTTCTGCAATGTTCTGGGCTTGGCACCAGTCTGGGATATCCAAAGGCTCTATGTCCAAAGCTTTGTAGGCCTGTTGTAGATCGGTGTATGATCTGATAACCAGCTTTCTTCCTGGAGTGTTAGCCAGTAATCCAAAAGGGTGTAACCATCTATAAGTGATGTTTCTGTGACGCAGAACCTCTAGTAGTGGTTTTAACCCCTTCACCCCCGGAGGTTTTCTCGGTTATGCATTTTCGTTTTGCGCTCCCTGCCTTCAAACAGCCATAACTGTTTTATTTTTCTGTTCACATAGCTGTATGAGGGCTTGTTTTTTGCGGGACAAGTTGTACTTTCCAACGCCACCATTTAATATTGCATATGATGTAGTGGGAAGCGGGAAAAAAATTCCAAATCGGGTGAAATTGCAAAAAAAACGCTATTCCGCTACAGTTCTACGGGTTTCTTATATACAGTGTTCGATGTGCATTAAAACTGACCAGTTACTTTCATTCTACTGGTCAGTACGAATCCGGCAATACCTAATATATATAGTTTTTCCTGCGTTTTGATAGTGATAAAATAATTAGAAAGTTGCCCTTTTTTTTTTTTTTTTTTCCTTGTCATATCTTGACCCCTATAACTTTTTGGTATTTATGTGTACAGAGCTGTATGGGGGCTCATTTTTTTGCGGGGCAATCTGAAGTTTTTATTGATACCATTCTGGGGTGTGTATGACTTTTTGATCACTTTTTATTTAATTTTTTTTAGAAAAAAAAAAGCGACAAAAAACGGCGAATCGCCATTTGGACGCTTTTTTCCGCCACACAGTTCGCCGTATTGAAATTTTTTTTTTTTTTATATTTTAAAAGTACGGGCGTTTTCGGTCACGGTGATACCCATGATGTCTATATTTATTGTTATTTAGGTATTGATTTTTTTCATTATACGGAAAGGGGGGTGATTTGAACTTTTATATATTTTTTATTTTTTATATATTTTTTAACATTTTTTAAATCTTTTTCTGACTATTTTTAAGCTCAAATATGAGCTGATATATTGTGTTTTTTTTTTTTTTTTTTTTTTTTCTTTATGAGCAATCAGGGATTTACTAGACTGAGATAAATCCATGAATTGCTCATTTCTTATCCTGGCCTGCCATCTAGTGGCCAGAATAAGAATTGCACTTTGAAAACTGTAATCCTCACCAGCGAGGATTACAGTTTTCATATGGTGTACAGACACCCCGATTGGCCACTCGGGGCGTCTGTACACCACCCGGAAGCGTACGCTTCCGGGTTCAGACGCATCCTGATGCCGTGATCACGTGTGATCACGGCATCAGAAGGGCCTAGAAGACACCGCCGATGGCAGTAAGTAGCGGCAAGTCTCTGCTGTTAGAAACAGCAGAGACTTGCCGGCCATGACGCCCATGTACGGCCATGCCGCCCATGCCGGCCATGACGCCCATGTACGGCGCTGGTCGGGAAGGGGTTAAGCAGGTGCTTTTCTTCAGAGTCATAGATGACAAATCTTGATATGTGCTGATTAGAGACGCATATTTTAATCTATACACAAATGCGTATGAATAGCGTACAAATTCGTACTCTATTCGTACGCATTTGCGCATAGATTAAAATATGCTTATGAATAGCGTACGAATTTTAAAATGCGTACGCAAATATGCAAAAATGGCACTCAAGCATGCTCGCTCATCTCTAGTGCTGATAGAAGAGCCCTCATGTTTAATGTTTGGATTTTTGCGAGAAGCTAGTATGATTTTTTTTCTTTGGTGAGATAATTTGACATTCTGCAGATGCCGTCTCTCTGTGCTTCATGAGGCTTAGGGAGCGGGCGTAGGGCTCTGTGAGCTCAGTCCATAGACTAGTCTCCCCGTTCGGGGCCTAATATGGCGCCAAAAATACTTTGCAATGTGGGCGTCTGGCGGGATAGATTCTGGTAGGCGTTTCAGGCGCAGATTGTTTCTACGACCGCGATTGTCCTGGTCTTCCACTAGAGAGTAAAGGTAATTTACATTGGCCTGGCAGTTGTCTAAGTTTGAGGAAACAGCTGAATTGAATTCTACCACCGCCATTTGAGAGGTTTCTAATGTTACAATTCGGTTGTGCATTTGGCGTATATCCTGCCTTAAATCTTTCAGGTCAATCATAAGGGGTTCCCTTATGGGAAGAGGTGATTAGGTTTGTTAGGAAAGACTTAGAAATCACCTGGTCTTCTCTAGTAGTCTCCTCTGCTTCACTTTCCCCCTCTCTGTCGGAGCCTTTGTCTCATGCTGCGAACACGTCAGCTCTTCTAGCCGGCGCCATCTTGTTTTGCTGTGAGCCGGGCATGGTGGAGGCTTTTTTCATAAAACACTCAATTTCCCCTTGCGATGTTGCATGTCTTGGGGTATTGCCCCGCAGTCCCTGGGTTGGTCTCTTGTGGTTTTGCCCATCTTCCTGGGTGTTGGACGCTAATAAACAGCCTGGGTTGAGAGGCAAGCGACAGAGCTCAGGCGAGTGTGTGCATTCAGCTCAGCCGCGAAGCTCCGCCCCCCCCCCTAAATATTTTCTTTGAGTTCATATTTAATACTTTCTAAGGCCTCTTGCACACGACTATATGTATTTTGCAGTCTGCAAACCACAAACCTGCAAAATGCGGATACACACTGTGTGCTTCCCTCAATTTCTGCAGGCCCCATTGTCAAAAATGTCTGTTCTTGTCCACAAAGTAGACATGATCTATTTTTTTGAAGGACGGACCTGCAGACATATGGAGGTGGACAGCACATTGAAATCGATAGGTCTGCATCCAATCTGAAAAAAATTTGGATCGGAAGTGAAAAAACTATGATCATGTACATGAGGCCTTAAAATGTAGATTAGAACAAGGGTCGGGTTGATTTTTTATTTTTTTTTAATCTGAAATCAGGGTGCCACTTCATATGCATCTATATTACAGATGAAACTGTTGGTGACTACCGTGATCACAAAAATTGCATAGACTATTGCTGTTCAGCTCAGTGAATGTCCATCAACTTGTACCGTCATGTTGTTTTAGGCTCGAAATCCTGACCAGAATATTTTAACAAACTGTATATATCCAGTGGTCCATTCTGTATAGCTCCCTCTAGTGGTGGCTGTAGGCAGCCAGGAAAGGTGATGATGCCACCAATCCCTAGAAGAGGATGCCTTGTTCCCGTTACTCCTCACTTGCACAGCCCCAGTAATGAGGAGGTTGAATGTGGTCGGCCAGCGTTCTGCTGCTCCATTCAAAGTATACAAGACTGACAGAAGCCGTCCAGCTGCACATGAAGATTATTCTGGTTTTATATCTGATTGGAGACCATTGTGGTAGATCTAAGCTTATAAAGTACATCACATTGTCCACTATCCATCACATTACAACAGGAATAAAGTGCAGCGAGTAGGGGGAGGAGTGGCTGAACATTTCCAATGTCTTCTTTTCATTTCCCTCTACTTTCTTTGATCTTGCTTGTAGTGGGTTAATGGTGTTCAAGTGACGCTTCATGAAGGAGGACACCTGCCCTTTGAAGCCAACATCTCCAGTGTTCTGAAAGGCAGTTTGGGAACTCCCTGTCGAATCACCATTGCTGTAAATAACACCCTCACTCTGAACACCCTACCTCCAGGATCCATCCAATATATGAACGACCCCACCCGGTAAGAACCTCGACTCCAGATACTGCGGGGGGAATTTATCATTAGGAGAATATGTGAAGTCTGTTTTGCCTGACCTGTACTTTGTGCCACATTTATCAATGATAAATTTGGCTCACCCTAAGGCTTCATTCACACGACCGTATTTTGTTTCCATGTCCGTTCCGTTTTTTTTTTTTGCGGACCGTATGCGGAACCATTCATTTCAATGGGTCCACAAAAAAAACGGAAGGTACTCCGTTTCCGTATGTCCGTATTTCCGTTCCGCAAAAAAGATAGAACATGTCCTATTCTTGTCCGTTTTGCTGACAAGGATAGGCATTGTTACAATGGATCCGCAAAAAAAACGGAAACACGGATGCCATACGGAACGTCATCCGTTTTTTTTGCGGATCCGCAATTTGCGGACCGCAAAACACATACGGTCGTGTGAATGAAGCCTTAAACTTCTGTCTAGAGAAGCTCCTCCACTTTTCCTACTCCACCCTCCTCCTGGAGCGAGATTGCGACTTATTTGCGACTTTTTAAAAAAAATCTCAATGATAAATCTGGAGTGAAACTCATTAACATAGCTAACCACACCCACTTTTCCACCCATATTGCAAAACTGGAGTGAGTGGTGTACACATGCAAAAAGTAAGTGTAAAAAGTAGCAAATTTTTACGCATAAATTTTGGGCAAACGAGTGCAAAAAAAAGTTGCAAAAGCTCTGTTTTGCGACTTTTTGATGCCAGAATTCTGGAGTGAAGGTATGATAAATCATGGCTTGTGAGTCTGGCCGAAGAGGAGACATGTACTACATAGCGCTTACAGACTTGTCTGGTACGATAGAGCAATATATTTGCCTTATACAAAAAACTCGCTGATTATGCTCTATTTCGGCTATGGCTTGATAGTCACGTGCCCAAAACAGTGTGTTGTTGACAGTTGTGGTAAGATGTCTCCATCTGCCAATCATGTGACTTCCCCTACGGCTTAGCCCACAGATTTAGGAGCATGCCGGGATATTTGTACAAGCTGTCTGCTTACAGGCAAACAGTGCACCCGCACTGTAGAAATGAGCAGGCAGTCCAAATAACCCAGCGAGCTCCATGTAAGAGGGCCGAACAAGCCGGAGAAGAGATCAGATGATCCGCAGATGGGACATCTTGGTGCAGTTGGAAACTTTTTAGCTGACCAGCCTTAAAGGGTTTCTGTCACCAGAAATAACCCTATTAAACCAAGTGTCATTTGCAATGAGCAAATGACACTTGATTCCAGTAATGTTACTATTATACTTCTCAGTAACGGCGTTTTGCTAAAAATAGCGATTTTATAATATGCTAATGACCTCCCCTAGGTGCAGTAGGCGTGAACCTGCACCTAGGAGAGGCCATAATAACGCCTCTTACCACGCCCCCGGTCGCGCTGATTGACAGGGCCGGGCAGCCAGCTCTTTCGGCTCCCGGCCCTGTACGAACCCGAAATCCCGCGCCTGCGCAGTAATGAAGCCGGGACCCGGGCGGGCGCCGGCTCTCAATGCGCGCTGATCCCGCGCCTGCGCATTGCGATCAGCGCGCATTGAGAGCCGGCGCCCGCCCGGGTCCCGGCTTCATTACTGCGCAGGCGCGGGATTTCGGGTTCGTACAGGGCCGGGAGCCGAAAGAGCTGGCTGCCCGGCCCTGTCAATCAGCGCGACCGGGGGCGTGGTAAGAGGCGTTATTATGGCCTCTCCTAGGTGCAGGTTCACGCCTACTGCACCTAGGGGAGGTCATTAGCATATTATAAAATCGCTATTTTTAGCAAAACGCCGTTACTGAGAAGTATAATAGTAACATTACTGGAATCAAGTGTCATTTGCTCATTGCAAATGACACTTGGTTTAATAGGGTTATTTCTGGTGACAGAAACCCTTTAACTCTTAGGGTACCTATTTTGCAGTTTTTCTTCCCTATCTTCCTTGAGCAATAACTTTTTATTTTTTATTTTTCTTGTTTACATAGCTGTATGAGGGCTTATTTTTTGCAGGACAAGTTGTACTTTCTAATGCCACCATTTAATATGGCATTTGGCCCTTTGCGGCAAAACTGACCTGTGCCCTTCATTCTCTTGGTCAGTACGATTACAACGATACCACATATGTATAGGTTTTAAAAATACTGTAAAAATAAATTAAAACTTTGAAACATTTTACATCACCATATTCTGACTCCCCCCTACTGAACTGTGGGGCTCATTTTTTGCAGGACAATCTGTAGTTTTTATTGATACCATTATGGAGTGTGAATTCTTGATCAAATTTTTATATTTTGATTCTTTTGGGTAAGAGAAGCAATGAAAAAAATGGCACATATTTTGACCTTTTTTTTCTGTTACACCATTCGTTTTCGGACCTGAACCATGATGTTTTATATTTTTTTGTTATTTATGTATTTTTTTATTCGACAGAAAGGGGTTGATTTTTTTATATTTTTTAAATTTTTTATAAACTTTTTAATAGTTGTTTTTATGATTTTGAAGCTCACATTTGAGCCTACAATGGGCCTTTTAGATCCATGATTTCTACAGAATTGCTCATTTCTTATGTTGGCATGCCACCTGCTGGCCAAAATTAGAATTGCAGCTTCAATACCCTGGGCCTCTTCAGAGAGACCCAGCGCACTGAATTCAATCATCGCAAAGGATGCTGGTAAGAAGCCTGGAAGTGTGAGCCATGACGCCCACTGCACGTGCAAGCGGGTGCCATGTTTGCCTTTGCTCCCCATGTAGCGACGGGGTTGTGCAGATTAAAGATATCCATGATGTATCCTCAGGATAGGTCATCAATATAACATCAGTGGGGGTCTGACTCCCGGCACATGCGAACACTACTTCTTCTTCATAATGACCCACACAATGTTATAACAACTGTCCGTCCTATTCAAGTGAGAAAAAATCCACTTTTTGAAATGCAGCATTTTTTTTCTCGGCCTGCCCCACCATTTATTTTTTTTGAGAGGCTTCTTATTATTTGACATTGGAGTGGATATCAATTAGTTTAGTAGTTTTTATACAGTGGGTAACAATGGTGAAAAATACCTCATTCTTCATTTTCTTGCTATGTGACTGTCCCTCCCTCCGCTTTAGATATAACCTTTGTACATGAACGATAATCATCCAAGTACAGAAGGTTCTTAGTAAAGATGCTAGGACTGATAGGTGGCCAGAGGTAATTATTATACTTTCTGCTTGACATGAACGTACTAATGCCATATGTGTATTGCAGAATGTCTAAAATTTGTGCATGTGAGTTCGGAGAGTTGTGCACTCTTTGGAGGAAGAATTTTTTTTTTTTTTTTTTTTTTTTATTGTTACAATAAAAAAAGTTTACACTGCAGATGTGTACTCCCTGTAGATGGAAGGTCTTACATAACTCACACAATGGTCTTGTTTTTCAACGTAGATATCCCAAAGGATATTTTGTACAAAATACGGCGTTTGATTTCTTTAATTATGCCGGTATACATCGCCCTGTGGTTCTTTACACAACCCCCTCAGTGTACATTGATGACATCACCGTTATTACTGACATAAGCGATAACACAGGTGAGTTTTTACAGTATGTCAGTGAGTTGCATGGCCATAGCACATTAGTTGGGAACTGAGAAATGTTCTTTCATTTGAAATGCTATTTTAACTTGAATTTGTATACTAAAAATGTATTTTTTTCACTTTGCTGTTGGGAATAGGTACAGCTTCTCCTTTCTCTCTGCGGAGTGACTTCTGCATGGGTTATACAGCATGACCATAAATTTTAACCCTCACATCATTTTCTATAGGTCCATTGCAGCACTGTTGCACTTGTCAGCCCAACTAGGTGGTTTTTTTTGTTGTTGTTTTTTTTTTTTTTTTTTTTTTTAAACCTTGCATTTGTGACTTGCCTGTAGACCACAAGTGAACACTTCAGCCAGTCACTAGCCTCAGTGGTCTCATGCCGTACTGCTGAGGCCATTGATTTTCCACAGTGACCATGTGCGCTATACAAGCAGGTCATCACTGCAGCGGTGGGGAGAATCGGATTGGCGCCTCTGGAGGAGAAGAGACTTGAACTTGTTTTATTATTTTAAACCCCCCCCCTCTCCCATTTATCTATTTGTATTTTAACTCTGTCAACCCCTGGCACTGGCACCTGGTATTGATGACCTGCACCCCTTCCATTCAGCTGTTCCCTGCAGCGTCTGGTGCAGGAACTAGCATTGTGAACAGAACAGGAGGGATTGAAGTAAGCTGGAGCTGAGCTGCAGTAACCCAGTATGGCCACTACTCCTTGAACGGCGCTGTGCTTCCTGTTCCATTCAAAGTGCTAGCGCCAGAAGCTGCAGGTAATAGCGAACGTTGGGGGTGCAGGGTGTCACGCCCTCTATGATTAAATATTAATGGCTTATCCTGAGGATAGGTCATCAATATCAGCCTGGAAAACCCTTTTAAATATGTTCAGACTGTATTGTTTGTGTAGGATTTTTCTATTCAGAAAACCTCTTCCAACAATTGGGTGTTTTTTGTTCTCTTCTGCCAGGATTGGTAATCTATGAAGTATCTGTGGTTGGTTCAGATTATTACTCAGTAGCTGTTACCTTACGTTGTCAGAATGGTGACGAGGTAGCCACTGCTGTGGGGGCGATAGGACAGCTGAAAGTGATCAACGCCAATCTTTGGTGGCCGTATTTAATGAATGAAAACCCTGGATATCTATACTCTTTTGAGGTAAGGTAAACCACTCCAATCATATTACTATGCTACATTCTCTTCTATTTCCTGTAGGCATAGTCCGTGTTAGCCAAGTCATAGAGCCGACTGCTGTTTAGTGCTTCATGTAGTTACAAAGCTGTCAGGGGTACAGGAAGCGTTTCAGCAAATACATTCTAGAAACATACTCTCTTTAATGCTCTGTAGACTTCTGTCTCCTCCCCCGATGTGTAAAAAGTAAATCACAGCAATATAGCGGCAGGCCAGTATCTTTGCTTCTTGTGGAGGCCATAGGCTGTCAGGTTTCTTTCTATAACTGTGAACAAACAGGATCAAGATTATTTAAAAGATATTGTTGGTGCCTTCAGGTGAAAATTAGGGCGGATACAGACAATGGCGTATGTGAGGATGTCTACACCTTACCTGTGGGGATAAGAACAGTCCAGGTATCGGGTCAGCAGTTCCTCATCAATGGGAAGCCTTTCTACTTCCATGGAGTCAACAAACATGAAGACTATGATGTAAGTATGAGGTCTCCATGACTCTGATCATAACTGACGGAATATACTATATTTATGTTTACTAAAATTAAAGGAGTTGTCCAGGACTAGGGAAATATAGCCACTTTCTTCCAAAAACAGCAGCTCGTCTGTTCTTAGGTTATGTCTGGTATTGCAGCTTAGCTCTTTATAAGTGTATGGGGTTGATCTGCTATGCCCCACGCATTCTGTAGACTGATGTGTCACAGTTTTTGGAAGAACAATGTCTAAGGGAGAAAAAAAACAGACACTAGTGAACAGTTTAATTACTGACGATCAATTAAATTAGGGTTCATTCCCCTACGGTTAAGCTTGAGCCTTACTGTCTTATGCTCAGACGATAATATCTTGGTTGTCTCATCTGCTAAAGTCGGGGATCTCTGTACCAGTAGGACCATAGTATCTAAATATACAGTAAGTAAGAAATGAGGTTCTCTAGGGGCTGTGCTGCATTTAAATGCCCACTGAGTTGCATGGGAGTTGAAAGAGGATATTTAGGGTGCATTCACACGACCGGCCATGTGCACCCTGCATCACAGTATGGATTCATTGACTTAAATGTACTGCAATCTGCAAGATGCAGCAAAAGATAGGACATGTTTCATCTTTTGCAGCGCAGAGGCATGGATCACATGGAAGGGTTTCTGGGTCCATGTCTCCGCGCCATGTCCTGTCTTTCTTTTGAGGTCAATGGGTCTGCACCATGATGTGGACTGTACACGACCAGTGCCTGTGTATTACAGATCCATGGTTTCTGGTCCACAGCACAGACATGGGCGTCCCACAGTCGTGTGAATGCAGCCTTATTGGGAAGAAAGAGATGCAAATGAGCTCTTAACAAGCTCTGCCTCTAATGCCACCAGATGTAAAGCAGCTATCCTGTAAGAAAATGTTCAGCTCTTTAACTAGGCCTTGAGACATGACTTGGCCTCATTGACATATCTAATATATAAAGCTGAGTGTATGTGTGTATGTCCGCAAAAGGAATCCGCACCATCGCAGCTACAATCATGAAATGGCACACAGGTACATCAGGTGTCCGGGAAGGTTTTAGAACGGGTCTCAGCTCTCTATGATGTACCGTTCCTGAGATATTCCCAAAAAATGCATTAGCCTGGTCACATGACCCTTATCAGCCAATAGAAGCTCGCAGGCCCTTAGCTTCCATATACAGACAGTTTCACACCAGGTTTCCATAACAACCTAGCCAGTTCACTGCTGTAGCTTTAAAAGGGCAAAGCGCTGTGGATGACACTGTTAAAGGGGTATTCCGGTTATCATAAATATAACTTATGTTTTAGACTAACTCATCATCAATCATTACCTAATATAATGTAAATTTCACATATTTACCGTTCAGTAGTAATAAAAGATGTTTTCTTCCACTGCTACCCACTGTGTTTCCTCATAAATTACCATGGCATCGACCTGTAATTCAGGCCATCCTCAAAAGAAGGACTTAAAAGCCCTGCCCCCAGGTCCAGCTAAGTCATGCCCCCGATTTGATCAGGCCACGCCCCGACTCGGTCAGGTCACGTACCCTCTCACTCCGCAGCCGACAGGGATTGCAAAAATGAAGGTAAAAATCAACTTCTGTCAGCTGCAGGGGGGGGAGGGTGACTGTCTCCCTGCAGCTCATACTCAGACTGCACAGGCTGCTGTCTGAGAGTGGGCTGTTCAAAAGGACATCCCTGCAGGCCCTGCACCGGATGGAGGACAGGGAGTCTGAAAGCCGGACTGTCGGCCTAAAAATGGACCTCTGGCCACCCTAGGGACAGGCTGCTGTGAAAGTCACAGTTAAAGGGGAGTAACCAGAAGAATAGGGGGCACACTAACAATAAAAATGGAGTGCACAAGTGGTTCAGAAACAATTATCACAGAACCAAGCAAAGAAAACCACAATGAAGTACACATCCAAAAATGGTAAAAGCAATAGAATAATTTTTTGGTTCAATCTCTTTTTATTGTTGTAAAATCTTATTAACAATGTACAAGGATAAAGTGACTATACATTAAAGTCAACAAAGAAAAAGAAAAACAGCTGCTGAAGGTGACATAGTACAGTAATGCAGTAAACTCGGTATGAGAGTCGGCATAAACATGTCATAGATAGGTGTAATGTAGCCTGGGGCAAACCTAGGTGCAGTGTTGTCACAGTTATTTTGTGGTGCAGATAATAAAACCAATGTAAACAATACAACAGACAAGAAATATACTTTTTCTATATAAAAGGTCCTCAACATTGGACTGAGCAGTTCCTTAAAGGGGTTCTCCGGGAATTAAGAAAATGAAAATACGTAAATATTACTTTATTATAAATATATTCCCAAATACCTTTCATTACTTATATTGGCTCATTTTTTCTGGGGAAAAAACAAAATGGCCGCTGTCCTATTAGTACACACAAAACCTGTCCTAATCACACAGGTGGACAACCTCGCAACACTGAGGTAAACGAGCCATTATAACTAATTAAAAGTATTTGGGAATATTTTTATCATGAAGTAATATTTAAGTATTTTCATCTTCTTAATTCCCCGAGAACCCCTTTAAGATGCAAAGTATGTCAGTTGAAGAAAGCTGCCATGTTTTCCTAATCCTGTACAACCCCTTTAAATGTATTAGTATGTTTAGCTACATGGACTTTTTCAAGATATCCTTAAAGCGATATGAAAGCAGATGACCTTGGTCTTCTATTTCTTGGCCAGACTGGTTCACCAAAGAAACATAATGGCATATGACCACTAATATTCAGAATTTATTAGTTCATTTAATTTTTAATTTACTTATGTTTAATGTGGCATTAAAAGGGTTATCTCAGAATGACAACGTATCGCCTATCCACAAATCCAGTTGGGTCCCGTAAGGGGTAAGGGTCCCATATCCCTCCAATTGATTGGAGCAGAGGTTGGGCATTCATACCCCATCCAACTATGTGACCATGCACACTAAAACTGCCAAACCTAGCAGAGTACAGGGCTCGGCGATCTCTGGAAGTCCGATAGCGGCAATGTGCATACTTGACCTTCCATTCATATGGAGGGGGGCACAGGAGCTTCATTCTTTTGATTGTGGGGGGTCATAGTAGTCGGCCCCTCCCGATCATACACTTATCTTTCATCCTGTAGATAGGTCACAACTCCTTTAATCATACTATTTGGTCTCAATACGAATTACAGTGTGGATTTAATTTGCTTACTTCTCTTTGTAATATTATGTGGAGCTTCAGATATATTGTACTTAAAAACCTGAGATCACTTCATATATTCACTTTTGCTTTCAACAGATTAGAGGAAAGGGTCTGGACTGGTCTACAGTCCTGAAGGATTTTAACCTGTTAAAGTGGCTGGGGGCAAACTCATTTCGCACTAGCCATTACCCCTATGCTGAAGAGATCATGGACCTGTGCGATAAATATGGTATTGTGGTCATCGATGAGTGTCCAGGAGTTGGCATAAGACAGCCGTAAGGAACCCTTGTTATCATTCTTTATCTGCTGTTTTTCTGCATGACCGTCCATAGAGACCTCTGATACAGATATTTAGATGTAAAACTTCAATAATTCAGAATACTGAGACTCGTGGTGCGATAGACACAGACTTTTTTGGCTGGAAGTTGCTAACTCGCTACAACCTTTACAATTGTAACCATATTGGCCTTCATCCCGATTAGGGTACGGCCGTATTGTGCAGATTTTCATTTTAATCACCGTACCTTTACTTGTTATACATATGGAAATTTCATACTATAAGGCAATCCCTGTTCAAATTTAATTTGGGACTATGTGATGTCACTGCAGTTGGACTCCTGGCCAGTGGGTGGCAGGCTGGAGTAAATCCTCTGTATAGTTATCTGCAGGCTGTGATAAGGTGATTCCTTAATACGTGTGACACGTATTAATACATTAACACCTCTTGGAATCGTTCCCTTATATTAATTGCCTGGACAAGAAGTCGTTGCACTAGTTACATTTTTATAAGTAGCAGTTTGCCGATTTGTGTAGTTTTACACAATAAATGGTAGTTCCCGATTTGTATAGTTTTAAATAGGGTGACGAACGATGCTTAGAAAGTTGCTGAAGTGCAAAATGCAAATAGATTTTCATTGGTAGTTATTCTGTGAACTGTGTGATGTGAAATGTTTGCACAATGCTGCCCACATATTACATGATTCATTAGCTCTATGAATACATATACTGGCATAATGTACTAATATACAATAAATATAAAAGTATACAGGTGTGACAAGGAGCTGGAATATTTTTTTTGTTATATTTTTACTATCATTGTCTCATCTTGTCTGTGCTTTGTATTTCTTCTTTGCTTGTTCCCTGACAGCGAGAGTTTTGGAAACAAGTCTCTGCAGCACCATTTAGTTGTCATGGAGGAACTGGTGCGAAGAGATAAAAACCGGCCTTCAGTGGTGATGTGGTCAGTCGCTAATGAACCAGCCTCACAGATTCCTCCTGCAGGGTATTATTTTAAGTAAGTGGACAGCCCTGCTGCTATTAAACTGAATAAGACATATAATACTGTATACTCAGAAGTGAAGTAAATGTTGGTACACAGGTGCAATATTATGTCTATGAAATTTATTTCAGGAAACAGTTTTCCTTATGTGCATCTACACTTCAATTATTTTAACATAAAAGGGAATATTTCTTAAAGGGGTTCTCTAGGAATTAAGAACATAAAATTACAGAAAATGCTTAACGTAAATATTACTTTATTATAAATATATTCCCAAATACCTTTCATTAGTTATAATGGCTTGTTTTGTCTGGGGAGCAATCATCAGAGGAAATAAAATGGCTGCCGTCCTATTACTACTCACAAAACCTGTCCTAATCACACAACAGGACAAATTACTTCACAACACTGAGGTAAAGAGCTGCCTCATCCTTGTCTCTGCTCTACAGTTCAGAGATTATGAATCCTGAATATAGATAAGATCTTCAACTGAATCTCTGTGGGAATGGAGTTCCTGAGGAGACATGAAGTACAGAGAGGACGGACAGGACAGACTGTGGTAATGTGGGGCTGTAGTAATGGAGACTGCACTCAAGCGCTGCTGCTCATTAACCACATCCCCATCTGCTCTCTGTACTTCATGTCTTCTGATGAACTCCATTTCTGCAGAGATTCAGCTGAAGATCTTATCATCTGTATTCAGGATCATAATCCCTGACAAGCAGAGCAGAGAGGAGGATGAGGCAGCTCTTTACCTCAGTGTTGTGAAGTAATGTGTCCTCCTGTGTGATTAGGACAAGTTTTCTGTGTACTAACAGGGTGGCGGCCACTTTATTTCTCCTAATGTTTGATACTTAGACAAAATGAATGATTATAGCTAATGAAAGGTAATTGGAAATATATTTATAATAAAGTAATATTTAAAGGAAGTCTGTCACCTACTTTGAGCGTTTTAGACTGCTCATATCACGATTTAGCACAGTTGCTGAACATAAAAATAGTACCTGTATTGTGTCTTTCACATGTCCACAAACGTAAAAAAAAAACATTTTATAACGATCTGCAAATCAGGGCCTGCAAGTGCCCACGGGCGGTATTATGGCTGGGGGTGCCCAGGCCCCTTTCTGATGTGCCCAGATAACCGCTCCCCTTGGATTCCTTTTGGCCTGACCACCTCTTCTTATTCATCCTCCTCCTCTGGTTTAGATCTCATGTGAGCGCCGGTCACCGACGGGGCCCGCGCATGGGCGCTGTTAACATCAGTGCCTCTGCCCATAGCGGGCAGACTAGTGCTCATGCGCCGGCTTTTATTTGTGTTTTTTCTTTGCTAATGTAGTCCTACCCATCTCCCTCTTTGTCATTTTAAGATTTCCCAAATGTTCTGGGCTGCAGTGATTCGGGAGTATGCCTTTAAATAGACCTAATGATCCTAGTCCATCTATGTGCATGGATCAGCACTCATTGTGGCTGTGGTGCCTGTATGAACTATTGGCCATCCTTTTCATCAATATGCTATCCATTTTCCATAAATGCTAATATTTTGCTGAATACTTTTTTTTTTCACTTTCACAGGACTGTCATTGGTCACACTAAACAACTGGACAACACTAGACCAGTAACTTATGTTAGTAATGCAAACTTTGAGAAAGACCAAGGGGTAAGTTGAGTTCATTTTTACAAGTTAGACCAGCACTTCCAAACAATGTGAAATAAAGTATAAGTACATGTTACCATGGCTGCACTGCATAAGCAAACAAATACTGTATGCAGCAGCACTCTGCTCTGTATGCAAAGGCACGTGCAAACACTAGAAACATCAATAAATCTGAATTGCATTACTACTATATGAAAATTTCAACCTATTTGCTCATTTTTTATCACAATTGTGTCAGGCCCATCTTCCAACGGCAAGAGACTTGCCTTCCCTGGGCCTGAGCCTATAAAAGTTAGAGCAATGTAAATTCCAGCTTTATTTTACTCCAATTAAAGCCTTCTGCAGATGGGTGGAAGTGTATGGTCCAAAAGGGAGCAGCCACTCCTCCGAATGTACAAAGCAAAAAAAAAACAATATGAATAATAACTATAGCATTCCTGTAAGTCACATTTATCCATGTTTCCAGTGTGCTGCATATAGGGGTACTAAAACGCCGGTCTTAAGGCCCTGTAGTGGCGGTGGATCGCCGGAGTTATGTAGAGCTGCCTTTTTTTATACCTGGCATAGGCGTGGAGAAGTTGCAGATTCTGCCGCAACATGGCATGCGACTGAATCTGCACCAAATATACGCCATAAGTCAAACACTTTATCTGTTTGTAAATGACCCCCATAGTGTTCGTTTTTACCATATGACATTGCAGTGTTGGTGTGAAATACACATGAACACTCATGAAAATGAATTTCCAACTGTGGATATTCTGTGAGGTCTATAGTCTGTATTCTGTATGTGTAGTAGTCCTTTAAAGAGGACCTTTCACCACTCCTGACATGCCTGTTGTAATAGCTTCATGCATTTCCCACGATTCTGGAACATCTATTCTTATGTCTCTACGATGTGCCATTCCTTTATTATTTCTACTAGAAGTTATGAATGAATTGCTAGCAGTCTGCAGTAAGGGTACAGAGGGGAGGTAACAAGTTGGGGGGAGGGGTGTATCTGCACAGTCTGAACATGGCAGCACTGATTGGATAGAGTGAGTCTGTGCAGGGACAAGACACACCCCTAACTGGTTACCACCCCTCTGTACCCTTACTGCAGGCTGCTAGCAATTCATTCATAACTTCTAGTAGAAATAATAAAGGAATGGCACAACATAAAGCCATAAGAATAGATGCTCCAGAATTGTTATTACATGGGGAATGCACGAAGCTATTAAAACAGGCATGTCAGGAGCGGTGACAGGTCCTCTTTAAACTTAATCTTGTTAATGTGGCAGTTGTTGCCACATTTAAGGGGTTTTTGTTCGATTATTTTGTATTGATGACCTATCCTCAAGATAGGCCATCAGTATCTGATCGATGGGGGTCCAACACCACGTAGTCCTGATTATCAGCTCTTTTACAGTAGCTATGGATCTACTGCAGAACAGCAGATCAGTGGAGGTATGTGGTGTTGGGCCTGTCCTGAGGATAGGCTATCAATATAAAGGGACCGAAAAAAACCCTTAAATGCCTGTAAGTGATGGAAGACTAAAAAAGCAGAAAAATATATTGTAATCATTGCACTCATACAATGATATGTAATAGCTCTGTAATATCACATACCATTCATTCAGCTGTAGATGATGTTCTATCATGAAGGTCATCTGAAATGACAGCAAAAGATATCAGAAGAAAAGGCATGTTCGTATTATGTATTTCTATATTTCTAGGCCCCATATGTGGATGTGATCTGTGTCAATAGCTACTTCTCCTGGTACCATGACCCTGGTCACCTGGAAGTAATTCAGCTGCAACTCAATACCCAGTTTGACAACTGGTATGACAAGTACCAAAAGCCCATCATACAGAGTGAATACGGAGCAGATACTATACCAGGCTTCCATAATGTAAGCATATTGTGGATTTCCTATGACTGAATGCTTTCATGGTATTTAAATAACAGTGGGCATTTCCTTCCAGGGTCCTTTCAGTGTATAACTGTAACAACTGTAATATCTTGTTGTTATGACGTATATTGAATATTTCATACTATAAGACACACCTGATAAAGAAGCATCCAAGGTGAAGGGTACGAAATCCTATCTATCTTTAGTATACTAAAGGTCGCTAAGGTCACACAGCGCAGGATGCAGGAGAGCAGTAGGCTGAGTTGGAGTTGAGGATTGGCCTGCGTGTTGGAGGGAAGTTCCCATGACATGCAGACTCATACGTAGGTAAGACTTGAATTTTTCTGCTGCAAATCTGCAGCAAAATGCATGTGATTCTATAACATGGGGGTGTGCCACTAATAACACTTCTTCTCTATCCACAGGATAGGGAATAAGTGTTTGATCGCTGGAGGTCTGACCACAGGGACCTGCAGCGACCATGAGAACAGGGTTCTGCAAGTGATTATACATTCAATACCTGTTGATCAAACACTTGCTTGTCCGACACTAATCTTTCCAACCCCTCCATACGCATGCATGCTTGTTTTAGTGAGCAGCTTGTAGCCACCTCTAGCAGAGGCTTATCTCCCCTGAGAACAAAAGGATCGAGCATTGAAATTCAACATACCTACATAATCTATCACTGGATAGTCGATACATCCTCATACACATAAAATTGCCAGGGTCGACCACCTTTACTTTTTTCCTAGATCAGATTGCGGGGTGTTGAACTAATTACAAGCAAAACTCAGCTTGCAGAATTGTGTATTCTGGACTATAATACAGGCTTTACCTCAATCAATACAAGATAAGTGCTATGTATTTACAAAGTTACTCAACAACAGGTCCTCTATATGTAAACTTTAAAATGGTTCAAAGGTGGACCTATGCCTCAATGAGATAAGTACATGCTTCCAGCTTTTCTGCCAAGTCATGTTCTTTAACCCCTTTTCCAGCCTTGCCCTAAAAATGTACATTGATGACAAGCTCAGTTCAGTTATGGTGCTGTGATGGTATGACGCTGTGAACAATGATGGGTATATCAACAAATGAGGAGAAGCTTCATGATCACCAGCTCTGGACTGTGTGTATGGACAGTGGGGATCTCCGAGAATACTGATTTTTCTTTTTTCAGCAAGTAGCCCCAGCCTGCCTCCATAAACCGAAGTCATTGGGTGCAGCGGAGCATGTGTGACCATGTTTATGCAGCGCTGGAAGAAAGCAAGCCGGGGACTGGAACATGGACACAGTGGAGGACTGGAGTGTCGGGGATCAGGTAAGTATGAATATTCTGTTTACAGAGGCAGGCTGTGGTCACTTGCTGAAAAATCTATATTCCTGGAGAAACCCTTTAAAGGGGTTCTCCAGTCATTTAACCTAATTGGTATTTGGTACTTATCTGTGGAAGGAAAATGTTTTACATAGCTAGATTAGGTTAAATGACCAGAGGACCCCTTTAACAAATTATCTGATGTATCTTACATGCACAGACAGTGATGATGGGGCGAAAAGAAAAAAATAAAAGGTAATCAGATAAATGAAAAAAAAAAAAAAAACACATTCACCAACCGATTGGCAGAGTGGGCCTTTCTTGGCCTTACCAGTGTGTTAAAGGGAACCTGTCATCTCCAAAACACCCCCTGAACTAGAGTAAGCGGTGTATAGTGTAAATGATGCTGAATCCGAATATGTAAGTTTTATCTTCATACTCGCTTCCATTCTGACTCTGTGCTCTGACAAACCAGCAGTAAAATGCACTCCGTGGACTCCAGTGCTCACTCACATAATGGAGAGGACTCAAAGAAGAGTCCTCTCAATGTATTTTACTGCCAGTTTGTGGGAGCACAGCGTCAGAATAGAAGTGAGTATGTAGATAAAACTTACATATTCGGATTCAGCATCACTTACACTATACAATGCTTACTCTAGTTCAGGGGGTGTTTCGGTGATGACAGGTTCCCTTTAAGTCGGGGTCGGGAAGGGAAGAGCTGGTCAGAATTACAGGAAATTGATGGAGGTGAGTAATGATTCTATGAATGGATGCTGTGGGCCCTTATTTGCAGTGTTTTATTGTTTTATACATGACCACACTGTCTTTGGATTTCAGGACCCTCCATTAATGTTCACAGAGGAATACCAAGCAATAGTATTAAAACACTATCATGCTGTATTGGATGAAAAGAGGAAGAAAGGTGTCATCGGGGAACTTATCTGGAACTTTGCAGACTTCATGACAGCACAGAGTAAGTCAATATTTCCATCTTTAAAAGATTTAAATGGGTTATCCCATGACTAAATGAAAATCAGACATCATACAGTACATGGCAATCTCTTTCTAACAAAGCTAGAACCAGCCCTGTACCTCACATGGATCCAGAGATCTCCCCATTCATTGCGCTGCTAGATTTATATCGAGCTGACAGCCCAAGGGGAGTGTCTTTTCTGCTGGAGCTAAGGGGCGTGTCTCAGCTCTGCCTATCACAGCTCAGGAGGTAGTTGAAGGATAAAACTGAGCATGTGTGGCCATCTCAGTGAGCAGGACCTAGAAATAAAAAGAAAAACAAACAGCAGGTGGCGCTATACAGATACATTTTATTGAATAGCTCAGTGGCTATACAAAGTTTTTAATTACATGCAATTACAAAAGTATTCAGATCCAGCTGCTGGACAACCCCTTTAAGGAGATCTTACACATTAGATGAACACTGAAACAACCCACCGATTTTGGTGAGACTGACCAACCATCTAATGTGTGCCTGGCTTTCCCTTCTTTCTGCTAATATCTTTATTCAAAATGAAATGGAGCGGGCTTGTTGGATTTCAACCTAAACAATCCTCTAGTTCTGAAGGTAGATAAGCCACTGCTACAGGTGTCTGGGAGAAACGTTTTCCCCTCTGCTCACTAATAACATGCGCATGCACGGCCAAGCCAAGTGTGCACGTTACTGGGGTCGGGAGGAATAGCTGTCAGCTGAACGAGTATTCAGTATGGCCACCTAGCCACTGATAAAGTGTTACTTAACATGTGTTAACACACAACATAGGACAATGATATGAACGTATTGTAATCATTTAATATCCTTTTTCCCAATGCAGCAGTTACCAGAGTTGTGGGGAACAAGAAAGGAATCTTCACCCGCCAGAGACAACCTAAATCAGCAGCTTTTATTCTGCGGGACAGATACTGGAAGCTTGCCAATAACACTGGGTATTTGCATAAGCCTACTGTATAAATGTTTTCTCCCCGTAACAATCAACCCATTTGCTGTGCATACACAAGAGCCTGCCATAGACTTGCTTGTATACTGCCTAAACACAGCAGGGGATTTATCTATGGGTGCTGGCAAGCAAAAGTTTTGCACAAGCTACATTTTGCACTGAAATTGTATGGACATTTTCACTTTTCAAAAGTGGGTGAAGCTTGTATAAGGGGCATGGCCTCCACAGCACCACGGATTGACCATGGTTTAGACCAAAAATTTAAATTATGGTTCAAATCCATGTCTGCTTATAGCATAAATCATCTCTGAGATGTGCCAAAGTTATTAAGAGGCTCAGATCTTACCCCAGAACACTCCCAGTTAAGACTAGCATCTTATTACATTCCCCCCTATGTTTCAGAACCCAGTAGGAATGCCTCAACAAGGACAAAGTGGTCCATTAATACCTCACAGCACTTATAGAAAATCTGTTACCAGTGCCTTGAATGTACGCAATGCCATAGTGAACAATATATTTACTGTAATATACTGGGGTACAACCATCCCTTGTATTTCTCTCTATGGGTGCAGGTAGTATTTGCATTTTTATGAATGTGCAGCTTAAATGTTTGTCCTTTTTAATTGTAGAATTGCAATGATTTGAGAATTTTGATACTCTTGAATGGGATAATCATTGATTTAATAAAAAAAAGTCATCTTAAAATATTTTTTTGCATGAACAATAATTTGAAAACTTAATCTCACATTTATTAAAGGGGTATTCCCATCCCAGACATTGCTATTATTTGCCTTCAATGTCAGGTAGGTGCGGGTCTCCCGAATGTTCCCCCCCAATTAAAGGGGTATTCCCATCTTGGACAATGGGGGCATATCGCTAGGATATGCCCCCATTGTCCTATAGGTGCGGGTCCCACTGCTGGGACCCGCACCTATATCGAGAACGGGGCCCCGAAAGTGAAGGAGGGCGCATGCGCGGCCACCCTCCATTCATTTGTATGGGGCCGCCGAAAATAGCTGAGCTTTGGCTCGGCTATTTCCGTTGGCTCCATAGAGATGAATGGGAGCGCACCGCGCATGCGCGGCCCAGCTCCCATTCATTTGTATAGAGCAGACGGAAATAGCCGAGCCAACGCTCGGCTATTTTCGGCGGCCCCATACAAATGAATGGAGGGTGGTCGCGCATGTGAGACATACTCATCTTTACTTTGGGGGTCCCACCTCTGGGCCACACTGCTATCTGACATTGATGGCATAGCCTAGTGATATACATCATGTTTTTTAGATGCATATGCACCATTTGCACATAGGAAATTGCATAATTCAGAGGTATTGTAAGGGAGATAATGTTTGGGATTTCTATTTAAATCTAGCAGTAACATACATAACTCATAACTGTGATATACATTTATAGGTCTTCATTCATACAGATGTTGTTCCTTCCATTTTCCTGTTCTGTCTGGTACATCATGGAAACTAATGCTGCCCAACAGCCCCTGTTTACTGTAATGGGGGCTCCATTTTTTATTTTTTTATTTTTTTTTTTTAAATCTGCAACCGCGGCCCCTAAG
Organism: Rhinella marina; assembly: GCA_900303285.1. Classification (NCBI taxonomy): domain Eukaryota; kingdom Metazoa; phylum Chordata; class Amphibia; order Anura; family Bufonidae; genus Rhinella; species Rhinella marina. The sequence goes on from ONZH01028970.1 coordinate 422,650, forward strand.
CTGGCCATACACATGAAGTTAATGGACGTTTTAGGGCGTCAATCATTTGAAAGAAATAGCACGTACAATCATTCATGATGGCTAGCAGAAGACCAATCTGCTGAAAAAGTGATTGTCAAGGTTGGAAAATTTTGCCATTGTTAGTCAAGATTACATGCATATGGCCTGATCAGCCGAATTAGGGCGATCATTCACCGGGGAGGCATGCTTCCCCATTCAGCTATATAAAACTTCTAGAGATGGTTAAATACAAGTGCTCAGCAATCCCTGGCAGCCCCTTAGGACACTTTCACACCAGTAAGTTTTCCGTCCGGATGCAATCTGTGTTGCGAATGGACTGAATCCTGACCAATTCAATTCATTTCAGTTGGTCTCAGTACATGAGCATCGTTATTCACGGATTATCTTTGAATTTAGGAAAATCACAACATGTTCTATATTATCCATTTTTCATGCAGCCCTTGCCCCGTAGAAATGAATGGGACATCAGTTTTTCACTGATGGTTGCTACGAGATGATGAGTGTTATTCTTCAGTTTTTCTTCATGCACATGAAAAACGGATGTAATCTGGACGGAAAAAACTGAAACACTGAACACAATATCAGAAAAAACTGATCAAATTTGTGTGCAAAACCGTTTTTTTCCCTGAGCAGGCCCTGACACATTCCATATCGCTCATGTAAAAGTGGCCTATTTAAACAGGGGAGAGCTGCCCCCCATTCTAGTAGATAGGAGTTAAGTTGTTGCCTGCAGATTTTTTTCGTGTGAATGTAGCCTTCCATGACCTGCTATGCCAGTGCCTTCCCCCACACCACTGCTTGGTCAGAATTTCCACTTCTGACTTGCTTCTTGTTCTCATTGTTTCCAGCCACTGGCAGGGTCCCTAAGTCCACATACTTTCCAAATAGCTGATAAGCTGCGAATAACTGATCTGTCCAAATCTGTCTCTTGTCAGAGACACTGCTAAGATTGTTTGCATAGAAAATGCTTTATTTGGAAGAGCTAGATTTGAAATTCTCAAATATATTTTCTACGCCTTATTCCACACACACCCTGTTCACGCAGTCTTGAAGGAATGCACATAGCAGACAAGTTCTACTTCTACCTCATCCAGGTTACTGAAATTCGGTACATAGGATTTAACCCACAATGTCTATTTCTAAGTAGTATTAAGTCTAGTTATTTCTGATTGAGAAAGACAAGCTACTTCAGTTCATCTCATACACTGGATCCAATCCTCATTGAACCTTTATGGAAAATTCCTGATACAGGCAATTCCAAATGTTTCCCTATCTGTAATATGGCCCTTTAAGCAAATAGATCTTCTGTCAGCACTCGAAAACATCAAATATTTGGACTCCTGCAAATAAACCCCATTCCTACATTCTCCAGTAGTGGACATCATCAACCTTTTTGAAGCTGAGAATTCTTCTTGCATCTGATCCATGGCTTCTTCAGAGGAAGCTCCCAAACATGCAGTCATTTACTTATATCTGTAGTACTTTTTCATGTAGAGGGGAGGAAATATAACCTGACTTTTTGACTCCTGAACTTAATTCAGCTTGTAGTCCATTTCTTTCCTTACCTAAAGATCTCCTAGCTGTTGGCTAGATCGTTTCTGGGAAATATCTTAACCTTTCTCACTTGGAACATTGCTTTTCACAGCAAAAGTATCTACCCATTGCATATTTCCTAATGAAATTTCCCACCCTTCAACATAACAGAAGGAATTTGTGATTGACATTTTGTCTTTATTATATTGTATATTCATACTGACAACAGGATTTACCAAAACTTACTGGGGAAAATAATGTATTCACACAGCATCCGGTAACATGTGTAGGAATATGGTTACCCCACTCAGTTAAGACTCTTTGACTCTTCTTTGTTGTACTATTATGCATGTTCTCCATCTGGTGAGATTAATCCTTTCTTAATCGGTGTGGTTATACAGTAATTCTTTACCATCCTATGATTTACATGTGATTTGACTGCATTTTCTTTCCCAATTAAAACAGCTCATCGGACTCTATGTGGAAGAATTATGCCACTCGGGATCTGCACTGTAGAAAGAGAGAAAAAACTGCACTGTATAGACCAGACATTGACGACTGCTAAATTTTGGGCTGAGGAAAAAAGATTACGGAGTAGTTCAAATAGTGCACTTCTCATGGGGTTTAATCAGTGGTGTAGCTGAAGTAACTTGTTTCTTACTCCTGAGGGTTCCTGCAGTCATTCTAGAGAACATAGCACCAACACTATATATGCTCTGTGTGGAGGCACACGACTGAACAGTAATGAAGTCATGTTCCCTTCTACCTCTTACAGAGAGACAATCAACCCATTTTGATGGGTTCTTCACTGTTCCTTTGTAAATAACATTTAAAAAACATAAACCCTTCTTAAATTGAAACCAGCATGAAGATTACTGCAGGTCGGCTTGATATTAACCCTCTAGAACCAGAAATTGGCATCAGGCTTGGTCCCCCAGAGTGACAGTCACTCTCTGCCCTAATTGAGAGGAGGTGTTGGGTTCGTTAGCAGGGAACCACCTACTTTATTGTCCGTATGCCTGAATTGGGCGTACATAGGGGTTGCTCCAAGAGAAAATCCCCCAAATACTATACAAGTAACTTCTCCTGTGGTAAAATAGTTTGATGTATTTTTCTTCTGGTCCCTTTGTGAGGATGTTGTAGAACTGGTTTAAGCTTGTGGACCATGTGTTCTCTGTTTCTGGCCATTACAGCAAGAGCCAGACTGCCAGTCAGATAAGCTGGGTACAGCTTCGGTGCCATTCTCCTGACATACAGTACATCATGGAGCCTTGCCATAGTGTTCCGTGTTATAAATTTACTATATAGAGCAGCCAGAGGATAAAGGTAAAGCACTGTTGACATTGTTACATACTTCTTGAGTTTGGTCATACTTAATGTGATCTTTCAATAAAGAGAAATCAAATATGGTAAGTCTAATAACACCATGTGTAAATTTTGTAGTAATTTATATATTTTGAATGTTATTTAAATGAATTGCTATAAGCAAAATCACCACAGTGGTTGTTCTGTGAGTTCTAGATGTGGCTGGGTATCATTATCTTCCAGTAGCCTCTACTTTATCTTTCTCTACCTGTAGAATTTCTGCAAAAATCACTACAGTCACAGAAAAAAAAATCCAGGATAAATACTAGACTGAGAGGAGGGGGATGTAGCCGTAGCATGACTCCTGTGTGTGTGTGTGTGTGTGTGTGTCAGGCTGTGAAAGGAGGAAACACATCTAATTGTTTGAGTTCCCAGCACATCACTTCATGAAGAGCCACCAACTCAAGGGCAGAGAAAATGTACATTTACAGAAACCAGCAAGGGGGATTTATCATAAGGGGAATATTTGAAGTCAGTTTTGCTTGAATCTGTGTTGGAGAACTTTATACCACATTTATCAAATGTCACAGGATTTTTCATAAAGTTGTGTTATCCTTAAAGGGGTTCTCCAAGTTGAATTTATTGATGGCCTATCCTCAGGATAGGTCATCAATATCAGATCGGCGGGGGTCCGACGCCTGGCACCCCCGCCGATCAGCTGTTTGAAGAGGAGGCGTGCGTTGTACCAGCGCTGCCTCCTCTTCACTGTTTACATGCTGGCCGTAACAGGGGTAGTGGTGAGAAGGTGTAATTACACCTAACCACCCCATTCATTTCAATGGGAAGGATCGCTCCCATACAAGTCTATGGAAGCGATTCTTCCCATAGAAATGAATGGGGCGGTGAGGTGTAATTACACCTATTCACCACTACCCTGTTACAGCCAGCATGTAAACAGTGTAGAGGAGGCAGCGCTGGTACAACGCACGCCTCCTCTTCAAACAGCTGATCGGCGGGGGTGCCAGGCGTCGGACCCCCGCCGATCTGATATTGATGATCTATCCTGAGGATAGGTCATCAATAAATTTAACTTGGAGAACCCCTTTTAAACCTATCACCTTGATCTAGAAAAGCTTCTCCAGTTTTCCTTCACCACACCCCTACTGGAGTGAGACTGCCAAGTCTCAATGATAAACCCGGAGTGAAACTCATTAATATAACTAACCACCCCCATATTTCAAAACTGATTGAGTGGTGTAGAACTGCAAAAAAACCTATTGTGTGACTTTTTGAAGGCATGATACATCATGGGGTTTTGGGGTGTGTTGTAGCAACCCAGTGTATATATGTGTGATCTACTCTCCTGAATTTAGATGCCCATATGGCATGGAGATAGGTTTTAAATAAAAATAGCTTCCTGTCTGGACTAAGGTCGTCTTGCCGTGGTGGGTGGGCACAGATTTTTTTTTTTTAATCAAAATATATTTGCTTAACTAACTCATGTCTACTCATCATATCAAATAAGTATTAGTTTATATATAGGTTTTGTATTTTGTGCTTTGAGAGTGCTGTTATGCTTTTTTTTTTTTGCCTAAGAAGGAAACAAAACACTGCATTAGACATTTGTGTTTCTACATTTATTTTATACCAAAAATTATATGCAACAAGAAAAGAAATATTACATATTTACATGACGCTGTTTGTTAACACACATCGAAACTGAGCCCTGATTTCAACATAGGGCTGGTTGTAGCATTTTTTTGAAGACCGTTTCACTTCAGTTACCGATTTACTCTGGCGTTAAACGCAGTAGTTGATACATTCTCAAGATACGTTACCGTACACAGACATGTAATATTTGGCCATGCTCTTAACAGTTTTAGATTTAGCACATGTAGGCCATCATTGGCCTGGTGTACTTTGTAAGACGGAAGGATTTTGAGATTTCTGTAAAGATATCTACCACGGATTATCTAGAACCCATATGGTTTAGATGCCAAAACTTGACCTTACAATGATCTGTAATGAAAACACTATCTTGACTGGGACCTGCCATATATAAGACGGTCAAAAATGAGTGCAACACCATTGGTCATGTGTTCTCTGCCACAACTCAACCATAAAGCAGCTGTTGGTCTGTGGTATAAAACATAATATGAATATAAGCACCTTATACTGCCTGAAAGGTAACCCAAGAGGAGATTCACAAGCTGCATGATATCCTGACAGGCTCTGACAGTGGTATGGCTAGATCTCCCACTAAAAACCACATACGTCGCCACAATATTTCCACTTGTATTGCCCCAAAAAGTGGCAGCCCTTTTTAATTTTGGTATGGATATTTTCACCTGTGGCAGATTTTTTGCAGTAATTTATTTACTTTATGTAATTTATCTGAAGAGATAAATCGATGCATATTTGTCAGAAATATCCCCATTCAGCTATATGGAATGGATTTCAGCAGGAAATGCGTATTAATATACCCTGTCATCCAGCCCCTGTTCACTGACTCTCATTTGTTAGGCGACCCATGTAGCCGGACCCTAAGCATTTCAATATATGCTATGCACAAGCTATGGAGATCTACAATATTGAAGAAATAATAGCACTGATAAAGATGAAAATACATCGCCAAGATTTATAAAAATTCTAATGCATCTGTAACAATTAAAATACATATATAAGTAATAAACAGACATGACTTAATACTAAAAGATACTACCAACTATGTGAAAAGTTCTTGGATAGTTTTCAAATAGTTGGTAGTACCTTTCAGTATGAATGTTTGCTTATTACTTATGTATTTCAAGTCATAATTGTTAATAAAGATGCATTTGACTTTTTATCATTTTTGGTGGTGTATTTTCATCCTTATTGGTGCTATTTGTTTTATAAAACTAATATTGAATTGCCTGGTTAACGGCTGTCAGATTGAAGAAATGCCAATGGCCGATAACAAGTGCCATTTCCATGGGGGAATCCTCTCTCACGCCATACAATTTGCATTACTGTTAGTAGCACATCCCAGGTTTACACTGTGATGTGTCAATTTTTATGTCTACCTAAAACGTGTTCAATCATCTTATTGGTGCACGTTTGCAAGGGGCAGTGATCAGTAATGATCGTTTGGTCAATCATCGGCCTATGTAAGGTTACCTGCACACTTTACTGATAACTGTCTTACGCACGTAATCTGCAACGTGTATTAGTACACTTTGTGCTTTTTTTTCCCAGTGCAGATTTCACCTTTTTCAATGGAAGAGTGAGATCTGATACAAATTTCACAAGTCACACGTGCAGATTTTGGCAGAGAAATGTTTTCTGCTTGTCTACCCGCACCGATGCACAGGCACCCTAAATTCTAGAAGCCTTAATTTTTTTTTTCCCCACAGAGAAGACTATAGCAAAACTTGTGGGAATAAAAATCCATGCTGCAATTATGTCCAGAATGGGGCCCCCGAAAGGAATGAGAGCACACCATGCATGTGCAGCTTGCTCTCCATTCACCACTATGGAACTGCCAGCGCCCAGCTACTTTCTGAACTCCCACTGCTCTTAGGTCACCTTAATCGGAACCTATCACTACTAAAATGTGAATTAAGCTGCAGGCAGAACGATATATATACAGGGAGAGTCAAAAGTAGTAGGACACCCTTTTATTTCAGAAACTAAAAGGAAAATGAAATATCTGTGCATCACAGGGAACGTCCCTGGTTGTTGCAAATATCTGTGTTGATAACTTTTGATCCACAACAGATATTGCAAATCAGATTGTACCAATCGATTTCTGAGAAAATTCTGGCTGTCCTTGATATGCTACATGACCACTGGAAAAATGTACCCTTGATTCAAGATGGCGGCCATATTCCAGACATAGCCTCACCCATTACTTGGGGTGTTCAGATATTTAATTTTCCTTTAAGTCACAGCTGGGAAAGAGAGCGAATGTGATTTACAACTGGATGATTAGTCCGGTTGGTGACATGGTTATTAATCAGCTTTGAGATAGTTTCAACCTGTTGATGACCGTAATAATACATCTGTCTCTCAATAAGCTATTGCTGGGTCTGCAGAAAAGGTGCGAGAATCCAGTGGTTCCAGAGAGGATACCATCATTGAGTTTCTGATAAAATGGTTTGTCCAGCCATTAACATTTCTATGCATCTATTTTAATTTTTTTGCCACAATTGCATTAAAATAAAGTAGCAATATGTACCTCAGGCTTATTCATGTCAGTGATTTCCATCAGTGACTATGAGCCAAAACTAGGAGTGGAGCTTACATGGAGATGAGGTATATTGGAAAGATCTGCACCTGTTCTGATTTAGACCTGTACCTGGTATTGACTCAATCACTGTTGGAAAATACTAACCAAACACTGACTATGTGAATAAGTCCTAACCAGAGATGGGCGAACGTGCTCGTAACGAGCACTGTACCACTCGGCTCCCCCGTGCTCGCATGGGTGCAGGCAGGCGTTTCCGTCGGGTGAGGAGGACGGAAGCGGCTGCCTGCGCCCATGCGAGCGCAGGGGAGCCGAGCAGTACAGTGCTCATTACAAGCACGTTCGCTCATCTCTAGTCCTAACCAGTCCCCCGCCACTCCTATTCCAATGCGTCCTGGCGATTGCCTGCAGCTGTTACATGTCCATGTTGAGCAGGTAGTAAAGACCACCGTAGGACCTGGTAAGAGTGGTGAGTAATCGGTAAGGTGACTATTACTACTTTTATTTGAAAACATTCAATTTTGTTTAAACGGCTGGACAGCCCCCTCTAACACAGTTTTCTAATATTCAGTAAGTCTTTGGAACCTCCCATTTCTGTAGACGGCCACGTGTTGTATTAGGCAAAGCAGCTATCGGTGATAACCAGTATAAATAGAGCAGTGGATTTTAAAATTTAAAAGCAAAACGCAAGTACGAAATACTGACCAGACCAATTGTAGCAGCAACATTTTAACAACTTTTGGATTCCCAAATGAGTGCACGCATGTAGAAAGTGAAATGACCTGTTTAGGTATGAGGATCCTGCAGCTCACTTTTTCCAGTTTTCATATCTGTATTCTAACTGAACCCAACCCTGGGGTGGAGCAGCATCAGAGCCTTGGGAAACAATACCCAATTCAACATTGTTTGGTTTTACAGAATGCCTCTTAAAGAGGACCTGTCACCACAAAATGCAGTGCAATCTGCAGGCAGCAGGTTATAGAGCAGAAGTAACCAATTGATATATAGTTGTATGGAAAAAGATTCAGTAAAACTTCTAACTTATACATATAAACATCTTTTTTCTCTATACTTAAGTCCACCCCCATGTACAGCTGTCGACAGTGACTGACATAGTAACATAGTTTATAAGGCCTAAAAAAGACATCTGTCCATCCAGTTCGGCCTGTTGCCTGACAACTATGTATATATACTTACACAGAGAATGCTATCAATCACTGATAACACCTCCCCATGTACAACTATCAGTGACTGACATCTATCTATGTATACACACTTACACGGAGAATGCTATCAATCATCGATAACACCTCCCCTGTGTACAGCTATCAGTGACTGACAGCTATCTATGTATACACACTTACACGGAGAATGCTATCAATCACTGATAACTCCTCCCCATGTACAGCTATCAGTGACTGACAGCTATCTATGTATACACACTTACACAGAGAATACTATCAATCACTGATAACACCTCCCCTATGTACAGCTATCAGTGACTGACAGCTATCTATGTATACACACTTACACAGAGAATACTATCAATCACTGATAACACCTCCCCTATGTACAGCTATCAGTGACTGACAGCTAGCTATGTATACACACTTACACACAGAATACTATCAATCACTGATAACACCTCCCCATGTACAGCTATCAGTGACTGACATCTATCTATGTATACACACTTACACAGAGAATGCTATCAATCACTGATAACACCTCCCCTATGTACAGCTATCAGTGACTGACAGCTATCTATGTATACACACTTACACAGAGAATACTATCAATCACTGATAACACCTCCCCTATGTACAGCTATCAGTGACTGACAGCTAGCTATGTATACACACTTACACACAGAATACTATCAATCACTGATAACACCTCCCCATGTACAGCTATCAGTGACTGACATCTATCTATGTATACACACTTACACAGAGAATACTATCAATCACTGATAACACCTCCCCTATGTACAGCTATCAGTGACTGACAGCTATCTATGTATACACACTTACACAGAGAATACTATCAATCACTGATAACACCTCCCCTATGTACAGCTATCAGTGACTGACAGCTAGCTATGTATACACACTTACACACAGAATACTATCAATCACTGATAACACCTCCCCATGTACAGCTATCAGTGACTGACATCTATCTATGTATACACACTTGGTATCAATCACTGATACCTTGCCTGAGTACAGCTATCAGTGACTGACATCTATCTATGTATACACACTTGGTATCAATCACTGATACCTTGCCTGAGTACAGCTATCAGTGACTGACATCTATCTATGTATACACACTTACACAGAGAATGCTATCAATCACTGATAACACCTCCCTGTGTATAGCTACCAGTGACTGACAGCTATCTATGTATACACATTTAGGCTTCATTCACACGTCCGTATTTGTGCACATCCTGGAAAACGATCAGTTTTTTGCGGATTCGTTGTTCCGCAAAAAACTCCGTTTTTCCAGGTCATCCGTTCCGTTTTTCCGTAAAAAACGGAAAGGATGTATCCATATGTCATCTGTTTTTTGCGGATCCGCAAAAAACGGAAGGATAAAATACATCTGTACCTTTTCTTTTTTTTTCTGACATGACATGCGGATGCCTTTCCGCATTTTTTGCGGATCCATAGACTTTCATTGTGCTACGGACCGCAATTCGGGAGAAAAGTAGGACAGGAGGATTTCTTTATGCGGACATTCGGAACAGACACCACACGGTGTACTGTCTGCATTTTTTCGGGACCCATTGAAATGAATGGATCCGCATAATTGTCCGCAATTGCGGAAACGGATGCGGACAGATTATACGGACGTGTGAATGGGGTCTAACACAGAGAATACTATCAATCACTGATAACACCTCCCCTGTGTGAAGCAATCAGTGACTGACAGGTATGTATACACACTTACACAGAGAATGCTATCAATGATAATACCTCCCCTGTGTACAGCTCAGTGACTGACAGCTATCTCTGTATAAAACTGTACAGAAATCTTCTCAGCTCCTCCTGCTCTATGACACGTTGCCTGCAGCTTGCACTGCATTTTGTGGTGATATGCCCTCTTTAACCAAAGCAGAACACTTGGGGTGCTTTCACACATGCAATGTTAATGCAGTTTTTAAAGCCCAAACTAGGAGCGTATTCATAACTGATGGAAGCAGAATCCTTTCTTATATAATATCCCTCATTTTAGGATCCACTCCTGACATTGGCATCACAAATTGCATCAAAATGACAAGTGTGAAGTGTCCTATGAGTTGAAGAAACTGCCAGTTTATACACCCTTTTTCAACAAGCCAAGAGGTGGTAACATTTTTGTCTTTACAGAGAATGTTACGTGCAAAGAACATGCTGCATCATAGAGAACATTTCAGCCAGAATCATTTGATAGACCAGAATAAAATCCAGAGCAAGGCAAACCGAACAAAATGCCCCCTCACACAGTAGTAGTAATTATAGGACTATAAATACCCTCACGATGTACTACATGATGCAGTATGGCCTCCAAAAGCAGATTTGTGTGGCCATGGCTCCATGTGTTTACATCAGGTTCTAACCAACCGATCTTCACCCCATATGTTATGATGCACATTTTAGGAAGGAACCTTTCATGCTTGCAGTAGGCTGGCATATGCATAGATAGCATAAACCGTGGAATATAGCAGTAGCTCTGAACCCAGACGTGTTACATAAACCTGAAGTGAACATTCACCTTTATTATCATGTCAATTTTAGAGTCAAAAGGAATAATTTTTTAGCATATCTTTACAGTGGTCAACGCCCCCCCCTCCCCCCTCACAGAGCACTCCAAATTCCCTGCATAGACAGATGTAAAAGACAAGTGCATGACTATCTGAAACTGCCACTAGAAGGAGCATGAGAGCTTCATGCATGCATGTTTTATTATTGAGTTTCATGTATAACAGTATTCAGCTCCCTCTAGTGGTGGCTGCAGGTAGCCATCATGTTATCTTTTAAATCTGTCTATACAGAGAATTTGGGGTTGTATATTAGAAAACCAGAGCTCTGATCACTATAAAAAGAAATTAACCAGCACATAATTTTGAAGCTAACCCCCCCCCCCACCAGTATTCATGAGTGGACCTTTGAGATTTAACGCATTAAAAGGCAGTTGGATTTGTTGTATTGATACCAATTAAGAAATTGTCTAAAAAGATCAGTTAGATTTAACTATGGTCATAAGACCGCAAATGTAATTGTTGAGGGCTCATTTCCATGTTGTTCTCTGCTTACACATGTGAATGAGCCCAATACCCACTACATGATGACTACATACAGCAGACCCCTGCTGATGTGTAGGCAGGACAAAAGGTGCCTACTCCTCTGCAGGCCATTCTGTCACGGTTATCTGGACCCAAAACACAATACAAGTAGAGACCATTCAGTGCAAGAGGGTTGCACGTGAGCGTCAACGACAAGCTTTAACTGTACTTTCAATCGGCAATGAAAATGCATGGAAGCACACGACCATACAAAATACATACATCTCCAAATTGTAAAAGTAACGCTTCATGGTAGTCATTTTATTAGTTTTATTCATACACCACAATGAATGTTCAGTATCCAACATTTTGTAGTGTTTAAATTCGCTAGGTTACAGTACAGAAGAATAGACAGGTACCCGGCAAAAGAACATTTTTGTACCAACTTCTGTATGGTAAAAAAAAATAGAGACCAGAACCTGATTTCCCGCTTTATTCACAGAGCATGTGGTTTGAGTGGAAAGGCCCAGCTTCAGAGTAATGCTGGAGATATAGCCTCCTGGTTCTGCAGGTGAAGGGAAAACCTGCACAATGAAATACTGTATAATGAGAATGCAATGATTACACAATGGAATGTCACACAAGATCAAGACAGTAGCTTGCCCATGTAAACAACCTCACACACTAGCCTGTCATCAACAACTTACCAAATTGGTACCTTGTGTATTTAAATTACAGGTTTGCAGCAGTCCTATGGGAGGTGCAGCATTTGTTATAACACCTAGCAGGTAGAGACAACCTTAAAGGGGCTGACCAAGACTTTAATATTCATGGCCTATCCTCAGGATAGGTCATCAATATCTGATCAGTGGTGGTCTGACTCAAATGCAGCACTGCAGCTTCTTCCTAGGCCAATTATGTCATTTTATTGGTCACATGGCCTAGGTGCGCTCAGTTGCATTCAAGTGAATGGGCCTGAGCTGCAATACAAGTACAGCTGCGGCCTCTGCCAGGAGTCAGACCTTCACCAATCAGATACGGATGACCTATCCAGAGGCCATCAATGTCACAATCTCCAACATCCCCTTTAAGAAATACAGCTGATCTACTGTTCCCATGATGTTCTGGCTGTGGTCAAGCTCACCTATCAGTGCCACAGGTCTTGTTAATAAACCTCAGTCTGTGAAACAAAAGAAAAGCTAAAGTGCAACTAACCGATTGTAAAACTTTGTCATAGGTATTAAAGCAAAGTTTACTTTTTTTTTTTTTTCTTGAATGACACAAACTTCAGTGCAATTAAGGAAAATTAAAACTGGAAAAAAGGTTAAAAAGTGGAACGTAAAGTAAAAACTGAATAAAACAAAATGCGATAACATTTTACAAATACATTGATGAAAAATAAAAAAAAGTGGTGACTCGTACGACAGTGTGCTTTAAGTCAACATAACATGTGCCCATAGAGAATTGCTACCCGGGGGGGGGGGGGGGGGGGGGGGGGGCTTGTATGCCCTTAGGGAAAACAGATAAAAGTCTGCGCCATCACCAGGAACCCCTGCCAGTACAAGTAATTTCTTACCACCGATGTCAAGTTCTGGGCACAGGAAGCTTCAGACAGAAAACATGCGATGGGTTGACTGATAGATATTATTATTGTATTTTGGGCATTTGTTTTATGGAATACGAGGAGAGCCTGGGATAAATTCCATGGTAATTTGGTTGTTCACCAAGGAAATTCAATGCAGTTCTTATAAAAAGGCAAAAAGCAGAAGGCACTTTACCCTTCACTCTGACATCATTGAAGTCTTGCAAAGCTCACGCCTTATGATCAATTTAACAAAGACAAATCCACAGTAGACATGCTGAAGAAATAACATATCATGTACGTAGAGACTATGTTCATCCAGTCCTAGCATAAAGGTCCAGCCATTTACAGTTCACTGTAGGTACATATGTCAGCCAAGAAGTGAGGCTTGATCCTGGCACACTGTACATGTCCACAGATTGGTTGTGCCCCATTAGCAACAAAGAGGAAAAAAGTGGATGTACATTACATCTTATCCAAGTCATATTCTATCCAGACTAACAATACAGAAGACCTAGACACAATTTAAGGACACTGACAGTCATTTAAGCCCCCTGAACTATTCCATATGAGAAGAGGGTCTCCACACACCAGTGTATGTCAACAGCCAAGCTATTCAAGCTCAGTGTCAATGGTGTCATACAAAGGAAATGGGAGTCCTTGCCCTCATATGTTAGAAACCACACATTCATGCAGGTGCAAAGCTGTAGTAAGGTTACATCTTCCAGCCGCATCATGCATGATCATTTTGGACACAACAGGTGGAGAACACTCAACTGCCACTTTGTGGTACTCATCAGGGGCTCAGCAGCTTTCATATAAAATCATGACAATACCACCACAACCCTTCTAATGGGAGGCAAGTGGACTTGGCAGTGTTGAGCAGACTACTGTATAGCAGGTGCAGATTCGCTCTGCACTGTAGCGCTCGGCTCCCGGCGCAGGCATCCGGATCCGTCCTCCTCACCCGACGGATCCGGATGCCTGAGCCCATGCGAGTGCAGGGGAGCCGAGCGGTACTGTGCTCGTTACCAGCACGTTCGCTCATCTCTACTCTTGACCCTTATTCTACAACTACAGATGAAAGGTGATCTCTAAATCATCTGATTAGTAAACCTGTTTGTGAGAATATTCTAGAAAACCATGCTTGGAAATTAGTAGCTTCAGTTATATATTTTTGAGGGGGTCTATAGGTCCCCTAGCTACTGATCAGAGCCACCCCAGCAAACCTCATCCAGATCCTAATAGTAAAGGGGGAAACATTGTAAGAAACTTAGATTCTGTTATATAATACTGAATACAGTGAATTTGGAATATAAACTGCATTGTTCTAGCACCGGCTGCGCGACATAAGATCAGAAGTCTAAGCTGCTATATGGCAACCAATGATACCAGGTGGCACGGAGCTAAAATTCCAAACCCGCTGGACCTCAGCACAACCACATCTATCAACGGTTGTGAGTTTAGCAGCACAACAATGCATTCTTAAAGGGGCCGTCCAGCTTTCTGCCAGATCCCCACCACCGTGCCGGACCCGAAAAGGGAAGTATACCTGCCTGCTCCCTGGATTTCAGCTCTTTTAGTCCCCTGCTGCCACTGACAAGCTGCCTGACCCAGTGAGATGACGCATGGGGGAAACCACCACTGATGCTGTACACGACCTCCATCAAACCTAAGTTTACAAGCAGGAACCGGAGCACGTCAATAACAGTGGGAGATGGAAGGAGACAGAACCCAGTGCCAGGGAGCTTGTACATAAGCTTCCCTTCTCAGGTCTGGCAGAAAGCCCCCTAAGGCAGGACAACCCCTTTAATGTCACATGGCCAAAGTCAAAGTGTGGCTTTAGACTAAGTCTTTTTGTACTGATTTTTACTTGTTGAGCTACAACTGCAGTTCAGAGGATTGCATACAACTCAATGTATTCCTTTGGGTTGCATCTTATGCATAAGCATGTCTTGATCAGACATCAGGCCACCACGAAATGACTAACATTTGATGAGTCATCTGTCAAGCCCAAGAAGCACAGATTTCTTCTCCAGTAGATTATGATACTGCGCTAAGGGACACGTCATTTATTCAAGGGGCAGGCGGGGCTCTGGTCGATGAATAACTTGAGCCGACAACTGTACAAGTAACAGCATCTAGACCAGTAGCCTGACACGTGGTGGTTCTCCAACTCCTCCAGCATGGCCTGACAACCTGCGGCAGAAGGCAATCACTGATCTATACAATTTTCCCCAAAGATAACCATATCTTTCCAGATATCAAATCCCTGTATATCCCACAGCACCTAAATATAGCGATTTATTCTCTTAGACGACCAAGTTCATAACCCTTCCAAGTCATGATGGAATGTTAAATGCCAAGCTCAACGTGAGATCCATTCTTACTACAAAAACGGACTCATCAGGCACAAGAACAAGATTTACGTATACTGGTTATGGTATTTGACACGCAGCACTTTCGCCAGGTTAAAAAACATTCCTCAGTGTATTAGACTACACTGCAGTCAGATGATCCATATGATGGGTGAAAAAGGTCCTATACAAAAGAGTCACACGTATGACAGTATTCATGAGCTGCATAGTAATCTTATTGAGGGCAGGTAGTCCAAAGTCTTACCGCCATGTGGTAAAATGGAGCAAGAAGACCAGACATTAATTATCTGCATTTGGCAGGGGTGATTACATGTCAGTATTTCCCACTACAGAGTGCTGCAACAGTTTGGAGGTACCAATGATGGATAGCAGTCACATGGGACAGTATATTATGGAGGTGTCATAAGCAGCTTTATACTGGTGCATCAAAGAGATGCTGGACGTCAGCAAGAGGTCTACATGTAAGTGTCCAGCACAAGCACTTTTCTTGGTCCTGGATTCTGTGGAATAATAAACAACTAACGGCAAGTACTCTCATCAGTAACACTAACTCTCAAAATACATCCAGCATGTACCTTCAAAGTTATGAAGGTCAACCTACTTACACATTACCAGCCTCATGAAACCTTGCACTGTGCTTGCCAGACCAGAAGTCCACAGCCATTTCTAAAGTCATTCTTGACTGAAGCTAGTGCAAAATGCTGCTTTCAATGTCCCCTTTCAATTGGCTTTCACACATAGCAAGATCCTTCAAGGTGCTGGTAGCAAGCAGGACGTGGTTTTAGTTCTACTCAATGTGCATAGAAATGCCTGGTCGTCGTATTTGGCTCCTAATATTGTTCTTTGAAAATACATGAAATACCAGCGAAGAGCCACAGATGGCAACTTAAAATACCAATGGTAGCAACAAAATACACATCGTAACCAATCAGCCACAATAAAAAGAAATTACCCGCATTGAAGGATTGACACACATACATATACAAAGAGAGGGAGGCACAAAGGAGGGAAAAATATCGCCAAGAACAGAGAATGTGCCATTCAACAAAACACCTTGGTAAGTACAGTTAAAGCTTGCCACTTTTTTTTCTCCTTTTTTCCTGTTTTATTCATTATCGCTCCTTCATCCAGCCATTTCAAATGGGAGGCGCCATTGCAAACATACACATATCCAGGGCCCTTTCGGTCAAAAGTAAAAAAAAAAAAAAATTAGAACATTGGTTAAGATTGTTCTTGGAAACCGTCTGTCCCCCAACCAATTGTACTGCAAAATAAACTTTAAGGAAGCAGGGTCCTTCAGACGTGAGTTCGGGAGGCCTCTCATTCTTGTTTATCCTGCAGTTGCCGTTTCCAGGCCTCGTTCAAGTAAACTAGTCGTTTGTAGTTGATGATAAGGAGAATGAAGTTCAGCAAATAGGTGGTGACGCAGATAACACACAAGTCCTTCAGCACAAAGTACAGGATGTATGCTAGGTAGAGGGAGCCTACTACCGACACTATAGATGAGCTCATTAACAATAGTGCTGCTACCGCACTCACTGTCATACCTGCAAAACAGAAAGGTAAAAGTCAGCTAGGCCAGAGCCACATAGGACCGCAACAAGGTTTCACAGAACTTAAAGGGCATCTGGCAGCAGATTTGTACCTATGAAACTGGCTGACATGTTACATGTGCACTTGGCAGTGTTGGTCCTATGTTCAGATGTGCCCGCATTGCTGAGAAAAATGTTTTAATATATGCAAATGAGCCTCCAGGAGCAATGGGGGTGTTGCCGTTACACCTCGAGGCTCCACTCTCTCTGCAAGTGCCACACCCTTTGTACTTTGACAGGGCCTGGCAGTGTAAACGTCATCATACCTGGCCCTGTCAAAGTGCAGAGGAAGCGGCAGTTGCAGAGAAAGTGGAGCCTCGAGGTGTAACAGCAACACCCCCATTGCTCCTAGAGGCTCATTTGCATATAATAAACCATCATTTTCTCAGCAATGTACATATGAACATGGGACCAACACAGATGCCTTCAGCTGCCAAGTGCACATGTAACAGGTCAGCCAGTTTCATAGACTATATTGTAAAATGTAGTTGACAGCAAGCATGACTGACCAAGTGATGGCAAGATATACTAAAAGCTCAAGAATGCATAGAATACCTCTCCACCGTACAGTGCATAGTCCTTGGTAAAAGGGACAGATAATTTGCTTGCTTTACATGGTCTCATGACCCAGCAGCCTTTAATCAAAGTTTATACTTACACATGCCGCCCTGTTAGCCACATCTGTGGGGACTGGAAGCGTCTGTAGTGGGACTGTGGTCAGTAGGGGTTTTTTATGTTCAAGGGGATGGGAGGACCCCAGTGGTTATGGGACAACCTTTTTAACTCCCCCTATGTATATTCAGTCTTGAATGACTTCAGACTAGGCTTTTGGAATGGCCTATCCCATGAATATGACTGAAAATCTCTGTGGATCTCAAACATACTGTGGAAGCAAGACGACCAAAGAATATTTCTTAACTGGAAGCTTGCTGGAAAGGAGAGTGGGAAAGTGTTAGGTGCCACCTCATCATAGCCTCCACAGTTTTACATTTAACTGTACAGAACCATATCCTCCAATGTGAATCAAGCAGGAGTGTCTAGACTTGTGCTGAGAAGGATCCTGTGGCATATGGATTTTTCAGAGTCTCTGGCAGGAATCCAAGGCGGATCCAAGTGCACAACAGCTCTATTAAAAGGTTAATTCACCGGTGCTAAACGGTGGCTTTTCCAAGCGGGATCTGTGGTTTTATTATTTTACACTCAGCATGTAATGGGGGTACAATATAACACATTCACTTGCATTACTAGTAGCTCCTAACGCCGGAGAGAATCCTAAACGTGTGAACATGGCCTAAGCATATTAAAGGCCACACGTGAGAGCTCTGAATGTCTGCATAGAGACAAGCAGCCCACAATGAGGGCCAGGCTGGACATACAGGTCACATGCTGCGTGATTCACTATGGACGTTTGCCATGGCCATGAAAATGTGGATTTTTTGGAAACAATACTTGTTTTCTGAGATTAACTGGGAAACACATAGCCATACACCACTAAGACTTGTCCAAATATGCTACGCCCTCTTTATACCAGGCGTTAAAGGGAAACTCCCATCATCCCCTAGCCAACATTATACCCGTGTTCTTCTGTTTTATGATACACTTTAGCTAGTGGTCAGTTTATAGAAGGAGAGGAGGAATGGCTATCTCATGCATGAGCTCTTAATTCGGAGAGGGGACTACAACACTGCCAGAAACCTCTGGTGACACCTAATGCAATGTGGATGTTGGGAGGGTTGGAATAATCTAAAGGGTAGGGTAGCTCAGTGGTTGGCGCTGGTGCCTTGCAGCGCTGGGGTCCTGGGTTTGAATCTGACCAAGGACAACATCTGCATGGAGTTTGTATGGGTTTCCTCCCACACTCCAAAGACTGATAAGGAACTTAGATTGTGAGCCCCATTGGAGGGCCGAGTGATGGTAATGTCTGTAAAGCTCTGCGGAATATAGTAGCGCTATATAAGTGAGTACAATAGATGACCCGATCACACAGACGATTGTAGGGAGGGAAGCGCTCCCTCCCAGCAATCGCCTGCTCGCTAGCTGAGGAGACCACTGCTATTACATGCAGAGATCTCCTCTGTAGCATGCTCTACATTGGTTTGCCGGCGTCAGATCGTAATTCGACAGCACAATCCGCCACCGACAAATCCTGATCTTTCTTCTGGACTGCCTGATGCAACTGTCGGCAGTACTAGACTGCCAGATGATCGCTAACGAGCGTTACTACGAATGCAGTAAATCTGCCCATCTAATATACCCTTAATATGTATGCTTGCTTTTTTTTGTGTATACAGCTTCAATGTCAGCCGGCAGCAGTCCTGGAAACTACATGTACCATGATGCCTTGCCCAGGCCAGATCTATCAAAGTATAGCTATATGGAATATTCCTAAGGGCTCATGCACATGAACGCATTTTCTTTCCGTGTCCGTTCGAATTTGTTTGCGGACCGTATACGGAACCATTCATTTCAATGGGTCCACAAAAAAAAGGAAATTACAGCGTGTGCATTCCCTTTCCGTGTGCCCATTCCACAAAAAAAATAGAACATGTCCTATTACTGTCCGCATCACAGACAAGGATAGAATTATTCTATTAGGGGCCCGCTGTTCCCTTCTGCAAAATATGGAATGCACACAGACATCATCTGTATTTTTTGCGTACCGCAAAATACATACGGTCATGTGCCCTAAATGTGAGCAGCAGAGGTGTAAAGTACAGAACATGCGGCAGAAGGCAGGAACGGTGCGCAGGACAAACCCCAGGCCACAGCAGGGAGGGGCGGAGACGGCTGCCCGGGGGAGATGTCGTACAATGCTATGCAGTTGTCACCCAAAGCATTTTTAGACGGTTGCTAGGCAAAGTGCTTTAGAGAAGGTACAAATTCCATGAGCTGAAGTCCAGTTCTTCTCAGAAGGGATGATTTTGCTTTTGTTATATTGCAGGGGTTGTCCAGGATTATAAAAACACAGCTGCTTTTTTTTTCCCTCCAAAAACCTCGCCATGCCTTGTCCATAGGTTGTCTTTGGTATTGTACCTCAGCTTTATTGAGCTGCAATACCTCACACAACCTGTGGTGCTGTTTTTGGAAGACAGCAGCCATCTGTTTCTAAAACTGAACAACCCGATGCGATATGACTTGTGATAGATTGCTATCCTGCTGCCATCTTCTATTTTACCCCATAGTTACATAAGACGGACAGTCCCATCAACACAGCAGTGACTTATGTCTGTTAGGCTGCATGCACAGCACGTATTGCCATACGTTTAATGTATTAAAAAAAAGTCTATGTTATCTGATGCCATCCATCACCATAGAGTTCCATAAGAAATAAATCGTATCCATTTTTTACCCGACTCTGCAGGATAGAACAGTGTGGTGTTTTCGTATCCTTTTTTCGCCCGTACACGTTAAACAGATGTGAAAATTGTGATGTGAACCCAGCCTTATCTACACCCCTGGGCAGGACCATAAGTAAATGGCAGGCCACATGTCATTTTGTCGTGCAGTTCCTTGCCCCACCAGCTACATTTTATGATAAATGTACTCACCGAGCAGCATCTGTAGTAGATAAAATATAAGACCAAAGACACTGTTTGGTTGATTCATTACACTATCTTTTCCAAATATGGACCCCAAAAGTCCAAATCCTCGACCCCATCTGCAGGACAGAAAACAAAGATAAGATTAAAAGCCCCAATACCCTGTCACATGGCTGAAAATACTGAAAGGGCTTGTGTCACCAGTAAATGACATTTATCATGTAGAGAAAGTTAATACAGTGGTCCCTCAAATTACAATATTAATTGGCTCCAGGACCTATTGTAAAGTAATCGGCCCCAAAATGTCATCCAAGATAAGAGAAAATAAGCAGATAACTAAGACAGATAAAACAAATCCTTACATATAACATTCAGGAATAGCTGCCAACTATAACTAATCCAGCTATTTTACTATAGAAGTGGCCCTGATTGATTGGACCTGAGTATGAGACATTATATGTTGAGTCTGGTTTCAACTTACGATGGGTCACAAAAGACCTTTGTATGTTGAAAATATTGTATCCTGAGGCCATTGTATCTTGAGGGACCACCGTACAAGGCACTTACTAATGTATTGTGATTGCCCATATTGCCTCCTTTGCTGGCTAGATTCATTTTACTATCCCATTATACACTGCTCGTTTCCATGGTTACAACCAGCAGCGGTGGCCGTGCTTGCACACTACAGAAAAAAAGTGCTGGCCTCACTCCAGGGGTTACGACCACCTCAGCAGCACAGATATGAGGTGGTCGTAACCCCTGGAGTGAGGCCGGCACTTCATATTGCCTCTTTTTTGCAGGTTGGATTCAGTTTTTCCGACACATTATACACTGCTTGGATCCATGGGTTACGACCACCTCAGCAGCACAGATATGAGGTGTCTGCTACTGCATATATATGCCCAACTGGGCAAATATGAACATGGGACCAACACAGATGTCTATAGCTGCCAAGTGGCCACTGGACAGGTCAGCCGTTTATTCTAATAAAACCCCCAGTGATGGCTAGAACATAAAAGATTTCCACACCCAACCTTTTGGTTGACTGATGGGATGACAGAGCAATGACCCTCAGCACTGAAATCATCTTGCGTGTCTCACCGACTTGTCCAATGTTTTCTGGAAACAAGGTTAGTTACCTGTAGATACAAGCCGCAGGTTCTTCAGGTTTAATAGTCCACAATTCCTATGCTTACAGCTTGCAGAGTTACTTGTACAGGCCCATTTGTTTACATTTAGCGCACACACGGGAAAAGCTCCCAAGCACACATTAAATGTGTCCATTGAGGGCCACTGTCCTTTAGTCTTCTTCCGGACATTTTTGTACTGCAGGAAAAAGTTATGGAATTGCGCAGTAGATGCACTATTGCATCCGCAGAGTCCAGTAATAATGTACACCTCAAATGTATTTATTTTTACATTGGTGGCTTCTGGGTGATGGATGGCACCGGCCTAGACCGTCACCCACAGAACTACTCCCCTTGTCCATATCACAGGCAGGCAAAGCCAGAGCAAAAGCAGCAACATAGATCTCAGCGTCCTACTTACTGTACTGTTTTGAATCTCCATGTGAACTGAAACCATTACAAAAATCCCAGATTTGCAAATCTTGCAAGAACCAAAAATTAAACTTGAGGCCAAAAGCAGAAAACAGTGAACTTAGACACAATAAGTCAAAGCCTCCTGCATGTGAATATGACTCAGCTAGGCCAAGAGGGAAGGGAAGCCTGAACAATTCAAGAACAGCGTCTCGCTCACACATTCATATCAAGGGATGTGAAAACAGGGATGAAGAACAGCAGTGACGCAAAGAACCATAAAACAACTATTCCCTAAGAAAATAATAAAAGGGATAGACATTAAAGGGGTTCTCCAGGCGTTTAAAGAAGAACTCCCGACAAAAATTTTATTCCATGTCCTGCTAGAAATGTACATGATGTAATCTGTAGTGAATGTCATTTTCTTACCAGTGTCTGAATTTTTGACTTATATCATTCTGAAGTTTCTTATCTGTGTCATGTGACCAGCAATTAGACCCACCAACTCACACAGAGACTTATGTGTGGACAGGAAGTCTAATTCTCTATGTATTCCTATGAGACTGAAAGTGAGGCTCCCATAGGAATGAATAGAGCAGTTACTGGCTTTCTGTCCTGGGTCAGTTGGAGGTCAGGGAGTTGGTCACATGACCCAGCTACAATAAGAAGAGAGGTTTTTACTCACAGAAAGAGTCACTGATAAGAAAATGACAATCACTACAGATTATATCATGCACCTTTCTAACAGGTCAGAGAATAAAATTTTTTGCGGGAGTTCTGCTTTAATATTGATTATCTATCCTCAGGATAGGTCATCAGAATCAGATCGGGGGGGTCAAACACCCGGCACCCCGCCAATCAGCTGTATGAAGGGAAGGTGCGCAGTCTCCATGTGCCATCTCCCTTTCTGCTGCTGCTATGTCCATGGAAAACATTAATGGGGACCACCACTGAGGGGCATGATGTGTAAAGAGGGCGCTACCGGGGGGCATGATGTGTAAAGAGGCCGCTACCGGGGGGCATGATGTGTAAAGAGGCCGCTACCGGGGGGCAATGATGTGTAAAGAGGCCGCTACCGGGGGCATGATGTGTAAGGAGGCCGCTACCCGGGGGCATTATGTGTAAGGAGGCCGCTACCGGGGGGCATTATGTGTAAGGAGGCCGCTACCGGGGGCATTATGTGTTAAGGAGGCCGCTACCGGGGGGCATTATTGTAAGGAGGCCGCTACGGGGGGGCATTATGTGTAAGGAGGCCGCTACCGGGGGGCATTATGTGTAAGGACGGGGGGGCCGCTACCGGGGGCATTATGTGTAAGGAGGCCGCTACCGGGGGCATTATGTGTAAGGAGGCCGCTACCGGGGGGCATTATGTGTAAGGAGGCCGCTACCGGGGGGCATTATGTGTAAGGAGGCCGCTACCGGGGGCATTATGTGTAAGGAGGCCGCTACCGGGGGGCATTATGTGTAAGGAGGCGCTACCGGGGGCATTATGTGTAAGGAGGCCGCTACCGGGGGGCATTATGTGTAAAGGAGGCCGCTACCGGGGGGGCATTATGTGTAAGGAGGCCGCGTTACCGGGGGGGCATTATGTGTAAGGAGGCCGCTACCGCGGGGGCATTATGTGTAAGGAGGCCGCTACCGGGGGGCATTATGTGTAAGGAGGCCGCTTACCGGGGGGCATTATGTGTAAGGAGGCCGCTACCGGGGGGCATTATGTGTAAGGAGGCCGCTACCCGGGGGCATTATGGTAAGGAGGCCGCTACCGGGGGCATTATGTGTAAGGAGGCCGCTACCGGGGGGCATTATGTGTAAGGAGGCCGCTACCGGGGGGCATTATGTGTAAGGAGGCCGCTACCGGGGGGCATTATGTGTAAGGAGGCCGCTACCGGGGGGCATTATGTGTAAGGAGGCCGCTACCGGGGGCATTATGTGTAAGGAGGCCGCTACCGGGGGATTATGTGTAAGAGGCCCGCATTATGTGTAAGGAGGCCGCTACCGGGGGGCATTATGTGTAAGGAGGCCGCGCTTACCGGGGGCATTAATAGTAAAGGGGCCGCTACCGGGGGCATTATATGTAAAGGGCCGCTACCGGGGGGCATTATATGTAAAGAGGCCGCTACCGGGGGGGCATTATATGTAAAGAGGCCGCTACCGGGGGGCATTATATGTAAAGAGGCCGCTACCGGGGGGCATTATATGTAAAGAGGCCGCTACCGGGGGGCATTATATGTAAAGAGGCCGCTACCGGGGGGGCATTATATGTAAAGAGGCCGCTACCGGGGGGCATTATATGTAAAGAGGCCGCTACCGGGGGGCATTATATGTAAAGAGGCCGCTACCGGGGGGCATTATATGTAAAGAGGCCGCTACCCCGGGGGGCATTATATGTAAAGAGGCCGCTACCGGGGGGGCATTATATGTAAAGAGGCCGCTACCGGGGGGGGCATTATATGTAAAAGGCCGCTACCGGGGGCTTAAGGCCGGGGGGCATTATATGTAAAGAGGCCGCTACCGGGGGCATTATATGTAAAGAGGCCGCTACTGGGGGCATTATATGTAAAGAGGCCGCTACTGGGGGGCATTATATGTAAAGAGGCCGCTACTGGGGGGCATTATATGTAAAGAGGCCGCTACTGGGGGGCATTATATGTAAAGAGGCCGCTACTGGGGGGCATTATATGTAAAGAGGCCGCTACTGGGGGACATTATATGTAAAGAGGCCGCTAGAAAAAAAGCGTCGTGATTCAGAGACATCATAAGGCTCCATTCACACTTCCGGCCATGTGCGTTCTGCAATTTACGGACCGCACATTATAGAAATGCCTTTTCTTGTCTGTGTATTCGGACAAGAATAGGACATGTTCTATTTTTTTTCGGGAGCCGCAGAACAGAAGTGTGGATGCGGACAGCACACTGTGCCGTCTACATCTTTTGCGGCCCCATTGAAAATGAATGGGTCCGCACCCGTTCCGCAAAATTGTGGAACGGATGCGGACACATTTTACGGAAGTGTGAATGGAGCCTAAGAGTGATCTGTGCAGGACTGACAAAAAGAGAACAACTCCAGTCAGAGGAGATATCACCTGTAAGTCACTGAGTGGAGGCCTAAACGGGATCCTGCTCTATCCTGCATGAAACAGTCCCTGGTACAAATAAGGATGGGAGACCACCTGCTGTACGTGGTTCATGCGATCTAACTATTCCTACAAAGTACAGAATGTCAACACGGACATCACATACCTGGGTCTCGCTGCACATGTGCGGTACATGCACATTAGCAGAGAGCACTTGAATTGGCCCATGTACACGACACAAGAGTAAGGCCCCTTTCAGACAAGCAAGTGTCACACTCCGAACTTGCAGCGCGAGTATGCGGCAGCACCCGTCCTGACCTCCCAGCACTGCGTCGCATAGAATTATATTGATTTAGAGGTCTGGAATGTATTGGATAACAGTGACATAATACTACCAGTGTTATCCATTACATTCCAGACCTTTAAGGGTTACATAGCATCATAAATCAATATAATGCTATGCGACCCCGGCAGTGCTGGAAGTTCAGGACGGGAGCTGTCACATACTGACGCTGCGAGTCTGGAGCTTGCTTGTCTAAAAGGGGCCTAAACCGTCCAGAGACACGGGGAAACGGCAGTAGTATATTGCCAAGAAATGCATGTCCTAAACAAGCGCAGAATCACGACAAGCGCCACACATAGGGTTCTGTAAAAAAACAAAACATCCCAAAAAAAAAAAAAATTCCATAAAGTTTATATCCAGTAAATTCCTGGAAAACCCATTTTAGGCTCACGCACTTGACCACGTTATAGCACCATACACGAGATACGTAATAAAACATCACAAGAAAGCACCGGAATAAACTTCCAGCAAAACCGTAAAATAAGAAACAGATGACCGGAGCTGGTCCTCAGTAGCAATAAATCTGCCAGGTGTGAATATACCCTGAAGGCTACAATTCACAGAATGCGATACATGAAGGCAAACCTTGGCTATAAATGCCAATGAGAAACGCCAGTTCAGAAACAGGAGTTGTGATCGGCTGCTGCGGGCAGAAGGACCTTTCTTCTCCAAGATGAGTGTGATACACGAGGCCGAATAAGTGTGTTCAGCAGCCAAAAATGTAAATCTCTGTACACATCACGGTTACAGGGAGAGAACTGGAGCTGTGATCATGCGATCGCTGGCTGGACGCTGTCCCAGTCCTGGTGCACTCGCCGATGAAGATCACGCACCATTCAAAGTGCACACCATGACAAGCATATCAGATCGACTGCTTAGAACCGGGGGAGGGGGGAATTAGTGGCCAGGTAATGGCGGCCACCATTTCAAAGTGCAGAAGAAGCGTGGCTGTTTTCTCGTGGCTGCATGCATACAAATCCCTCCAGTTTTTTCGGTATGAATCAGGCTGACATTAGAGATGTGCTAATGTCACCTGATTCCAAATATATATCTGTTTTATTTACTGGTGCCCCCATTTTTATATAAAATGAACTTTTATTTTATGCTAATAAGGCTTCTAGGTGCAAGGGGCGTTACCTCTGCTCCTAGAGGCTCTGTTGATTGACAGGCCCAGGCAGAGAAGAAACACTCCATTCACCATAGCTTGCAAGGACCTTCAATGATGTCATGACCATGTGATCAGTCACATGGTTTAGGAGGAGACAGGCTGTTTGTGTGATCCTAACCATGTGACTGATCACATGGTCATGACATCATTGAAGGTCCTTAAAAGCTATGGTGAATGGAGTGTTTCTTCTCTGCCTGGTCCTGTCAATCAACAGAGCCTCTAGGAGCAGGGGTAACGCCCCTTGCACCTAGGAGCCTTATTAGCATAAAATAAAAGTTCATTTTATATAAAAATGGGGGCACCAGTAAATAAAACAGATATATATTTGGAATCAGGTGACATTAGCACATCTCTAATGTCAGCCTGATTCATACCGAAAAAACTGGTGACAGAAATCCTTTAATACAAGACACTAATGTATTGTGATTGTCCATATTGCCTCCTTTGCTGGCTGGATTCATTTTTCCATCACATTATATTCTGTTCGTTTCCATGGTTACGACCACCCTACAATCCAGCAGTGGTGGCTTTGATTGCACACTATAGGAAAAAACCCCGGCTTCTCTGGTGTCCAGCGTGGGAGCTCACATAGGCTGGTGCATTTTTCTATATTGCGCAAGCACGACCACCACTGATGGATTATAGGGTGGTCGTAACCATGGAAACAAGCAGTATATAATGTGATGGAAAAATGAATCCAGTCAGCAAAGGAGGCAATATGGACAATCACAATACATTAGTAAGTGCCTTGTATTAACTTTCTCTACATAATAAATTATATTTTCTTAAGTGACACAACCCCTTCAAATAAATGAGTGACCCTGTACATGGTCTGGACAAGTCTACTCTGCTCAGGCTCATAGAGTGCCAGCTGGGCACAGGAGGCCCCTCTCTGGTCACCTAACATTACTGGAATGTCACACATTTTATAGATTAGCAAAATCTGATATAGTTGCAAATGACAACGTACTGTAGAACTGACAGCCGGATCGCCGATGCCAACAGAGGTCTGCGCTGTTGTCAGGCAGCAGATTCCTAGTAACCAGTCTGTCACCTGATAGCAGAGCTAACAGCACCAGTTGACCCTTGTCACTGCCCATGCCAGCTTTACCCCTTACATACATCATCTTTCTAAAACACATGGTGATCACTGTTCCTTGAGATTTAGTTGCGTTGTGATTACACATAGAAGCAAAAGGATATACTCCAAAGCATTAAACACTTCTCAGATATCACACAGGCTCCATGCCAACGTAAACTGTAAAAGTGCCATCATATTGCCAGCCTCCCAGCTATAGATGGCATACCTATGGAGGCTTGCCAGTAACCCACACCTATGGCTATTGCAGAGCGGCCACAATCTGCCGGGTTTACACTTCCTCCTATCAGGTATTCCTAATGAACCTACGGGGGTGTGGCAGCAGATGGCATTGTGCCAGTGCATGACTTAGCCATGCGCCTGCACATCTGACTGATGCCACTGGCTGTATCTGCACACCCCAGGGGCAGAGGTCACACAGCTGCTCCAGCACTGACAGCCCCACTGACGTGGCCCTCTCCATTCAGCAGTGCTGACACCTGACAGCCCTGCCGGGAACTTCACACAGTACCATGGCATTCAGCAGCCTCCTCCCAGTGCCAGGCACTGGAAACTCATGCCCCTGAGGTGCCAGAGACTTCCAGCCCTCACATCGCCAGGGCGTACTGACTGCATCCCCCATGTGCCTCTGTATTGTCCTGCCCATACTGTGCCAGGTACCTGGATGAGAGGACGGTGGAGCATCGCACCCACTCGTTAAGGTCGCACATGGCCTTGTAGCCGGGGTCCCGCTCCTTTTCTCTCTCCACGTGGAAAGCATAGAGGGATATAACGATACCGAGAACGCACACGGCATACCGGGCCCCGCTCTCCCACCGCGGCACAGACACTCTCAGCACGGGCGCCGCCATCTTAACCCCGGCCTGCTCTAATCTCTCGCGGGAGCGAGACACAAGCAAAGCGCGCTCCGGCTGCAGCAGTGACGTCCGCACCGGTTAGTGGCATGAGGGGCGGGGCCACGACCCTGGGCTGAGGTGTAGCCTGCTTACTAAAAACCTCCAATGGGCAGAGGCGGAATGAGTGACGTCACGGAGAAGTAGCAAAACTGAGAGGCAGTTCTACTATTGTTGTGACGAGTCTCCACGAGAAGCTTACGTCTAGTGGGATAGCTGACTGTACAGCAGGCACCTTGCTGCCCCCTAGTGGACCTGTATAGTTATACCTGATTCCTGTCTTTCCCCAAACGTACATGGACTTTATCCTGTCCCGTCATCAGAAGAGACTTATCTCACTGACTCACTCCATTGTGTTATGAACCTGAGTGAACTGTGATAGTATTCAGTGACCACCCTGAGCAGATGTGTAGGTTCTTCCAAGTCATTGTGTAGAGCCTAATGGGGTACATTTAGCATACCTCCCAACTTTTTGGACGGTCAAAGAGGGACGCTTATGGTCCATTTTCCTGTATATTTATACACTTTAATAGTTTTCTTAGGTCACAATAGCATAAAAATTATCTGAATATAGAAATTTCTAAAATCAAATTGTATCAAATAATGAAATAATATGTAATAATAAATAATATGAAATAATTTATTATCAATATTATTAATATTAATATTATTATATTATTATTATTAATATTATTAATATTAATAATATTAATTATTGATATTAATTAATATTATTAATAGTATTATATTATTATTATTATTAATATTATTATTAATAATATGTAATAATAATAATATGAAATAATATGTAGGATATAATAATCTATAATAATATATATAATCTATTATATATAATAATATAATAATCTGTATAATATACAGATAGAAACCAAACAATTTCTGGATCAATATTGTAAATGTAACAATGCATATCTATACCTCAGATCAAAAAGAGGAACTTGAGTAAAAAATAGTGACTGTCCCTCCAAAATAGGGACACCTGGGAGATCTGCATTTAGGGCTTATTCAGAGAGACGATTTTGGAGGGTGCTGACACTAGTGTGCACAGAATCAGCAAATGGCTGTGTACCCCATATACAAGCAGGGTATGTGGATGTATACTTAGTCTATAATTAAGACTGCTTGTTGGTCGAAACGCATCAGATGTGCGTTTTTATGCAATTTATTACACTAAAGGATTGATTTTTATTTACCACACTGGATTCTTTTTCTACCTTTACATTGCTTAGAACTGAAAGAACCTGGACTGAACACCATTAAAGTCAATAATACTCAGTAAATGAATTTCCAGGGAGATTAGGGTGTGCAGTGTGTGTAGAGTCGCCAGAACATGGTGCGATAAAAGTGCCTTTTCCCCAAGCTACACCCCTTTCTTTCAGATCGCGCCCCTTTATGGGCTGTAGCACCACCCCCTTAGGCTGCTTTCACACAAGTGAGTTGTACACTCCGGACTCAGAGGTCTGGAATGTATTGGATAACACTGACATAATGCTATCAGTGTTATCTACAGTAAGTACAGTACATTCCGGAACTGTAAGGGTTACATAGCATAATAAATCAATATAATGCCATGTGGCCCCGTCAGTACTGGGAGCTCAGGACGGGAGCTGTCTTATACTCATGCTCCGAGTCTGGAGTGTACAGCTCGCTCGTGTGAAAGCAGCCTTAGGCTACATTCACATGGACATTGTTTTCCCAGCCTCCGAGCCACATATTTTGCAGCTCAGATTGGGAGCCATTCATTTATATGGGGCTATAAAAGATGCGGACAGCACACTGGACAAGAATAGGCATTTCTATGATACCCACGGCATGTGTGGTCCACAAATTGCGGCACGCACATGGGCCAGTATCAATATTTTGCGGATCTGCTAAACACAACGTTCGTGTGAATGTAGCCTTACTCTGTATTTGGCTGCATCTGTGGCACATACAACTAGGGACTGGTCTCCAGGAGGTGCTGGGGGGATTCTTCAGCACCCAGGAAATTTTGCCAACTCTTCCAGGAAGGCTAATCTTTTTCCGGGAGCCTTCTAGTCCAAGATGTTAGCAGTTGTTAAAGAGGACCTTTCATGACTTTAAAAAAATGAATCTGCACTATATACCTGATAGTGCGTCCCCCACTGATGCCAGCAGCGTTGTTTTCTTAGCAAATTGTCCCCCGGTGGCTTCACACGGGCCCCCCGTTCTTCGGTCCGGCTTTATGCTAATTAGAAGGCATCGGAACAGGGAGGAGGAGACTCCCTGTTTCTCAATGGGCGTTGCTTCTGCCCTGCTGTGAGCGCTGTCCAATCAGAGCGGACCGCTCACAGCAGGGTTGAACTCCTTCGGCCCTGCTGTGAGCGGTCCGCTCTGATTGGACAGCGCTCACAGCAGGGCAGAAGCAACGCCCATTGAGGAACAGGGAGTCTCCTCCTCCCTGTTCCGATGCCTTCTAATTAGCATAAAGCCGGACCGAAGAACGGGGGGCCCGTGTGAAGCCACCGGGGGACAATTTGCTAAGAAAACAACGCTGCTGGCATCAGTGGGGGACGCACTATCAGGTAGATAGTGCAGATTCATTTTTTTAAAGTCATGAAAGGTCCTCTTTAAAGGGGTATATTAATTAGTAATATTTTGTGGAATATTATTAATTAATATTCATAAATAGGCGTAACCGGCTCTCGCTAGCTCCGCCTATTTATTTCCTTTACTGAAGTCCGTTCCCTGCACTATGTGTACTGAACTGTACTATGGCGGCTACACAAAAGACAATGTATACAGTATTTAAATAATAAAAAGATTTATTACAGAATACTAAAAGTCTACAGTCTAATTATTTAGACTGACATATATAAATATATATACATATAGCCACACAACAATACAATAACACAACCTCAGTATAAAAACTCAACTACACTGCACAATCCCACTTAATTCCACCCACAATACTAACTAAACATACATACACTCACACAGAAATACAGCAATTACAGCAGTGCCCTCCCAAGCCTACTACTAGCTGTCCCTAAAAGTGGTTACTTATAATACAGGGGTTATAGGAGAATGCAAGGGGTTATCTGCAGTGATAAGGCACTGCAGGGGTCAGGAGTTTGGGGATAACTAGGGGTAACAAGGAGTTCCAGGGGTACTTAGCCAGTCTCTGTTTCTGGAGGGGCTGCTTGGCTCCATGTGTGTCTTCCTTCCTCTGTGGTGATGAGCCTCCTCTCCCTGTGGTGGTCAAAAGCTCCTCCTAGTCCCCCAAATGCTGGCATAGGTAGGGGGGGGGGAGGTGTGGACAGTCCATGCTATAAAAACAGGTTTAGCATGTCACCAACTACCTGTTTGGGGTCTGCACAAAAAGGGCACTAGATATCAACCAGGTGTAATAAACCTTCACAATGCAAGGCCTTGGCCTGGAGGAGACCAACACCCATGTTCATAGCAACCCTTGCTGTGAATAGCTGATACCAGAGGTGTATGACAAAGGGTAGATGATCTTATCAATCCTCTGTCCTTTCATGTGCCCGAGACTGTCATCAGGGCGGCGTCTCCCTCCTGCAAGTGCGCTGGTATGTGCCTCCAGGGGGATGCAGGGTGGAGAGTAAGTTTATATGTATATAGATGTTAAAGGGTTAATTAATTAATAATATTTTGTTGAATATTATTAATTAATATGCATAAATAGGCGTAACCGGCTGACGCTAGCTCCGCCTATTTATTTCCCACACTGTTCTATTCCCTTCACGCTTAAGCTATAGCGGCGTCTATAAAGACCACGTAAACTGTATTTTAAACAATAAAAGGCTTTATTATATAAAACAAGGTCTACTGTTTACTTATTTACACTATATCCATATATATCTATATAAATGGCTTATAAATATATATGTATACAGTTGCACAACAAAATACTAAAACTTCCTACACTGCACACTTCCCACAATTAATTCCACCCACAATACTAGATCTAACACATACACTCACAATATACAGATAGCAGCCCACCCTCACCTATGCTATACTATCCCTGGGGACAAAGGGTTAAATTACAAACGAGGGGTATTGGAGGGAAGGGGTAGATGGTATGAGGTTGTTATGGGAGGGTATATTGTAGGGTAACACAAGGGGTTAATCTGGATACTGGCAGGGCAGGTATGGGGCAGAGGATCCAGGGGTTGCAGGGCAGGGCTGTAGGGGTTAATACTGGTAGGGACTGGCAGGGCAGGTATAGGGCAGAGGATCCAGGGGTTGCAGGGCAGGGCTGTAGGGGTTACTGGCAGGGCAGGTATAGGGTAGAGGATCCAGGGGTTGCAGGGCAGGGCTGTAGGGGTTAATACTGGCAGGGCAGACAGGGGTTAATACTGGCAGGGCAGACAGGGGTACTCAGCCATCCAGGGAGCTCGTCTCCAGGGGTCCTTGCTCGTTCGTCCAAGGGGGAGATTCGTCTGCTCGTTGTTCAGGGGATGATTCTTGCTTCCAGGTGGGGTGGCATGGCTCAACTGATGAGCACCGGGCGATCGGGGTTTTTAAACCCGATCGCCCGCGCTCCCGTGTTCCCGCGCTGCCGGTGTGCGCGCTTGCGAGCGCACGCCAGCAGCTGTGCACACCTGGGGCCGGCGCGCTGATGTGACGTCAGCGCGCCGGGCCCGAGCGCCCAGGAATTTCACAGGCGGAGGATCTCTTTGATCCTCCTGCCTGTGAATCTCCCATATCTCCGGCGCTGTAATTACAGCGCCGGAGGAGGGAGGAGACCAGAGACAGGGAAACTGTTTGTTTCCCTGTCATGTTAATCACCCCCAACAGCGTTGAGGGCGGTTAACAAAAGGGACAGAGGATCTTATCGATCCTCTGTCCTTTTGAAGTGCCTGAGACTGGACTGATAGTCCAGTCATCAGGTCACCATCTGCAAGCGCATTAGTATGCGCTTGCAGGTTACCGAGGGGGCACCTGGCTGAATGCATGTATCTTAGATACATGTTCATGACTGGGAATCATGCACATGTATCTATATACATTTGTGGGATATTAGGGGTGTATATAGGAGGAAAGGGGGCATTAATATAAACAGGGGGAATATTATATACATATAGATGTATATATATACATCTGGGGCATATATACATACATCTATACGTATCAGGCACATTGGGCATGAATGGGGGCATATATTTGAAATGGGGCAATATGCCCTACTGAGGGACCACATTACTGTGGGGCCATGCAAGGCCCACAGATATACACATATTGTATGTATATATGCATATGCAAGCCCAATTAAAGGGGCATGCATGCATATACATATATACATCCTGTCCCAACACGTCCTTCTACATTCCCCCTGTTGTCGAGAACACGACAAATTTTTGGGGGTAGTGTTGGGATGTATTTGCCCACTCAACTCCGCTCATCACAGATAACAGTTCAGGATGGATTGAAGAATGAACCACTTCTTAGGCACCTAGACATCACCTCTCGGGGCTTTGACCTCTTTCCTGCCCTTCACCGTAACCTAACGTCTCCATCCACAGGATAAACCGTCCTCACCTTTGTCTTCAGCTTCTCCCACCGTCATCATTTCAGACTTCTGGGATGGCTTCACTGGTGTCTGTCTTTCATTATTCCGCTCCTCCCACTGTCGTCTTTTATCGTCAGACTCTGGGATGGCTTCCTCGATCTTTTAGTGTCGGTCGTATTCAGATGCTCCCACTGTCGTCTTCTGACTCTGGGACAGCTTGACTTTTGATTGCCCGGGCTGATCCACATAGCCCCTTCTGGTTTTTCTTTCTTCTTGGGGTGTGGTCAACCGTGGAATGGCTTTCTTCAAGTAAGGACTCGACTTCCTTTCAACAATTCTTCTTTCACCTTGATTGAAGAGTCTGTCGTAGAGTAGGTTCCCCCATGGACAGATTTGTCGGTCTTTACAAGGCAGGTCAGATTTTCTGGAGAGCAAGGTGATGTCATAGTACCTAAATTCTAACCTCGGGAAGAACACCGCACCAACTATCATTCAATCCATCCCTTATGAACGTTACCATCGGGGTTGAGATGACAAATACCTTCAGACAGAAAGAGGAACTATCCCTATAGTGCCCTAGTCTGATCCCACATACATGCACAAAAACCAAATGTACCTAACTTTCCCCCCCAGTACCCGCAAAATCCACACGAAATACTATTTATAAACAAATGTTCATTAAGGCGTCATGGGGCTTCAGGACCATGTCGTAATCCTGTCCCAAGCACCCATAATCATGTTATAGTCTTCTGGCTTCAGGGCTTTTCCAGCGTTAAGCCCTGAACCTTCTCCATCTCTGTCTTTCATGTGTCTCTGCTTGGTTCTCCTGTAACTGGTTGGCCAGCCTTGTCACCCTCCGGTAAATAAAACACAGTCCAAGATACAAGGCGATGACCAGGACCAGCAGAATAATCACAGGGTGTATTAAGGAGGTCGCTTTTGGGCTGTACCCGAACAGGCTCTCCCACCACGACGCTTCTGAGTCTTTGTTCAGAGCCTGGGGGACCCCTGTTATTTTAGTCTGATCGTGCTCCAGCTGGATTGTGGCTCTGTTCAAACTGAGTGGAATCTGCTGGAGCCAGACTATAGTGTCGGGGCCAGGATCCGGTTCCTTCCTTGTCGGGATCAGGGTATTTCCTTGTCCTAAGATATCCTTCCTAGGATAGAAGAAAATATCCAACGCTCCTGAGGGAATTCTCCCCTCATGGTGCAATTAGTTGCTGCGCTACCAGCACCAATACCCTTGACCCAAGTGTGGAAAAAGGTATTGGGCTGACCTTCATCCAACAGGACCCCTCGTCATCCCAACACTGGTGTAAGAACACCCAACCTTCAGAGGATCCCATCCTCTGCCGCACATCCCTCTGAACTAACAGATAAGGATGGCCACCCTAATAGGTTAGGATATCCGAGGGGAGCTGTGGACGAGGCATCTTTTCCATGATGGCACGGCATCCCTGACTTACTCATGTGTTTCCAGTCTGACTTCCCCCTGTTAACCTGTGTTGTGGAGGTCAGCAGAATCCATGGCCAAAACCTTGCCTTGGCTCTACAGGACTCCACAACACAAAACCACAGGCCGCATCCTGCTGTCAACCACTCCGTGTCCCACCTCAGTCAGAGCTGTGTTACCTGTCCGGACCAGCAAGTGTGTGCACAGTACAACCTCAACGTTGCCTGTCCACAACCCACTTTCTGCCCTGGTCCACAGTATAACACAGCCCCACCGAAAACCCTGAACAGAACAGTGCTACCTATCTCGATCTGAGGCCCTGGCTGCCCAGAGTAATAATCACACTGCACCGTGTACCGATGTTACCTGCTCGCAAACCAACCTCTTCCTCAGTCCACAGTATAGCACTGCTCTACACAAAGTAGACACCAGAGTGAACCAAAAACAGCCGCGCCTGACAACCGACTCACAGTGGGGACTGACTACAACAATCAGCAAAACGAAACACACTCATAAACAAGGACTGCCGCCATCAACATAAAAACATACAAACAGGTAACACAAACACAGGACACAGACATACACAGGGGACCAACGGGGTAACAAATGGCACAGAGGATTCAAACACTCTCTAACCTAGACTGGCCATTTTGACCACGCAGCACCTGATGAGGCATCCGCTGAGTGGTGACTCTTTTATGGCCAATCTGGCTAGGCCCCACTGTATAATTTGTTACAGGGATTTTACTACTGGACACATTGCAGTTATTTGCGCAAGGGCAATTCCTTGCAATGTGTCCTTCGTTCCCACACCTAAAACACCTAATTTGGCCTCTTGTCCTTTGTGTCCTATACTTACCTGTCCTGCAGTGTTTCGCTATGTGACCTAAGCCAGTACATGCAAAACACCTGATGTCCGCCCTGCATGGCTTAGGTCCGTCCACACTGCAGTCGTGCTCCCTTCTCCTGAACTGTTCCATTCTCAGGGACGCACTTCTCACCGTATTTCTATTACAAAAAATTGTTGGACTCTTTTTTCCTATCTGAACAGGCTCAAATTTTGGTATATTTGGCCTGTTACAGATATCTCTCCCCCCTTTTTGCCCTGGACAGGGCAAAATTTTTGGAGAGTCTGGCCCTGACTTTACAGAAAAAGAAAGGGTCGGTACCAACTTTGAAAAATTTCTAATGGCTTGTTGCAAGCCAGTCACCAAACGAGACCTTGCAGCAACCTCATCATTTAGTTTGGCTAGAGTCACGTCAGTAGAGGCAGTCCGCTCCTTGAAGGCCTTGATCTCAGCATAAGACTGAGTCAACTGAGCCTCAAGTTTCTCCTTTTGCCTCTGCAACTCTACCAACCGTGACTCCATTTCATCCACCTGTGTCTCTCGGTCAGCAGAAGACTCCACATTCACCGCCAGTTGCGCCCGCAATGCAGAAACCTGCTGCACATTACTGGCACAGCACTGGCAATGACTGATAAATGTCTCCTCCGACCGAGAGACCAGCGCAACATGCTCTGGCCTCCAAATGCTGTCCTCAAAAGTGTGAACTAATTTGGCCAGCATTTGGAGGCGTTTCGTGTTTTTGTGAAAGATGCTTTTGCCTATGCATACTCTGTCGTGTGCATAGGCTTGGTCCAACAAAGCAGACCAAAGCATCTCCGTGGACGTGTATGTGGTGGGGATGATGGGGTTAAATGTGCTGTTTTTGCTTAAGTGCTGCAGTGTGGCAAAGGCCATACTCACTTTTCGGTGGTCATTCTGCGTGGAGTCGTCTGCGTCCTTCTAGTTTCGGAACTTCTTTTTCCCGTCCAGCCGGAGACCTTCACCCGTCTACGCTGCTTGGAAAAAGATCCTCTTCCTCCGGAACGCCGGCCGCCGACTCTTCTGGATCCACCCGAAGCGTGAATTGACTCTCGCCGGTCAGTCGTGCATGGGAATAAAACACGTTACTTTTAGGTTCGCTGTTTGTGGACGTTTCCTGTGCAAAAACTGCCACCCACACCTGTGTTATCCGTCCAACTTCAAGGTCGAG